>CM076578.1:984536658-984864908 GCA_034641835.2 Pinus albicaulis | reverse complement strand
CAGATCGGAGATGGCCAACGGAATTAACGATAACCGTCGATCTTGGAGTGGATGATCAGACGATGGATGGGACAGAGAGTTGACAAATGTTTAATGGGCGGGACCGACATGATTTATTATGAATTAATCATTTCGGGAGGCGTTTGATTGGAGGGTTAGATTATTAATTAATCATAAGGATTAATTAATCTATTTTGTATGGTCGGAAATGAAAAATGTGCGGGGATGAATTATTTCAAAGTTTGATTTCAATTAAACTTTGAGTTTATTTTTTGTTTTAAACATATATACGTATGTTTAAACTTTTTTTCATAAATTTTTTAATATATGGTAGTTAAATCAATGCTATTTTCTTACCATAGGGGGCGGGAATAGAATTAATGTTATATTTTAGCCAAAAAGGGGGTATATTGTGGGTTTTTTATTTGAATAAATAGGAATTAAATACTTTTGGCTAAAAAGTCATAATATAAGGGTTTTGGGGATATCAGTACAAAAGGATTTATATATAATAGGAAAAGGTGATTTTCATAGGGAGTTAATATGTAAATTACAGTTAATATGACAAGGGGACAGGGTGAAATCAAAATTCTTTAATATAACCAAGAAAGTGAAGATTTTTAAAGCAAATTGCATTATACTAACTTCATCACTTAAACTTAGAATAAAAAGTGATTTTGAGGGCTTTTCATGAAATATTGAAGGATTTTCCTAAGTAAAATGGGATTTTACTTAGGAAAAGATTTTGAGAGGTGAATGAATGTGATAATGGATAACTTCAAGTACTTAGGTCTTTTCAATTATTGGGCCGAGGGTCCGGTCCCTCCAAAAGTCAAGGAAATGCCTTGAGCCCCTTTAATTTTCAAATACCTTAGCACTTAGGGGAAATTAGTGAAATCTTTAGGGAAAATGAGAGGGGAAATTAATAATTTTGACTTTGCTCTGCTGTGAACTTTTTCCAATGTAGTATCTGCCTTTGCACTTGTGATGAAAGTAAAATTGAACACATTTAGAACCATCATTCATCACATGTAATTCTGCAACAACATCTACCTACCCTACCTACTTTACTCTACCATTTTTCTTCTTTATTAGGGTGCACTTAGACTAGCAAACCCTTATCACACCTTTTCTTTTACATATGGAAATCTATCTAGTTCTAACCTTATTACATCCAAGGGCTCAGATTAAACTGTTGAGCTCCTTTTATTAACTCTACCTATCTACTTATCTGACAAGATTAAACTATTTGGTCATATTTTATTCTCTATTCTACAACATGAAATTGAAAAATGAATGAGTCAAGTTTAAATAGTTTGACTCTTCATAAATTGTGGCAAAATTTTAACAAGATGCATATAATTACTTATTACAGAAAATGAAATAGTAATGGCATTTAGACTTGCACACTTTCTTGGTCTATTTTTTGTTTGGGGTTCATTTCTTTCATTTTTTTTTTACCATTTTATTCTTTTCACCCTTTTGATTTTTCTTTTAGGGTATACCCTCTTTACATTTTTTAAATTTTTTGATTTTTTGATTTTTTGAGAATATGGAACACCTTTGCAACAAGAAAAAGGTTTGAACATATTGCATAGTTCATCAAGTCAATCATAAAAAATGACACCTATTGGTATAGGAGTCTAACAATTATCATTCAAGAATAATGTTTAAAGTTGTACTCAGTAAGACATGGGCTTACCAACATTCCTTGACTGGTTATACTCTATAGAATTATTCTCAAATACACAATCAGAGGAAAACATAAAGATAAAGCTTAAAATTGATATCTATGGTACTTCCAACAGTATTTCCTAATCTATGCTTGCTGTTCTTTATCAGAGAATAATGGATAGTATGGAAAAACATGAAAGGAGACAATTTCAGTAAGGAAAACATCACCAATAATATGGACCAGGATCCTGTGAATCTGCTTGATCAATTGATGTGCAAAACAAATCACATACTTTGAGCTTAGTGGCTTTTTACATTCCAGACTTTTCTTCCCAGCCTACTATATTACAAACTACTCAACTACTTCCCCTCAATAATAGTTCTAACAATCAATAAAATCCCAACCCTTTACAATTAATCTTCAATGTATACTTATAGGTGAATGAGGAGGTGGAGTAGCAGATAAGAAATTAAATGATCCATTAATATAGAAGGGAGAAAGTATTCGAATGCCCACTCTGCATAATGGCTTTGCATTAACTTTCGGTACCCTTTAGGCTGGTTTAGAAGTATTTGTTAGGTTGACAATAACTTTAGGTATGTCTCTTGAAGTACTCTCTGGCTGTGGGTACTCTGTTTATCTTCTGTGACAAGTAAGGTGAAGATTTTTTCTTTCAAGTCTTCCATACTTCATAACCAATGCACTGACAGTTCTAGGAGATTTATGTCAGAATGATAACTATTATAGGCTTGATGAGGCATAGAGAATATTGTGGGAATTTTTCCTTCTTAGGAAAAATAACATTATGCTGATATTAAATCACTGATGTGGCTTGATATGTGCTTTAGGCTTCATTAAGCCTCCTTGATCTTCTTTGGGTCCTTATCTATGTCCTTTATCCTTTTAAACATTGGATTATAAGCATTAAGTCTTCAACATTAGGCATTAATCCTTTAATTCTTCTTCTGATACTCTTTGCTGCTTCTTCTGACTTGTTTGTGTGACTATACATGTTACAAACGCGCTGGAGGGTTTATGTCAGGGTTAATAACCTAATCTTCGATAAAAAAATGCTATTAAACCATCTCTGGTGTCTTCCTCTACAATATTTGGCTCTGGGATAGTCTTTCTGCGCTCTATATCACCATGAATATGGATGTGGAGAAAAAATGAATTCACCACTCTGTAAACCATACAAAACACGATAAAAAAATTATAAAACCTATGGGATTAAGGATGGCTGCTTTCATAGGCTCGTGGGGATGGAGGAGAAGTGAGGAGAAAAAATTGGATTCAATGGAAAATGGGCTTAAAATCATGGCGGAAGGCGAAAACAAGTTTGATGGGAGTTTGGGTGCGACGTGCGTTATGGAATGTTTGATTAGGATAATCAACGGTGGATATTGATCGATGGAGTCATTGGGGGAATAGATGAGAAATAATGAAATGATATCGCGATATAATGTGGGTCGTTAGATCAGGATGATCTACAATTGTGATTTAAAGTGGAAATGAACGTGTAGTGAGGTGGGCGGTATGGCAGAAAACTGGAAGTGGTTTTCGTGCACAAAAAGGGGGGGAGGCAGTATGCAAAATTTTTGGGCATTAAACCTCTAGCACAACAATTTTGAAAAATGCAATTTCAACCGTCAGATCAGGGTACCTAGATCCGATGGTGCAGATCGCACACGACGGGGTTGAAAGTTGCAGGGTTAAAAGGTAAGTGGGGTGAATGGCAGGTTAAGTGAGATCTGTTGGATTTGCATGAATGGATAGCTAAGATCTAATCGGTGATCAGCGGAATAGTGGAAAGGGGAAAGGTGAATGTGAAGTGCGATGAAATATTAGCCGTCGGTTCTTGTGTATTCGACGGTCAGGATCAAATTGGGGAATCGAGCCATCAGAGGAAAATAAAAAGGGAGGATTGTGTTTGCACTATGAAATTAAGCACTGGCCATCGGATCAGAAGAGATCAACAATCAGGATTAAATCAGTGAGGTGATGACAGAGGGCTATGGGTGGAGCACGATGAAATCCTTGCCATTGGTTCTTCTGGATTCAACAGTCCAGATCAAATAGGTAGGCATGGGTGATGGGCTCATGAGCGGAGCGCGATTGAATCTCAGCCGTCGGTTCTTGTGGATTCGGCGGTCGAGATTGGATCAGAAGATCAGAGGAGAGGGGCTCATCACATCAGGGATTCGGGGAAAAAGAACAAAGGGAATGAGTTTTTTGCGATTGTGATAAGACTTAGCGCTTTGTCGTAGCGCGGGTTATATGGAGAATAGGGGCTAGGGCTAAGGCCGAAAGGGGCTTAAGGCCTCAATGTAAAAAATGATTGTTTTAGGCCCAAAATTAGAGCTTTTTAATCCAAATTGAAGGTTCTGATAGGCTAATGAAGGGATTTTTGAACCAAATAAGGGGAAATTATAAGGTTTAAAGGGGTTTTAGGAAGATCTAGAGGTCAAATGAATGGTTATAGAGGAATTTTGTGAAGGTAATAAGGATGAAAAATGGGGATTTTGTGGGAATGAAATGGAGCAAATGGAGGCCTTTTTGAGAACAACTTCTTTCACAAACAGCAGGGTTCATTAATAGAAACAGCAGTGAGGATCCTTTAAAGGATAGCAGACACATGGAGGCTTCAAGAATGATAGATTTACAAAGGAAATGTGTCTCTTGAAGACTCAGAAACATATTTTAGTGACCTGTTTGCTTTGAAAAAAATTTATAGCTGGCTAAAAATGTCTATATGGACAGTTTTCCCTCCCAAAGTAATAGGCAACTTCGGAAGGATACCTAATGGTTGACTGGTTCTTTGGTTAAAAGTCAATATATTCTGGGTAACAGGCATAAGCGATGGAGAACCAAAAGCTTTCCAAGTAGTGGAAGATATAATACTAACAGACCCGCCTTCATCTACAATAGTGCTGGGTATGACCAAGTCAAAGGTTTGTACCATTATCTCGAAAGACACATAAGACGGAAGGCGGTATCCTACAAATCGAATCCAATCAAAGGAAGCAACCAAACTACTTGGAGGGGATATCATCGAACTGAGATGGTTTTCCCATAGTGTTATCAGAGCAAGAGGAGCACTCTCCTGGACTTCCATCATGAGAGTATGAGGGGCAACCTCTTGAACTACAAGGATGGACGAGTCTTTCTCCAAGTCCGAAGAATCTGAAAAAATAAGAAGAAAATGAGGGGGAAATGACCCAGTCTAAACGGAAAATACCTAATGGACCAAATATGGGGTCAGATCAACTAATTCCTCGACCAATGGTTGGTCGGTAATAGATTCCTGAACTTGAATTTTTGCGGGAGTGGGAGCGAGCAAGCATAATGCTTGACCGATCTTGGAATCAACTAGCGGAGGACTCGAAGAAAGCTTATGATAACCAGCCAGAAGGTAGGGTACAGAAACTGTGGAGTTGTCCAACACTCTCTTAGATTCATCCATGTATGGAAAAAGGTGAATGGGATGATGCCCTTCACACAACTTACAGGGATTGGTAATCTTACCCTGTTTTTTATAAGTCTTACCAGAGCTAGTCGAAGATGTGTTATCAATATGACTTCTAGAAGTCAAAAGCAATGGCGGAAAGTTTTCAGACCATATTTTGAGTACCTTGGGAATGCCAGGGCAGTCTCGAAGTAGATCGTTACCTTTTCAGAGCATGCAAGGAAATTTGACATTCCATGGAATTTTGGATGGTTCTGCAAGGGAAGGTTTCTTAAGCGTAGTAGCTGCAGCATTAGCCTCTCGCTTATCTGAATTCTTCTTCTTCTTCTTAGCCACTTGGTTACCAGAATCCAAACTTTCACTAGGCGAAGTAGAAGAAGAGGAAGAAGAAATATGCGAAGAAGGGGATAGGTACACCTTAGAAGCAACATGATGTTGTTCTGGTGGAGGAGATGGTTGTACGGTGGACGAAACACTCGGCATCACCGAGGTTGAAAATAATCATACAGGCAACCCAACAGTTAACCCAAGAAGGGACAACGTCGCCATATAAGGAGCACCAACATTCCCAAAAGTAGGAAAAGGACCAGGATTCCCTTTGGAAGGGATTCCTAGGTTAGTAAACTTCGGAAACATTGCCATCAGAAACAAATTTAAAACAACACCCTAAGGAAACTAAATTTAACCATGAATATTTCGTGGGCAGTTAATTTTTAAGACATTGAAACAAAATTCTGTCGTTTTATATTTTAAGAGTTGAGAAACTGGAAAAAGATGACTCTATCACTTTCAGGTTGAAACGAGCATGAAAGGACAAGTGCTCGATGAACTTTCCAAATGTATGGAGTAAGTAAAGATTGGAAATGATTGCTCAGGTAGTCTAGGTAAAAGGGTGTACTAGGTTCCCGTGAACTGCCATATACACCTTGGTTATAAAATGAAAGAAGAATCAACCAAGGACTTGACATACATGCAATTAGTCTCCCTGAATGTTGTGTTCGGTGTATCACGGTTACAAGGTGGTAGACTCGGCTTCCTACTGATAAAAGGATTACAACCTAGAGGGGTCTCCCTTTATATACTCGACGGTACAGGGAGCACAAGTCCGTACTAGCGCTGTCTGAGGCCATATGGCGAGTGACAGCTACTAGGTTTTAAGATGCCGGAACACGTCTCTAACTTAGACCACTAAATGTTTCGTTAAGTTTCAATGTTGCCTTAGGTTAATTGAATAAATTTTAAGTTGATCTTGTATTTATGTCTCAATTCCAAGGTCCTACCAAATGTTGGATCTCACAAATCCCTGAATGCAAGCTACATGCCATAAAATACCATTTCGTTCAATGAAGAGTTATCTATGAGAAAGTTAGGAATTTTCAAGCGATAGCAAAAAATGAGAACACATAGAAGCATTCACTATAGAACCTGATGCAAACTAATGAGAATGATAAATCTTTCCTAGAATGACGAATGCTAGTTATGTGAAAGATTTTCCAATTCTAAAATGCAAACAAAGATGCAAGCAAAAATTTTATTCTTGATTTTTTCAACGTAATAGAGAAAACAGTGCACTAAATAACATGAAAAACGAATCTTCACACTAGTTCGAGAATGCCAATGCAAGAGTTGACACAAAAAAATTCAATCAACTCACAAGTAAATAAAACAACTCAAACCAATGTCACAATCTCTCAAATCAAAGAAAGGTGTCAAAACGGACCCATACAAGCAATGTGAGCTATGCTTGGAGTGATAGGAAGCAAAATTGAATGAAAGAGACAAGACTCACTCAAGACTCATTTCACCAAAAGCAACCACTCGAAACAGATCTAGGGAGCTAAATGCAATCAAGCAAATAACGAAGGTGACCGAGAAACAAGACACCCAAACTCCTACAGGAGGCTTAGCACGTCAAAGTACTAGAAAGCCCTAAACCCATGATGCTGAAAGAAATGGAAAAACAACTGAAGGAAGAAGGCTTATCACAGTCACAAACAAACCCAAAGCATTCAAATCAAGCCAAGAAAACACCCCGAGACACTAGGATGGACTAAAAACTCCAAAACAGGGAAAACCCTAGCACCTATAGGAATTAGTGTGACTATTTGGATGTAATCTGTGCCAGATAGGGGATGGTGCGGGTGATAAACTGGCAACTCACGCCAATGGGCATGACTGTCAAGATGGAAACCGTGCCAATTAAGCCAACCTTGAAAAGATGAAAATTTGGAAAAGCAGAGGTCAAAACTGATCCTCTGGGGCTGAACAAGGGCTTAAGACTCAACAAAACAACCAGAAAAGGCAAGCTAAGAAAGAAAATACCAAGAAGAGGATCTAATAGAAAGAATAAAAACTCACACTGATCCCCAGTGGAGTCACCAATTTTTTGGTGAGGTAAATCCCCTCTATGGATAGAGGCCATCCCATTAGCCCTAGAGTGGCTCTAGCCACAAACGAGACACACTATGACATCGATTCCTAGTTAAAAATGCACAAAGACTTGGTAGATCACTTACCATAGGTCTTGCACTGTTGTGTCATCCGGAAGAATGGTTGTCTCTCGCTCCTGATTTGACAGATCATGATCCACTCATTCTCACACCCGAATACCTGCACATACACAAGAAATGAAGAAAATACACAACATACTATCTCACATTCTTAACTATCAGTCATTCAAAGAAGACTAAATCAAATGCGTCAAATAAACATAACACAGAGATGGAATCAATATCATAGTCGAGTATATTATTTTAAAGAAGGAAGAGTGCAACTAGGCTCTGACGTTGCAATCTCCTCCAGCAGGGTTCCAGTGGAGCACGTCTCTATAGGATCCTCCTTGGTTCGACCTTCTCTATAGCGATTACTCAGCTATAATATCTCTTCTCCAAGTTCAGCTCCTTAGCTATATGTTCAGCTCTAGCTTTTGTAAAGGGAGAAGGCTAGTTTATATAGAGGGAGAAGGAGAGGTTAGGATTCCTATAATCATGGGGGGAGTCCTATCCTCCAAGAATGTTCCATAAACCATTTCCTAAAGGAAGAGATCAGTGGCTTATCGAGTTTAACCACTTGCAATGAGTCATTCCTGAGGTGGTTAAAGAAAACTTTCGCCTACAATTTGTTAAAAAACATTCCAAAAAAGGCTGGCGCGGGCACAACAAAGAGACAGAGTGCCAGCTGGTGCAAGCTCTAGTGCAAATCTTCCCCATTGGCGCGACGGGTGAACTGGCTACCCGCGCCAATGCCAAAACATAGGTTTTTGAGTGCTTTCTACGAAATGTTCAACAAGAGGAATCATGTCCTTATGCAAAAGGATGCAATGAAGGTATTTTTAGAGTATGACACTGCTCACAGGTCACGGGAAAGACCCTCCAATATGCGGGGCAAGGGATTGCAGGGACGGTGAGAAAATGTTGTGTAACATTTACCCTTAACCTAACCTTAGGGTTTGGTCAAGGTTAGGGTTATGTTATAGTTAAAGTTAACGTTAAGGTCAAGGTTAAGGTTAAGGTTAGGTTAAAGTTAAGGTTAAATTTAGGGTAAAGTTAAGGTCAAGGTTAAGGTTAGGTTAAGGGTAAGATAAGGTTAAGGTTAGGGTTAAGATTAGGGTAAGGTTAAGGTTAAGGTTAATGTTAAGGGTTTGGTCAAGGTTAGGGTAGGGTTATAGTTTAGGTCAAGAATAAGGTTAGGTTATAGTGAAGGTTAAGGTTAAGATAAGGTTAAGGTTCAAGTCAAGCTTAAGGTTAAGGTTAGTGTAAAGGCTCAGGTTCAGGTTAAGGTTAACGTTAGGTTATAGTGAAGGTTAAGGTTAAGACCTGTAACCCTAACCTTAACCTTAACCCTGACTTTACCCTTAACCTAACCTTAACATTAACCTTAACCTTAACCTTATCTTAACCTTAACCTAACCTTAACCTTAACCTTAACCTAACTATAACCTTACCCTTAACCTTAACCTTGACCTTGACTATAACCTAGCCCTAACCTTGACCAAACCCTTAACATTAAGCTTTACCTAACCTTTACTTAAAATAAAGGTTAAGGTTAGGGTCAAGGTTAGGGTTAGGTTATATTTAAGGTCAAGGTTAGTGTTAGGTTGAGTTAGGTCTCTGTAATAAGCAAGATTGGAAAAGTCCGATTACATAAACAACATTGTTTCAACCAACTTTGAGATTCTAGGATCTAGCCCTCCTGAATCCGGAGAGGGATCTCTCCAATATGAACAAAGATGGATTTGTCTTTGAAGTTTAAGGTAGTAATATTAGGCTAGTTATGAAGACCAAGGGTTTTGTTTTGTTTTGGTTGGACAAAGATAAATGAAGGTGAAGGAAGTCTAAATGAAGGGTGAAGATGAATGAAAGAGAAAATTGATTCAACTAAGAAGATAGGAAAGAAAAAACTTCAATCCATTAGGCTATGGAGTCATAGTAGGGTTTTAATTGGAGTAGCAAGAGGCAAGATTGGTCCATGGGGCAAGTCATCTATGTCTAAGGATCTCTTTAAAGTTTGATTTTTGGAATGGAGTGATACATCAAGAAGGGGAATTAAACAGATGCAGAACGAAGAGCAGCCTAGGATCTGATAAGTACTTTTAAACTAGTCAGCCTTTGACAAACACTTAAGAAGGACATGAAAGCAGACTAGGATCTAGTAAGTACTTTTAAACTAACCAGCCTTTGACACACTTCCAATAGAAAACATACAAAAACTAAGGGAAACTTGAAGGTAACCTTTGGAGTAGAAGCTAGCGGGCCGGGCTCACCACAAATCCTCTCCTAGCTCTTCTTTACTTGACCACTTCCAAGACAATCACAAAAATAACAAAGAAAGGCATAAGTCTGATAAGTACTTTGAAACTAATCAGCTTTTATCACATTCTAAGGGAAACAATTAGTTAGTTATGCAGACAATTCTGGGACCAGGGCTAGCCATATCTTCCTTCAGTTCATCTTCACACAACATATACTGAAAGTAACATTCATAAATAATATTCAGCTAAAACAATAAGATGAGGGAACGCTAGCATTCTTATGCCTAAACTGAATTAAATCATTTCCAAATAAAATAGAGGGAAGAAAACATTAAAATAAATATTTCTCAGCCAGAGAAGGTTACTGATATACAGTAGGTCCTAACCCTGTTTAAACTGTTCTTTACAGTGGAAAATGAAACAAAATGAAAACAGAAATAAAATAACAAGTTACAAATGAGAATAACATCACCGTCAACATAGACCAGGATCTCATAAATCAGCTTGTATTGATGTTCCAAACCAGTTACAATCTTTAAGTCCAATGGTTCTTTACAGCTTCAGGCTTCTCAGCTCAACTTAGGTATTTTCTCTTACAAACAGAGCTTACAGCAGCTTCAGAAAACTATTTACATGCTACAGATATGAGGTGACCAACAGTTTCTCATCTTCTACAGAAGTATTTATAGAAGAATGAGGAGAAAAGATCTGAGGAAAAGATCTCTTAGGACAATTAATACAGGGTGATGACTTCTTGGCCTTTTGAGGGGCTCGATGGAGAAGCTTACAGGTGTTTCTCTGTATTAACTGTTTACAATAAATATCAAAGCTCTATGGGAGCTTTATTTGACTTCAAGGCTTTGTGCTCTGTGTGGAGTAACTTCTGCAGATTTTTATGCATTTACTTCCTGGCAGAAGTAACTCCCTGGTTGCGCTGAGGCGAATATCTGATTTTCTTCAATAACTTCGGCCTCTGTTTTGAAAGGTTTGAGGCAACAGGTGGCTTTGTGGTAGCTGAGGAATAAATTTTCCTCAAGATGTGGTGGTGGAGGCTTTCTGTCTGATAAAACACTTTAGATTTTCTTTTAAACTGTGTTTTAGATTGGGGATTAGGCTTTTGATAACTGTCTTAGCCGTAATCCCCGTAAAAATTGTCTTCAATCTTCATGTGTTGTGCTTTGTCTTCAAAACTGATACTCTTTAACTATTCTCTTGAATAAAATAATGTCTTGTCGATGTGCAGGGCTGCACAGGGTTATATGGCATCAATGCCTCATGAAACACTGATGAAAACATGAATTTGCACCCTGTGGCCGATTTCCTTTGACAAATCAAAAGAGGGAGGGTCGTCACCCTCATCTTTCGAATTTCCTTCTGAATATAGCAGAAAACATTAAACCCTGCAAAATACAAAATAAATTTATGAAATCCTACGTTTATAGGTTAAACTGCATTGGAGGTTGTGCGGAGGAAGCAAGGTCGTTGGATCATGGAGCGGGGGTGCAGATCGACGGCGGAGATGCAGCGGCAGGATGTAATGGGCAAAACCTTTGTAAACCAAAAAATATATCATTTTCAACTTTACAAAGGAAAAATGATTTTTAATACGAAAATCGCAAAAAGTGGAAAACGTGATGGTGGATTATGCGACAGAGAGAAAATGCAATCTGCGAACTGCGATGGCTTTTGGAGGAAAAGTGAAAAATGCGATCTACGATCTACGATGGATCGCATCACATATATTTGCGATGATTTCTTTGGAAGAAAACTGAAAAATGCGATCTGCGATCTGCGATGAATCGCATCGCAGATATTTGTGATGATTTATTTGGAAGAAAACTAAAAAATGCGATCTGCAATCTGCGATGAATCGCATCGTAGATATTTGCGATGAGTTTTTTGGAAGAAAACTGAAAAATGCGATCTGCGATCTACGATGAGCGCCAAAGGGTTAAAACTTGGTTCCAGGGTGCGGGTGTATGGAAGAAAGGGGCTAAGGGCTTAAGCTCAAGGGGCTTAAGTCCAATACATAAAAACATGTATTTTCATGGTTTTTTAAGGGATTTGAAGGTTTAGGTAAGGTTAAAAAGTGGGTTTTTAACCTTATAAAAGGGATTTTAATGAAATGGAAAGGGAGAAACATGAAATTGTGGCTTTTTCATGAATAGAAAATGAGGTTAGTGTGGAAGAAAAGGAAGGGGAACAAGGGGTTTGGTAGCAGTATTTAACTTGGGATTTTTTGAAGAATTTCAGAGGCTTTTAGGATGTAAATAGCAATAAGGGATCTGGACAGAGGCATGAGGCCTTAGAGAGACTTCAAGAGCCAACAATTTTTAGTGATAAAATTTGTTCCTTGGAGGCTCCAAAATGATTTAGCCACCTTTTGGTATAACAAAATATTATAGGTGGCTAAAAGTGGCTCCACTTGGGGATGGTGCCTTTTTGAAGGCATCAAGAATTCAGACTTGATTTCTCTGGGAGGCTGACTTGTGCCTGATCCATTGGGCTGCCCTTCCTTTGTTGGATGATCTAGCTTTGAAAACATATTAGCAGTCATGAAAATAATGGATTTTCATCTACAAGCTCTCTACCTACCCAATCCTACTGATCTAACATTTTTTCTTCGTCGGAGTGCACTTGGATTGGAAAACTCTTTTCACAACATTTTATTCTTTTGAAAGCATAAAAACTAATCTACTTCTACTCCTCCCTGAACTCAGATTAAACAGTTGAGCTCATATATTTCTCTACCTAATATATTGTCTGTTGGGATTAAATTGTCCAACAGATTTTTATTCTGTAAATTCTACAACAGAAATTAAAAAACAGTCAAGTCAAGATTAAGTTATCTGAATTGTTGTGATCTGTGGAATAAAAACAAGCTACACATAGATTATAATTTGCAAAAAATAAAAATAAAATGGAAGGTTTAAGATCTGAAATTTCAAAGTACTGCCTTCATCCTTTTGCAGCTCTGTTTTAACTCTTGTTTTGAGCTATCTTTTCCTTTTCCTTCTGGTTCAGATTTTGAGCTGATTAGAACCATTTTTACCTCCTTTGACTCAAGATTTAAAGCAGTTTAGAGTCATCTCTCTTTTGGAAACCTAGGTTCAAATTTTAAGCATGTTTGAACCTTTATTTCTATCCTAATCTATCTACTAATAAGCCATTATTAAATAGTTTGGCAAATCAAATTCAATATCCTATCAGCAGAAAATTCAAAGCTAATTAGTCAAGATTAAACAGTTTGACTAACTAGAAGTGTGTTTTGAGGAGTGGAATTTGAGCTTGCACACTTTCAGATTTATTTCTCTTTTTTGGCATGGGGCTATGCCTTTCCTGTTTTCATTTCTGCCCTCTTTTCATTATTTCTTTGTTTTTTTCTTCAAAGCAGAAAACAACAACTAACTACATGCTCAGAAATGAGCTTTATTGACATTCCTATCTAACCTATTCTAAACATGGAGTATTTACATATTCATATGATACAAAAGTGCCAATGCAGCTAGCTGAGTAATGTCAAGAAGAAGTAGAAACTCTGGCTGCTTGTCAGAGGTATCCATAGAACATATTGAAGATTAACCTTCAATATCAAGGCTATCACGGAAGGTGACAGCTTCTCATGTCTCTGGCCCTTGCAAAGGATCATTTCTTGATAATTTGAGCTAGTCGGGATTCCCACACACTCTTCCATAGGATCAAAAAAGAAACGATGAAGATTCTCTTCCTTTTGGTCCTCCACAATTGGTAGATCATCTACTTCAAAGACATCAGCTTTGAGGACTATCTCTTCAGTATGTATCTTGGAAGTATCATCATTCTTAACCTGCAAAATAGCAAACCGTGAAATATCTTCTTTCTTTGAATCTATGCTTGCTTCTGATATAAATTCAGGCTCTTTAAATGACAGACTAATATTAGTGAAGGGAGAAGTTTCTTCTTGAGAAGATGATATATCCACAACAGGATAGTCTTCTATTTTTTTTTCTCCTTCATCTTCATCATCTTCTGAACTGGAGGACTCATCATATTTGATAGTGTTGTCCTCTTGTGGCCCTTGTATGCTCGTATTTAGTGGACTAAATTCTGTGAACAAGTTATTATATTCTTGAGCAGGGGAGTACTTAAAGTTTTCCTCTTTTTCAAGAGGAAGATCCTTTTGCTCAGAAATTTCTTTATTGCTCTTCTCTTCACCTTCTGAGTTGAAAGGCTGCTGATTTTCAATTATGTGAAAGCCATTAGTGATGGATCGAAATGGACATTTTTGGCTTTCAAGCTGGTGATGGTGAAAATGATAACACCATTCAAACACTGGTTGCCCTGCATGATTAGTTTTTTCTTGGAACTCATCATCATCATCAGACTGATCAAAATTTGGAAATTTATCAAAATAAACCATTTCATCAGCCAAACATATTGGATTCTCAGCAGGTCCCTTTTTATTTTGATCTACAAAAGAACTTTCTAAATCTGTACAACAAAGTTCTCTAGGTGAATGGGCAAGAGTGCTTATTTTGCAAAAAATTTCAGAGAGCGGTTGTTTATTAATAGTATGATCTATCTCTTTTTCTATCAAAGGAGAAGATGTTTCTATATTCTTTTGAACAAAAGGACAACAGTTCTCTGTTTCTTGTGAAGACTGGTTTTGAGGCTGGATGTCTTCTTGAGCCTCAACTATAAGGGATGATGAATCAATATTTGGGTTTTTAGGGATATCTTGAGGAATGTTCTTTGCTTGGATCATCTCTTCCTCAACTGATTCATCTATTTTCTTAAGACTTTTCAATAGGAGATTAAACTCATGAATGGTTGTTAAAATATCTTCAGGATGCATCTCTTCCAAAGCTTCCTCATTATCTATAATGTGTTGGGTGATGTTTTGTGATGGATCATAATATATTGCACCCAATGATAATGATTTAGTGTTTTCTTCAAAGTTCTCATAGAACACATATTCAAGGTCTCTTAAATAAAACTAACTACTAGATCTTAAGCATTCATACCAATCCCTAGCTTGTCCTTCTAATGTTAACATGAACATTTTCATTAGGAAGTCTTCATGACATTCAACTTTCAACCTCCATACATGTATGTGAAATTTGATAAGATGTAATAAAGGGTCATCAAACTTTTCACCTTGGAAAATAGGCAGGTTGCCATCCCAATTTACCCAGGGCATCTTATGTGGAAACCCAGTGATATGATCTCTGCTCATTGGGGCATATCTTCGTTGTATTCTTGGAATCATGTTTGTAAATCAATAAAGATGTCACTTTTTTTGGTCAATCATTTCAGGGTCTTCTACCAGTGGAGTCATTTGGTCTTTTGGGAGTTTCAAAGTGTGGAGTCGCCGGGTGGAAGTTTTTAGCTCTTTTCAGAGGTAAAAGGTTTTATGGTCCACCACCATGTTTATTGGATACCAATCCAAAATATTTTTGGGTTTTTTTGAGTTTATGTGGTTGTATGGAAAACTAAAAAGTTTATAAAAGTTGGCCAAGCAACTATGAACTCAAAAATATCCCCAGTGGAGTCGCCAGAAATGTTAGGTCTCTATAATAAGAAAGATTGGCAAAGTCCGATTACAGAAACAACATTGTTTCAACCAACTTTGGGATTCTAGGATCTAGCCCTCCTGAATCCGGAGAGGGATCTCTCCAATATGTACAACGATGGATTTGTCTTTGAAGTTTAAGGTACTAATATTAGGCTAGTTATGAAGACCAAGGGTTTTGTTTTGTTTTGGTTGGACAAAGATAAATGAATGTGAAGGAAGTCTAAATGAAGGGTGAAGATGAATGAAAGCGAAAATTGATTCAGCTAAGAAGATAGGCAAGAAACAACTTCAATCCACTGGGCTATGGAGTCATAGTAGGGTTTTAATTGGAGTAGCAAGAGGCAAGAGTGGTCCATGGGGAAAGTCATCTATGTCTAAGGATCTCTTTAAAGTTTGATTTATGGAATGGAGTGATACATCAAGAAGGGGAATTAAACAGATGTAGAATGAAGAGCAGCCTAGGATCTGATAAGTACTTTTAAACTAGTCAGCCTTTGAAAAACACTTAAGAAGGACACGAAAGCAGACTAGGATCTGGTAAGTACTTTTAAACTAACCAGCCTTTGAAACACTTCCAATAGAAAACATACAAAAACTAAGGGAAACTTGAAGGTAACCTTTGGAGTAGAAGCTAGCGGGCCGGGCTCACCACAAATCCTCTCCTAGCTCTTCTTTACTTGACCACTTCCAAGACAATCACAAAAATAACACAGAAAGGCCTAAGTCTGATAAGTACTTTGAAACTAATCAGCTTTTAGCACATTCTAAGGGAAATAATTAGTTAGTTATGCAGAAAAGTCTGGGACCAGGGCTAACCATATCTTCCTTCAGTTCATCTTCACACAACATATACTAAAAGTAACATTTAGAAATAATATTCAGCTAAAAAAATAAGACGAGGGAACGCCAACATTCTTATGCCTAAACTGAATTAAATCATTTCCAAATAAAACAGAGGGAAGAAAAAATTAAAATAAAGATTTCTCAGCCAGAGAAGGTTACTGATATACAATAGGTCCTAACCCTATTTAAACTGTTCTTTACAGTGGAAAATGAAACAAAATGAAAACAGAAATAAAATAACAAGTTACAAATGAGAATAACATCACCGTCAACATAGACCAGGATCCCATAAATCAGCTTGTATTAATGTTCCAAACCAGTTACAATCTTTAAGTCCAATGGTTCTTTACAGCTTCAGGCTTCTCAGCTCAACTTAGGTATTTTCTCTTACAAACAGAGCTACAGATACAACAGCTACAACAGCTTCAGAAAACTATTTACATGCTACAGATATGCAGTGACCAACAGTTTCTCATCTTCTACAGAAGTATTTATAGAAGAATGAGGAGAAAAGATCTGAGGAAAAGATCTCTTAGGACAATTAATACAGGGTGATGACTTCTCGGCCTTTTGAGGGGCTCGATGGAGAAGCTTATAGGTGTTTCGCTGTATTAACTTTTTTACAATAAATATCAAAGCTTGATGGGAGCTTTATTTGACTTCGAGGCTTTGTGTGCTGTGTGGAGTATTTTCTGCAGATTTTTATGCATTTACTTCCTGGCAGAAGTAACTCCCTGGCTACGTTGAGGCGAATATCTGATTTTCTTCAATAACTTCGTCCTCTGTTTTGAAAGGTTTGAGGCAACAGGTGGCTCTGTGGTAGCTGAGGAATCAATTTTCCTCAAGATGTGGTGGTGGAGGCTTTCTTTCCGATAAAACACTTTAGGTTTTCTTTTAAACTGTGTTTTAGATTGGGGATTAGGCTTTTGATAACTGTCTTAGCCGTAATCCCCGTAAAAAATGTCTTCAATCTTCATCTGCTGTGATTTGTCTTCAAAACTGATACTCTTTAACTGTTCTCTTGAATAAAACAGTGTCTTGTCGATGTTCAGGGCTGCACAGGGTTATATGGCATCAATGCCTCATGAAACACTGATGAAAACGTGAATTTGCACCCTGTGGCCGATTTCCTTTGATAAATCAAAAGAGGGAGGGTCGTCACCCTCATCTTTTGAATTTCCTTCTGAATATAGCGGAAAATTTTAAACCCTGCAAAATACAAACAAAAGTTATGAAATCCTGTGTTTATAGGTTAAACTGCATTGGAGGTTGTGTGGAGGAAGCAGGGTCGTTGGATCATGGAGCGGGGGTGTAGATCGACGGCAGAGATGCAGCAGTGGGATGTAATGGGCAAAACCTTTGTAAACCACAAAATATATCATTTTCAACTTTACAAAGGAAAAAATCGTTTTAATACGAAAGGCGGGGGTATCACATGGTGGGCCCGGCGGGATCGATCACAAATCGCAAAAGTGGAAAACGCGATGGCGGATTATGCGACGGAGAGAAAATGCGATCTGCGATCTGCGATGGATCGCATCGTAGATATTTGCGATGGCTTTTGGAGGAAAAGTGAAAAATGCGATCTGCAATCTGTGATGGATCGCATCGCAGATATTTGCGATGAGTTCTTTGGAAGAAAACTGAAAAATGCGATTTGTGATCTGTGATGAATCGCATTGCAGATATTTGCGATGAGTTCTTTTGAAAAAAACTGAAAAATGCGATCTGCGATCTGCGATGAATCACATCGCAGATATTTGCGATGAGTTTTTTGGAAGAAAACTAAAAAATGTGATCTGCGATCTGTGATGAGTGCCAAAGGGTTAAAACTTGGTTCCAGGGCGCGGGCGTATGGAGGAAAGGGGCTAAGGGCTTAAGCTCAAGGGGCTTAAGTCCAATACATAAAACATGTATTTTCATGGTTTTTAAAGGGATTTTAAGGTTTCGGTAAGGTTAAAAAGTGGGTTTTTAACCTTATAAAAAGGATTTTAATGAAATGGAAAGGGAGAAACATGAAATTGTGGCTTTTTCATGAATAGAAAATGAGGTTAGTGTGGAAGAAAAGGAAGGGGAACAAGGGGTTCGGTAGCAGTATTTAACTTGGGATTTTTTGAAGAATTTCAGAGGCTTTTAGGATGTAAACAACAATAAGGGATCTGGATAGAGGCATTAGGCCTTAGAGAGACTTCAAGAGCCAACAAATTTTAGTGATAAAATTTGTTCCTTGGAGGCTTCAAAAAGATTTAGCCACCTTTTGGTATAACAAAATATTATAAGTGGCTAACAGGTTATAGTTGAGGTTAAGGTTAAAGTCAAGGGTAAGGATTTGGTCAAGGTTAGGGTTAGGTTATAGCTAAGGTCAAGGTTAAGGTTAGGTTAAGGTTAAGGGTTTGGTAAAGGTTAGGGTAAGGTTATAGTTAAGGATAAGGTTGAGGTTACAGGTTTAGTTAGGTTAAGCTTAAGGTTAATGGTTTGGTCAAGGTTAAGGTTAAGGGTTTGGTCAAGGTTAGGGTTAGGTTATAGTTAAGGTTAATGTTAAGGGTTTGGTGAAGTTTAAGGTTAGGTTAAGGGGGTAAGATTAAGGTTAATGTTATAGTTAAGGTTAAGGTTAAGGTTGAGGTTAAGGTTAGGGTAAAGTTAAAGTTAAGGTTAAGGTTAGGTTAAAGTTAATGTTATGGTTAAGGGTTTGGGCAAGGTTAGGGTTAGGTCAAGGGGGTAAGGTTAACGTTAAGGTTAAGGTTAAAGGTCTGGTAAAGGTTAGGGTTAGGTTATAGTTAAGGTTAAGGTTAGGGTTAGGTTACAATTAAGGTCAAGATTAAGGTTAGGTTAAGGTTAATACTAGGTTAAGGGTAAATTTAAGGTTATGGTTAGGGTAAGGTTAAGGCTAAAGGTAAAGATAAGGTTATGGTTAAGGTTAAAGTTAAGTTAGGTTAGGGTAAGGTTAAGGTTACAGTTAGGTTGAGCTAACGTTAAAGTTAACGTTAAGGTTAGGTTAAGGGTAAAGTTAAGTTGAAGGTTAGGGTTAAGGTTAGGGGAAGATTAAGGTTAAGGCTTAGGTTAAGGTTAGGTTAACGTGAAGGTTAAGGGTAAGGTTAAGGTCAAGGTCATGGTTAAGGTTAAGTTAGGTTAAGGTTAAGGTTAAGTTAAGTTTAAGGGTAAGGGATTGGTCAAGGTTAGGGTTAGGTTAAAGTTAAGGTCAGGTAAAGATAAGGTTATGATTATGGTTAAGGTTAGGGTTAGGGTAAAGTTAATGTTAAGGTTAGGGTTAAGGTTAGGTTTAAGGTTAAGTTTAAGGTTACGTTAAGGTGAAGGTTAAGGTTAAGGTCAAGGTCAAGGTTAATGTTAAGTTAGGTTAAGGTTAAGGTTAAGGTTAAGGTTAAGGTTATGGTTATGGGAAGGTTAAGGTTAAGGTTAATGTTAGGTTAAGGTTAAGGGTAATGGTTTGGTCAAGGTTAGGGTTAAGTTATAGTTAAGGTAAGGTTAAGGATAAAGTTAAGGTTAAGGTTAAGTTTTGGTCAAGTTAAGGTTAAGGTTAAGGTGAAGGTTAAGGATAATGTTAAGGTTAAGGTTAAGGATAATGTTAGGTTAAGTTTAAGGTTAAGGTTAAGGGTTTGGGAAGGTTAAGGTTAATGTTAAGGGTTTGGTAAAGGTTAGGGTTAGGTTATAGTTAAGGTCAAGGTTAAGGTTATGGTTAAGGTTAAGGTTATGTTAGGTCCCTATATTACTAGTATAGTCCCTTATTGTTGTTAGTGTAACCCCCTTATTGTTATTATTTTACCCTTGTAACCCCCATATTGTTATTATTGTGCCCTTAAATTATTATTGTTAAGTCGGCTAGGATTACATTGTGGCCCCACTAGGATTACATTATGGCCCCATGGACTCCTATATATAGAAAGGAGGTTTTGTAAATTGTATCATCCAATAACTTTTCATTTATATAATGTATTGGAGGTTTCCCCCTCGAAGTGGATTATTTCCAAGGCGTTGATATCTCTTTTCTTCTATTTTTGGAGTTGGTTACACAACATTTGGTATCAGAGCTTTGGATTCTAGGGTTTCGCTGTGCTAAACAGGTCATCGTGGCATTTGCGCTATAACTTATTTTCTACAAAGGTTCAGAATCTAAAAATTTTAGGGTGCGAAGACAAAATCTTGAGGAAAATCTTCAAAAACATTTAGAGCTTGGTTCGCAATATGTTCAGAGATATGATTTGTGGAAGGTAGTGCTTTTTCAGGCTCCAGAATTTCATCTCAAAGAGGTGACAGTGGGAAAATATTCATAACTCTCTCTCTGAGCATCAGATTGGAGTTCCGTAAAAAGTGGTTTCAATTAAATGGAATGCAATTTCTTGGCTATCAATTTCAGAGCCAAAGGAGGAAAAAATGACACGTTCCAAGTCGTACAAGTTTTCTCTACTAAACTAGTCCATAATTAGGTCATTGTTGGAGATTGGACACAACTTTGTCTTGGAGAATCCAAATCAGGTTAGACCTATGGCATTCGAAAGATAATTAAAAGAGCTATGTCAGTACCAAAATTCAAATGTTTAAGTATTGCAATCACAGAGATAATCTAATTTCAATATCGAGCTCCTTAAAAACAAGAAAAAGGTGTGTATTTTTTTTTCAAATTGCATAAGTCTTGTTTGAAGAATAAATTTGAATTGATTACAAGGGCATATTGTAGAATAGATATCAGTATTGGGTTCTAAAATACACCCCGTAAAAATAATTTAACACCCATTAAGCCTTCAGAAGGCTCTACTATGACCCATGAAGATGAATAATTGCAACATGATCTATCAAAATTACAAGAGCAAGTGAACCAAATTATGCTCTTGCAAAGAGCAACAAAAAATGAAATGGAAGTTTTGAAAAAATTTGTGGAAGCTAATATGGATGGCATGGATGATGGCATGGAAGCTAAGATGGATGACATGAAAGACAACATGGAAAACATGAAGAATGATCTAAAAGTAGACATGGAAGGTTTGACAGAGTTGATACAAGAAATGTTTCAAGATGGTGAAAAGATAGTAGAAAAACTCATGATGAGAACAAAATAAATGTTAATCGTGATTTCATAAACTCTAATTTTGGTGAGAAGAACCACCATATTCCAAAAATTGAGATGAGGAAGTTTGATGGAAAGGATCTTGTAACATGGATACTACAAATGGAGCAATATTTGATCTCCATAACGTGAAAAACACACAAAAGGTACACATTGAAACTTTACATTTAGAACAAAATACATTTGTACGGTATCGTTGGCTTTGCTCCTGTAAAAAAATTGTCACTTGGTCAATTTTTATGGAGGAAATGATAGCACATTATGAGGATACAAAGAGAAACACCTTCTCTATCCAATTGATAAATCTCAAACAAAAGGGCTTAGTGGGGGAGCACATTGGGGACTTCCAAAAATTGAATAGAAGGGTAACTAATATTCCAAAGGAACACAAGATTGATCTCTTCATAGGCACTTTAAAGGATAACATCCAACATGAAGTTCACGTTTTGGAACCTGATTCATTGGAGAAGGCATTCAGGTTGGCAAGAAAAATTGAATGTAAAAGTATAGCGACAAGGAAGCCTACCACTCACTTCTATAAAGAAGGAAGTGCTGCTATGCCTAGATTTCCACAACCTACAAGGTTGACAACAAAAAAATTGGAAGAAAAAAGAGAAAAAGGGCTTTGCTACAGTTGTGATAGCAAATACAGTAAAGGTCATAAGTGTGATGAGAAGAAATTATTTTACATAGATTGTGAAGAGGAAGAATAAAATGAACAAGAAGAGGATATACACCAGGAACTAGCCGTAGAAGGGGAAGAAATGAATCTGACTATATCGTGTAATGCACTAGAAGGAATTACCACTCCTCAAACTCTCATGACAGAGGGACATATCAAGAAGAAAAAGGTAATAGTGTTGATTGATTCAGGTAACACCCATAATTTTATTCATTTTAAGGTAGCCAAGGAATTAAATTGTTTCCTATACCCAGCACCAGAATGTCAAGCAATGGTTGCAAATGGAGGAACTATAAATTGCTCTGGAAAATTCCATAATATCAAGCTAACCATGGGGGAATATGTATTTACTATTCCAATGCTTTCCATTCCTATGGGAGGTGCTGATGTTGTACTAGGAGTAAAATGGTTACAATCTTTGGGGATGGTAGCTTTTAATTCTCAAGAACTTTTCTTGAATTTTTTTTCAAAAGGAAAGGAAGTCGAATTACGGGGTATTGCGGGAAATCTAGGAAAGATAATAAGCTCTAATGTCATGACAAATATTATAAAGAAAGAAAAATGAGGCGTAATTGCACAATTATGCTCACTAGAAGTTCCAACATCAAAATCATCTATTTCTGCAAATCTCCAACAAGTTTTGGAAAATCATTCCAAGGTGTTTGAAACTCCCAAAGGACTCCCACCTATTCATGATCGTGATCATTCTATTCATTTTATTCCAAGAAGTGTTCCTCCAAACATCAAGCCTTATAGATATCCTTATGTCCAAAAGAGCGAAATTGAACATATGATTACAGAAATGTTAGAGGCAGGTATAATTCAACCTAGTAAAAGTTTTTTCTCTACTCCTGTAGTATTGGTACACAAGAAGGATAGATCATGGAAAATGTGTCCAGATTATAGGGAGCTCAATAAGCTCACCATTAAAGATAAATTTCCCATTCCTGTGATTGATGAATTATTGGATGAATTACATGGAGTAATTTATTTTACCAAGTTGGATCTTCGTTCAGGATATCATCAAATTAGAATGAAGACTGAAGATATTCCAGAAATAGCATTTCGAACTCATGAGGGTCATTATGAATTTTTCATCATGCCTGGCCTTACCAAATGCACCTTCTACATTTCAAGCGTTGATGAATTCCATTTTCAAAGCCTCCCTTAGAAAATTTGTGCTAGTATTTTTTGATGATATACTAATCTACAATAGCTCTTGGAAGGATCATGTCGAACATGTTGACAAGGTGCTCAAACTATTGCAGGAGAAACAATTATATGCAAAAACATCCAAATATTTCTTTGGAGTACAGGAGGTGGAATATTTGGGTCATATTGTATCTCACAAGGGTGTTAAGGTAGACCCTAACAAAATTAAAGCATTAAGGAATGGAAAGTCCCCACAACCATAAAGAATTTGTGAGGATTTCTCGGGTTAACAGGGTATTATCGCAAGTTTTTTAAGAATTATGGGAGAATGGCAGCACCTCTAACAACATTATTGAAGAAAGATGCATTTTCATGGACTCCCGAAGCAACTAAGGCCTTTGAAAATCTTAAAAAGGCAACGTGTCAAGCACCAATCTTAGCTATGCTAGACTTCACAAAAACCTTTATTGTGGAATGTGATAACTTAGGAAATGGAATTGGTGTTGTTTAAATGTAGGAAGGAAGACCCATTGCTTTTGAAATTCATCCAATCAAAGGAAAGTATTTACAGAAACCTATTTATGAGAAGGAAATGTTAGCAATATTGCATGCACTAAAGAAATGGCAAACTTACCTAATGGGAAGACACTTCAAGGTAAAAAATGATCATGATAGTGTTAAACACTTTTTAGAACAAAGACTATCTTCAGAAGAGCAGCAAAAAAGGGTCACAAAGATGTTGGGTTATAACTTTGAAATAATCTAAAAAAAATGGAAGCTTAATGTTGTTGCAGATGCACTCTCAAGAAACAATGAAGAGGTGGTAGCATTGCTTTGTGACATTTCTATTATCCAACCAGATTGGGTAACCGAAGCAAGAGATGAATGGAAGAAGGACAAATATGTATAGACACTTATTCAAAAGTTGCAGCAAGATCCTAGTACATCTGATACATTTTGTTGGAAAAATGATTCCTTATGGTACAAATATCGATTATATATTTGTAGTAATTCCCAACTAAAACAAAATATTCTTTTGGAACTGCACACTTCTCCTTTACGAGGACACTCGAGATTTTTAAAAACTTACCACATGATGAAGAAAGAATTTTTTTGGGATGGCCTTAAATCTGATATTCAAAAGTTTGTGGAGGAATGTTTGGTTTGCCAGCAGAATAAAGTTGAGATAATTAAGACCCTGGGACTTCTACAACCTTTATCCATTTCAAGTCAACGTTGGGAGGAGAATTTAATGGATTTTATCACAGGTTTACCTAAGTCCGAAGGAAAGAGTGTCATCATGGTGGTAGTTGATAGACTTACCAAGTATGCACACTTCTGTGCATTATCTCATCCATTTAAAGCAATTACAATTGCTACTACATTTATGGACACAATTCAAAAGCTACATGGAATCCCAAGGGTTATTGTGAGAGACAGAGATCCCATTTTTACTGGAAATTTTTGGACGGAGTTATTTTCTTGTTTTAGTACTCAATTAGCTCATAGCTCATCTTATCATCCTCAATCTGATGGTCAAACTGAGATAGTAAATAAATTTTTGGAAGGATAACTTTGTTGTTTTGTATCTAATAAACAAACACAATCGGTCAAGTGGTTACCTCTCGCTGAATGGTGGTATAACACTTCCTTCCATACTGCAGCAAAAATGACCCCATTTATGGCACTTTATGGATATCATCCACCATCCATCACATCATATTTGAGGGAAAATTTGAAGGTTCAAGCAGTGGAAGATCACATCGATCATCAGCAAGAAGTTCTCCAACTCTTAAATGATAACCTCAATTTGGTACAAAACCGAATGAAACAACGGGCATATCAACATCGCAGCGAGATAATTTTTTATGTAGGAGATTGGGTATTTTTACGGCTACAACTATAAAAACAAATGTTCCTCAAGCAAGCTAAGAAGGATAATAAATTATCGCAAAAGTACTATTGTCCTTACAAGGTTTTGCAAAATATTGGTACTATGGCATACAAATTGAAGCTTCTTGCTTCTTCGCGAGTGCATCCAGTTTTCCATGTTTCATGCTTACAGAAGGTTATAGGTGAAAATATTCCAGTTCAAAAAATATTGCCAGAACTTTATGAGGAAGGAAAAATCATATTGGAGCCTGAAGCGATCATGGAAACAAGAACTCGACAGCTATGGAATCGATCAATTTCAGAGTATCTCATCAAGTGGAAGAACTTACCCACTGAAGATTTTACATGGGAGGATGAGAATTTTATACAGAAGCACCCAGAGCTACTCAAGCGTTGAGGACAACACTTTTTTGAAGGAGAGGGGCATGTTAGTTCCCTATATTACTAGTATATTCCCTTATTGTTGTTAGTGTAACCCCCTTATTGTTATTATTGTACCCTTGTAACCCCCATATTGTTATTATTGTGCCCTTAAATTATTATTGTTAGGTCAGCTAGGATTACATTGTGGCCTCACTAGGATTACATTATGGCCCCATGGACTCCTATATATAGAAAGGAGGTTTTATAAATTGTATCATCCAATAATTGTTCATTTATGTAATGTATTGGAGGTTGCCCCCTCGAAGTGGCTTATTTCTAAGGCATTGATATCTCTTTTCTTCTATTTTTGGAGCTGGTTACACAACAGGTTAAGGGTTTGTTCAAGGCTAGGGTTAGATTATAGTTAAGGTTAAGGTTAGGTTAAGGGAATTGTTAAAGGCTAATGTTAACCTTAACGTTATGCCTAACCTTAACCTTAATGTTACCGTTAAGCTTAACCTAACCTTAACCTTAAGTTTACCCTTAGGTTTGGTTAAGGGTTTGGTCAAGGTCAAGGTTAAGGATAAGGTTAAGGATAAGGTTAAGGTTATTGGTAAAGTTAAGGTTAAGGTTAGGGTAAGTTTACGGTTAAGGTTAAGGTTAAGGTTAAGGTTAGAGGAAGGTTAAGGTTAAATTTAGGTTAAGGTAAAGGTTATGGGAAGGTTAGGTTAAAGTGGTAAGGTTAAGGGTAAGGTTAAGGTTAGGGGTAAGGTAACCATAACCTTACTAAACCCGTAACCTTAACCTTAAGCTTAACCTATAGTTAACTGTAACCTTGACCAAACCCTTAACCTTAACCTAACCTTAACTTTACCCTTAACCTTAACCATAACCTTATCTTTACCCTTAACCTTAACCTTAACCTTAACCTAACCTTAACCTTAACTTTACCCTTAACCTAACCTTAAGTTAAGGTTAGGTTATGGTTAGTGTTAAGATAAGGTTAAGGTTAAGGTTAAGGTTAAGGTTTGGTTAAGGGTTTCATCAAGGTTAGGGTTAGGTTAAGGGGGTAACTTTAATGTTAAGGTTAAGGGTTTGGTCAAGGTTAGGGTTAGGTTATAGTTAAGGTTAAGGTTAGGGTTAAGTTATAGTTAAGGTCAAGGTTAAAGTTAGGTTAAGGTTAAGATTAGGTTAAGGGAAAAGTTAAGGTTATGGTTAGTGTAAGGTTAAGGTTAAGGGAAAAGATAAGGTTATGGTTAAGGTTAAAGGTCAATATTAAGGTTAAGTTAGGTTCAGGTAAGGTTAAGGTTATGGTTAGGTTAAGGTTAAGGTTAGGTTAAGTTAAGGTTAAGGTTAGGTTAAGGGTAAAGTTAAGGTTGAGGTTAGGGTTAAGGTTAAGGGGGTAAGGTTAAGGGTTAACATTAAAGTTAGGTTAAGGTTAAGATTAGTTTAAGGATAAAGTTATGGTTATGGTTAGTGTAAGGTTAAGGTTAAGGGTAAAGATAAGTTTATGGTTAAGGTTAAAGGTCAAGGTTAAGTTTAAGTTAGGTTAAGGCAAGGTTAAGGTTACGGTTAGGTTAAGGTTAAGGTTAGGTTAAGTTAGGGTTAAAGTTAAGATTAAGGTTATGTTAAGGGTAAAGTTAAGGTTAAGGTTAGGGTTAAGTTTAAAGGGGTAAGGTTAAGCTAACCCTAAACCTTACCCTTAACCCAATATTAACCTTACCCTAACCTTAACCCTATCGTTAACCTTAACCTTAACCTTGACCTTAACTATAACCTAACCCTAACCTTGACCAAACCTTAACCTTAACCTTAACTTTACCCTTAACCTTAACCTTAACCTTAACTTAACCTAAACCTTAACTTTAACTCTACCCTTAACCTAACCTTAAACTTAACCTTATCTTAACCTTAGCCTTAACCTTAACCTAACTATATCCTTTAACATTACCCTTAACCTTGACCTTAACGTTGACCTTACCCTTAACATTAACCTTAACCTTGATCTTGACCTTAACCTAATCTTACCCTTAACCTTACCCTTAACCTAACCTTAACCTTAACTATGACCTAACTCTAACCTTGACCAAGCCCTTAACCTTAACCTTAACCTTAACCTTTAACTTACCTATAACCTAACCTTAACTTTACCCTTAACTTTAACCATAACGTTATCTTTACCCTTAACCTTAACCTAACCCTAACCTTAACTTTACCCTTAACCTAACCTTAACCATAACCTTAACCTTAACTTAAATTTAACCTTAACCTTCACCTTAAAATTAACCTTAACCTTGAATTTAACCTTAACTTAACCTTAACCCTAACCTTAACCTTCACCTTAACCTTACACCGTTAACCTTAACCTTAACCTTAACTATAACCTAATGCTACCCTTAACCTTAACTTTAACCCTAGCATTAAACTTAACCTTACCCTAACCTTGACCTTAACTTTACCCTTAACCTTAACCTTAACCTTAACTATAACCTAAGGTTAGGTGAAGGTTAAGGGTTAGGTTAAGGTTAAGGTTTAGGTTAAGGGTAGGGTTAGGTTAAGGTTAAGGTTAAGGTTAAGGGGGTAAGGTTAAGGTGAAGGTTAATGTTAAGTTAAGTTTAAGGTTAGGTTAAGGTTAAGTTAAGGGTAATCTCAAGGCTAACGTTAAGGTTAAGGTGAAGGTTAAGGTTATAGTTAAGTTAAGTTTAAGGTTATGGTTAATGTTAGGTTAAGGGTAGGGTTAGGTTAAATTTAAGGTTAAGGTTATGGTTAAGGGGAAAGATAAGGTTATGGTTAAGGTTAAGGGCAAAGTTAAGGTTAGGCTATAGTTAAGGTTAAGGTTAAGGTTAAAGTTAAGGGTTTGGTCAAGGTTAGGGTTAGGTTATAGTTAAGGTTAAGGGTAACGTTAAGGGTAAGATAAGGTTAAGATCAAGGTCAAGGTTAAGGTTATGGTTAGGTTAACGTTAAGGTCAAGGTTAAGGTTAGGGTTAGGTTATAGTTAAGGTCAAGTTCAAGGTTAGGTTAAGGTTAAGGTTACGGGTTTAGTCAGGTTAAGGTTAAGGTTAAAGTCAAGGTCAAGGCTAAGGTTAAGGTTAAGGTTATGGTTAGGTTAAGGTTAAGGTTATGGTTAGGTTAAGGTTAAGGTTAAGGGTTTGGTCAGCTTAAGGTTAAGGTTATGGTTATGGTTAAAGTCAAGTTCAAGGTTAAGGTTAAGGATAAGGTTATGGTTAGGTTAAGGTTAAGGTTGAGGGTAAGATAAGGTTAAGGTTGAGGTTAATATTAGGTCAAGGTAAAGGTCAAGGTTAAGGTTAAAGGTTAAGGTTAATGTTAGGTTAAAGGTTCTAGTTAAGGTTAAGGTTAAGGGTTTGGTCAAGGTTAGGGTTAGGTTAACCCTTAAGGTTAGGGTAAAGTTAAAGTTAAGGTTAAGGTTAGGTCAAGGTTAAGGTTAAGGTTATGGTTAAGGTTACGGTTTTTGTCAGGTTAAGGTTAAGGTTGAGGGTTTGGTCAAGGTTAGGGGTAGGTTATAGTTAAGGTGAAGGTTAGGTTAAGGGTAAGATAAGGTTAAGGTTAGGTTAAGGTCAAGGTCAAGGTTAAGGTTAAGGGTAAAGTCAAGGTTAGAGTTAAGGTTAAGGGTTTGGTCAAGGTTAGGTTAAGATAAGGTTAAGGTCAAGGTTAGGAATAGGTTATAGTTAAGGTCAAGTTTAAGGTTAGGTTAAGGTTAAAGTAAGGGTTAGGTTATAGTTAAGGTTAAGGTTAAAGTCAAGGTGAAGGATTTGGTCAAGGTTAGGGTTAGGTTATAGTTAATGTCAAGGTTAAGGTTAGGTTAAGGTTTAGGTTAATGTTAAGAGTTAGGTTGTAGTTAAAGTTAAGGTTAAGGTTACAATTACGGGTTTAATCATGTTAAGGTTAAATTTATGGGTTTGGTCAAGGTTAAGGTTAAGGGTTTGGTCAAGGTTAGGGTTAGGTTATAGTTAAGGTTAAGGTTAAGGTTATGGTAAAGTTAAAGTTAAGGTTAAGGTTAGGTTAAGGTTAAGGTTAAGGGTTTGGTCAAGGTCAATGTTAGGTTAAGGGGGTGAGGTTAATGTTAAGGTTAAGGTTAAGGTTAAGGGTTTGGTCAAGGTTAGGGTTAGGTTATAGTTAAGGTCAAGGTTAAGGGTTTGGTCAAGGTTAGGGTTAGATTAAGGGGGTAAGGTTAACATTAAGGTTAAGGTAAAGGTTTTGCTCAAGGTTAGGGTTAGGTTATATTTAAGGTTAAGGTTAGGGTTAGGTTATAGTTAAGGTCAAGGTTAAGGTTAGTTTAAGGTTAAGATTAGGTTAAGGGTAAAGTTAAGTTTATGGTTAGGATAAGGTTAAGGTTAAGGATAAAGATAAGGTTATGGTTAAGGTTAAAGGTCAAGGTTAAGGTTAAGTTAGGTTAAGGTAAGGTTAAGGATATGGTTAGGTTAAGGTTAAGGATTGGTTAAGTTAAGGTTAAAGTTAAGGTTAAGGTTAGATTAATGGTAAAGTTAATGTTAAGGTTAGGGTGAAGGTTAGGGGAATGTTAAGGTTAAGGTTACGATTAAGGTTACGTTAAGGTGAAGGTTAAGGTTAAGGGTTTGGTCAAGGTTAGGGTTAGGATATATTTAAGGTTAAGGTTAGGGTTAGGTTATAGCTAAGGTAAATGTTAAGATTAGGTTAAGGGTAAAGTTAAGGTTATGGTTAGGGTAAGGTTAAGGTTAAGTGTAAAGATAAGGTTATGGTTAATGTTAAAGGTCAAGGTTAGGGTTAAGTTAGGTTAAGGTAAGGTTAAGGTTATGGTTAGGTTAAGGTTAAGGTTAGGTTAAGTTAAGGTTAAAGTTAAGGTTAGGGTTAGGTTAATGGTAAAGTTATTGTTAAGGTTAGGGTTAAGGTTAGGGGAATGTTAAGGTTAAGGTTATGATTAAGGTTACGTTAAGGTGAAGGTTAAGGTTAAGGTCAAGGTCAAGGTTAAGGTTAAGTTAGGTTAAGGTTAAGGTTAAGGTTAAATTAAGGTTAAGGGTAATGGTTTGGTCAAGGTTAGGGTTAGCTTATAGTTATGGTAAGGTTAAGGGTAAAGTTAACGTTAAGGTTTAGTTTTGATCAGGTTAAGGTTAAGGTTAAGGTTAAGGTGAAGGTTAAGGATAATCTTAAGGTTAAGGATAAGGTTAATGATAAGGTTAGGTTAGGATAAGGTTAGGGTTTGGGAAGGTTAAGGTTAACGTTAAGAATTTTTTCAAGTTTAGGGTTAGTTTATAGTTAAGTTTAAGGTTAAGGTTATGGTTAAGGTTAAGGTTAAGGGTTTGGTCAAGGCTAGGGTTATGTTATAGTTAAGGTTAAGGTTAAGGTTAAGGTTAAGGGCTAACCTTAACCTTAATTTTACCATTAACCTTAATGTTACGCCTAACCTTAACCTTAATGTTACCGTTAACCTTAACCTAACCTTAAACTTAACTTTACCCTTAACCATAACCTTAGGTTAAGGTTAGGTTATGGTTATGGTTAAGGTTAAGGTTATGGGAAGGTTAAGGTTAAGATAAGGTTAAGGTTAGGTTAGGTTAGGTTAGGTTAGGTTAAGGTTAAGGTTTGGTTAAGGGTTTGGTCAAGGTCAAGGTTAAGGTTAGGTTAAGGGTAAGGTTAAGGTTATGGATAAAGTTAAGCTTAAGGTTGGGGTAAGGTTAAGGTTAAGGTTAAGGTTAGGGGAAGGTTAAGGTTAAATTTAGGTTACGGTAAAGGTTATGGGAACGTTAGGTTAAGGGGGTAAGTTTAAGGTTAAGGGTAAGGTAACCTTAACCTTACTAAACCCATAACCGTAACCTTAACCTACAGTTAACTATAAACTTGACCAAACCCTTAACCTTAACCTAACCTTAACTTTACCTTTAACATTAACCATAACCTTATCTTTACCCTTACCCTTAACCTTAACCTTAACCTTAACTTTACCCTTAACCTAACCTTAACCATAACCTTAACTTAAGGTTAAGGTAAGGTTAAGGTTAGGTTAGGCTAAGGTTAAGGTTTGGTTAAGGTTTCGTCAATGTTAGGGTTAAGTTAAGGGGGTAAGTTTAACATTAAGGTTAATGTTAAGGTTAAGGGTTTGTTCAAGGTTAAGGTTAGGTTATAGTTAAGGTTAAGGTTACGGTTAGGTTATAGTTAACCTAATCTAATTTTACGCTTATCCTAACCTTAAAATAACCTTAAATTTACCCTTAACCTTAACCATAACCTTAGCTTTAACCTTAACCTTAACCTAACCATAACCTTAACTTTACCCTTAACCTAACCTTAACCATAACCTTAACCGTAAATAACTATAACCTTAACCTTCACCTTAGCATTAACCTTAACCCTGATTTTAACCTTAACTTAACCTTAACCTAACATTAACATTAAATTAACCTTAACCTTAACCTTCACCTTAGCTTTACACCCTTAACCTTAACCTTAACTATAACCTAGCCCTACCCTTAACCATAACCTTAACTATAACATAACCCTACCCTTAACCTCAACTATAACCTAAGGTTAGGTGAAGTTTAAGGGTTAGGTTTAGGTTAAGGTTAGGGTTAGGTTATAGTTAAGCTTAAGGTTAAGGTTAACGTGAACGTGAAGGATATGGTTAAGGTTAAGGTTAAGTTAAGGTTAAGGTTAGGTTAAGGTTAAGTTAAGGGTAATGTCAAAGTTAAGATTAAGGTGAAGGTTAAGGTCATAGTTAAGTTAAGGTTAAGGTTATGGTTAATGTTAGGTTAAGGGTAAAGTTAAGGTTAGGGTTAGGTTAAGGTTAAGTTTAAGGTTATGGTTAAGTGTAAATATAAATATATGGTTAAGGTTAAGAGTAAAGTTAAGGTTAGGTTATAGTTAAGGTTAAGGTTAGGTTATAGTTAAGGTTAAGGTTAAGGTTAAGGGTTTGGTAAAGGTTAGGGTTAGGTTATAGTTGAGGTTAAGGTTAGGTTAAGGGTAAGGTTAAGGGTAATATAAGGTTAAGGTCAAGGTCAAGGTTAAGGTTAAGGTTAGGTTAAGGTTAAGTTCAAGGTTAGGGTTAGGGTTAGGTTATATTTAAGGTTAAGGTTAAGGTTAGGTTAAGGTTACGGTCAAGGTTACGGGTTTAGTCAGGTTAAGGTTAAGGTTACGATTAAGGTTAAAGTCAAGGTCAAGGCTAAGGTTAATGTTAATTTTATGGTTAGGTTAGGGTTAAGGTTAAGGGTAAAGTCAAGGGTTTAATTAGGTTAAGGTTAAGGGTTTCGTCAAGGTTAGGTTTAGGTTAAGGTTAAGGCTAGGTTAAGGTTAAGGTTAAGTTTAAGGGTAAAGTTAAGGTTAAGGTTAAATTTAAGGTTAAGGTTAAGGTTAGTGATAAGGTTAAGGTTAAGGTTAAGGTCAAGGTCAAGGTTAAGTAAAGGTTAAGATAAGGTTAAGGGTAAGGTTAAGGTTAAGGGTAAGGTTAAGGATAAGGTTAAGGGTTTTGTCAAGGTTAGGGTTAGGCTATAGTGAATTTTAAGGTTAAGTTAAGGGTTAAGTCAAGGTTAAGGTTAGGTTAAGTTTAAGATTAGGTTAATGGTAAATTTAAGGTTAAGGTTAGGTTAAGGTTAAGGTTATAGTTAAGGTCAAGGTAAGATAAGGTTAAGGGTAAGGTTAAGGTTATGGGTTTAGTTAAGTTAATGTTAAGGTTAAGGTTAAGGTTAATATTAGGTTAGGGGTAAGTTTAAGGTTAGGTAAGGTTAAGGGTGACATTAGGGTTATCTTATAGTTAAGTTGAAGGTTAAGGTTAAGGGTAAGGAAACCCTTAACCTTAACCTTAACTTAACCTTATCTTAAGGTTATAGTGAAGGTTAAGGTGAAGGCACATAACCTTAACCCTAGCCTTAAGCTTGAACTTAACTTTAACTTTAACTATAACCTAACCTTAGCTTTTACCTTAACTATAGCCTTAACCTTAACTATGACCTAACCTTCACCTTAACCTTAACTTTACCCTTAACCTAACATTAACCTTAACCTTAACCTTAACCTTACCCTTACCTAAACTTAACATTAACCTAACCTTAACCTCAACTTTACCCTTAACCTAACCTTAGCCTTAACTATAACCTAACCCTAAACTTAATCTTAACCTTAAACTTCACTATAATCTAACCTTAACCTTAAACTTAACTATAACCTGCCCCTAACCTTGACCAAACCCTTAAACTTAACCTTAACCTTACTAAACCCATAACACCTAACTCTAACCTTGACTAAACCTTAACCTTGACTTTACCCTTAACCTTAACCTCAACCTTACTTAACCTTAACCTTAACCTTATCTTACCCTTTACCTTACCCTTAACCTTAACCTTACCCTTACCTAACCTTAACCTTAACCTTATCTTACCCTTATAGTTCAAGTTAAGGTTAAGGTCAAGCTTAAGGTAAAGGTTAAGGTTAAGTTCAGTGTAAAGTTAAGGTCAAGGTTAAGGTAAGGTTAAGGTTAAGGTTAATGTTAAGAGTTTGGTTAAGGTTAGTGTTAGGTTATAGTTAATGTCAAGGTTCATGTTAGGTTATAGTGAAGGCTAAGGTTAAGATAAGGTTAAGGTTCAGGTCAAGGTAAAGGTTAAGGTTAGGGTAAAGGTTCAAGTTATGGTTAAGGTTAAGGTTAGGCTATAGTGAAGGTTAAGGTTAAGACCTATAACCCTAACCTTAACCTTCACCTTGACTTTACCCTTAGCCTAACATTAACCTTAATGTTAACCTTAACCTTATCTTAACCTTAACCTAACCTTAACCTTAACCTTAACCTAACTATAACCTTACCCTTAACATTAACCTTGACCTTAAGTACAACCTAACCTAACCCTAACCTTGACCAAACCCTTAACATTAACCTTAACCTTAGTCTTTACTTTACCTTAACCTTGACCTTGACTTTAACCTTAACCTTACCCTTAACCTTAACACTGACCTTAACCTTAACCTTAACCTTACCATAACCTTAAACTTAACTTTACCCTTAACCTAACCTTAACCTTATCTTAACCTTAACTATAACCTAATCTTAACCTTGACCAAACCTTAACCTTAACCTAACCTTAACCTTAACTGTAACCTTGAATTTACCCTTAATTCAACCTTAACCTTCACTATAACCTAACCCTAACCTTGACCAAACCCTTAACCTCAACCTTAACCTTACCCTTAACCTTGACCATAACCTTAAATTTAATTATAACATAACCCTAGCCTTGACCAAACCCTAAACATTAACCTTAACTTAACCTTAACCTTAACCTAACCTTAACCTTGAACTTAACTATAACCTAACCCTAACCCTGACCAAACCCTTAACCTTAACCTTAACCTCAATAACCTTAACCTAACTAAACCCTTACGGTTAGGGTAACGTTAAAGTTAAGGTTGAGGTTAAAGGGGTAAGCCCTAGCCTTAACCTGACTAAACCTGTAACCTTAAACTTAACCTAACCTTAACCCTTAAATTTAACCTTCCCCTAACCTTAACCTTAACCTTACCCTTAAACTTTAACCTTAACCTTAACCTAAACCTAACCTTAACCTTAACCTTACCCTTAAACTTTAACCTTAACCTTAACCTAAACCTAACCTTGACCTGAACCTTAACCTAACCTTAACGTTAACCTTACTCTTAAACTTACCTTAACGTTTGTTGGTGTCCCGTGTTTTGATAGTTTGGAAAATAAAAAGACAAGGCAAAATCAAAACCAATCTTTAGAGTTCCAGGATCTAGTCCTCCTGTTCTCAGAGAGGGATCTCTCAAATATTTGTTTGCAAAGGTTTATCTTGTGTGCTTTGATTATGGATTTTAGACTAGTTATTAAGTTCATATGTTTGTTTGGTTTGGTTGAGTTGATACAAAAGAACATGAAAGGTCTAGGAAAGATGACAGAAAGAGGAAATATCTGGTTCATTGGGCAATGGAGTCAAAATAGGTTCATGACAAAATATTCAAGGGATATGGGATATCAAAGGGCAAATCTAACTTGGCCACAGGATCCTTTGCTTTGGAATGAGATGGACATTAATGTTTTGAAAAAAGAGAAGTTTAATTCTCAACAAAGGGAACTTGAAAACATAACTTAACAATAAAGAGATATTTGATAGACAGGGCTAACCATAAATTCTACAAACATTCTTTAAGAAAATAATGACTTCAAGACAACTTTTAAAAGAAATCAAAGATTCGGGGAACTCCCTATTTCCTCAAAGATTTTATTTTTAAAGGACTTAGAAAACATAAAAGATTCACTGATAGTTGCATTCATAGAAGAGGGAACACCTAAATAACATCTATGCTTACAACTATAAAGACCTTCAAAACAATTTTTCAAGCAATGGCAAAGGGCAAGATCAAAACCGACCTCTTTGATTAACTTAAAACAATGGTACTTCAAAGGGAGACTTCAATAACAACTTTCAAGTGATAGCAGACATGCAGGGAGAACCATAAATCATGCTGAAACCAACTATTTGAGCTATTAAGGAAATAAAAAAGCATGAAGACTAAAGAGAAAGTTTAAACCCTCTAAAATACTTTAGTAGAAGAAAACATAAAACAGTGAAGGATGAACAGGTCTAAGGTGCTTCCAGGAGTCATTTATTAGCCTAAAAATTTCAAACTACTGTAGTAAGAAATTATGGAACATAATGAAAACAGGAGAAAAAATTAAATAGTTCAGAATACTTCACCAACAGCCAAGCTCATGGATCCAATGATAGAGCCTTCTCAGGAACAGCACGCGACAACATCATCAAGACATCCAAGACTTCAATTTGTTTTTCAACTTCAATAGACTATGTATTTATTTCAGAGAGTTTGAAAATTACAACTTATGATCAAAACAACTCCCCATTTCTCATATTCTACAGTAGTATTTATAGAAGGATGAGGAGGTGATAACTAAAAAAGATCTCAAGGGTCATTAATACAGATTAAATGAATTCTCGGCCTTTTTAGGGGCTCGACGGAGAAGTGTACAGGTGGATCACTGTATTAATGTTTTAAAATTAATATCAAAGCCTGGTGGAAGCCTTATTTTAATTTGAGGTTCTGTGCAATGTTTGGAGTAACTCTGTAGATATTTTCAATTAAAATCCTTTGGCAGAATTAACTTCTTGGTAGCTTGAGACAAATATCTGATTTAAAACAATAGCTTCGGCTTCTGTTTGAAAGGTTTGAGGCAACATGTGGCTTTGTGGTAGCTGAGGAATCAATTTGCCTCAAATGCAGCGATGGAGGTCTTTTCTGCCTGTCAAACACTTATAACTTCCTTTGACTGTGTTTGAATGTAGGGAACAAGATTTTGATAATTATTTTAAGCCGTAGTTCCCTAAATCTATCTTCAGTCTTCATCTTCACTGTGCTCTGTTCTTCAATGCTTATACTCTTTAATCTGTGTTTTTAATACAGTGTCTTGTCGATGTGCAGGGCCGTGCTAGGCCTTTAAAGGTATCAATGCTCGTGGATCATTTGATAAAAAGTGGAATGGAGCCTTGTGAATGGTTCTTTTTAGTAGCTCGAAGGCACAGGAAATGTCTTTCCCAGTCCCCGGCTTTCCTTCATTATTCAGTGGAAAACCATTAGAACACCTGTAAAACACAAAAACAATTAAGAAATCCCATGTTTTTGGTTTAAACTGCTTAGAAGGCGAAGAAGGAGCGTAGCCGTTGGATCTGGACACGTGGACGGTCCAGATTTAATCAGGGAATCACAATCGGCGGGAGGAGAAAAAGGGGTGTGATTCGAAAACTCCGATGCGATTGCGCAATCGGGAGGAGAGAGGTGATTATGTGATAGTTGTCGATCTAAAAATGAGATCAACGGTGGAGAATGGATTGGGGGAGTTACAATTTGGGGGGGCAAACAAAATGCATGCGATTAAACTTTGCGATGTGATTGAGCGCAGGCTGTCGATCTACAGATTAGATCGACGGTGGAGAACAAATCGGGGTGTTTCAAAAGGCGGAGGAAAGGTTAATAATCAGAGTGATTGAGAGCCATTGGATGAGATAAAATGGATGGTTCGGATGTAATCGGAGATATTCAATCGGCGGGGAAAAAAAGGGCACCGCACTGAAAACCCGTGATGCGATTGAACGATGACCGTTGATTTGAGAATCAGATCAACGGTGGGTAATTAATCGGAGGGATGGCTATCAGAGGTGTCAAATAGATGCAGCGATGGAAAACTCTGATGTGATCTTGCGCGGGCCGTTAGATTGACTTATGATCAACGGTGGAGATGTGTTGGGGAAAAACCCTTGTATAATTTATGAAACCCAAAATTTTAGAATAATCAAAGGTTTTTATGGATTGGGGGCGGAAAAAAAAATATGTAAGGCGGGTAGGCGCCTGAATGCGGGGCCATTGGATATATGAGCTACAATGGGCCCGAGGCTTTATATATTCAAAGGATCCAATCACAATCGGAGCCTCGGGCTGGTCTTTCAATCAACCCATTTGAAAAATTGTGATGTGATTCAGCGCCGGGGGTCTTTAACACTTGGTCTTGGGCATAAGTCATATGAAACGGAGGCGAGGAAAGCTTTAACACTCAAGACCTAATCGCATCGGATGATTTTGATGCAGTCTTTTTAATCAACCCATTTGATTTCTCCGATTACGATTGCGCAATCGGTCTTTTTAATCTAACCATTTTTCATTAACACGTGACTTTAATATATTAGATTAAAATTTTGGATAAAATGTGTTTTTTAATGGATTTGGGGGTTTCGGAAAGGTTAAATAGTGAGTCTTTAACTTTGGAAAAATGACTTTCATAAATGGAAGAAGAGGATTTATGAAAACAAGGGAGTTTTGATGGAGAAAAAGGGGAGCAAATGAAGGTTTGAGAAGGGGGAAAATTAAGGTCTTTCAGCAGTCTTTCATTTGGAATCAGCAGAATTTTCTGAGTATAAAATGGAAATAGTAATGAAGATTTTGGACAGAGGCATGAGGCCTTCAAGGAGCCTTCAAGAGCCAATAATTTTTAGTGATAAAATTTGTTCCTTGGAGGCTCAAAAAGTCTTAGCCACCCTTTAGTATAATAAATATTATAGGTGGCTAACAGTGGCTCCATTTGGGGATGGTGCCTTCTTGAAGGCATTAAGAACTTCAGACTTGCATTCTCTGGGAGGTTGATCAGTTGCATTATCCATTGGGCTGCCCTTCCTTTGTTGGGATTATCTTCTCTAAAAACATATTTGGCAGTCATGAAAACAATGGACCTTCATCAACAAGCTTTCTACCTACCCAATCCTACAGATCTAAAATTTTTTCTTCTTAGAGTGCACTTGGATTGGAAAACTCTATTTACAACATTTTATTCTTTTGAAAGCAGGAAATCTAATCTATTTCTACTCCTTATTTTCTCCTTGAATTCAGATTAAATAGTTGAGTTCAGATGCTTCTCTACCTATTCTACTATCTGATGGGATTGAACTGTCCAACAGATTTTATTCTCTATTTTCTACAACAAAAATTTAAAAGCATCCAAGTCAGGATTAAACAGTCTAACTTGATGCTAGTCTATGGCATAAAAACAAGCTGCACATAGACATTATTTTGTATAAAAACTAAATAAAAAATGGAAGGCTTAAGATCTGAAAATTCAAAGTACTGCCTTGTCTTTTTACAATTCTGTTTTAATTTTGTGTGAGTTGTTTCTTCCTTTTCCTCTGGTTCAAGTTTTGAGTTAATTAGAACCAGATTTTTACATCTCTCAACTCATAAAAGTAAAACAGATTTGAGTCATCTCTCTTTTGGAAACTTAGGTTCATATTTTGAACATGTTTGAACCTTTGATTTCTATCCTAGACTATCTACTGATAAGCCAAGATTAAACAGTTTGGCAAATCAAATTCACTATCCTATCCGCAAAAAATTTAAAACTAATTAGTCAAGATTAGGTAGTTTGACTAACTAGAAGTGTGTTTTTCAGGAGTGGCATTTAAGCTTGCACACTTTCAAATTTGTTTCTCTTTTTGGTATGGGGTTGTACCTTCCTTGTTTTCATTTCTGCCCTCTTTTATTTGTTTTTGTATTTTTTATTTTTCATAACTTTTGAATGCAATGGTTAGATCATGATATTTACAATGGTAAAACAAAAATGCTTTGAAACTTAAGATTCTTGGCAGAAGTAATGCTTGAGCATCTTGCCATTGACAGGACCTCCATATAGGTCTTCTCCATTCAATTCTTTCAAGAAAAATGTATTATGACCCCTCTCAGCATGAATAATATATGGCCCTTTCCACAAGTTCTCAAACTTGCCATGTTTCCCCTTCTCTTCTCTTCTTGAATCCCATTTAAGAACAACACTTCCAACCTGGAAGTTGTTTCCCTTAGTCCTCTTATCAAATAGATTTTTCATATTTTCTTGGACTAATTGTGTTCTTTCATAAACTTCTTCTCTAATCTGCTGTAGATGGATGGTCTGGTTGATCCTCCTCTGCATATCATTTTCTTCAACCTGCACTTCTTGAAGGAGCTTCATGACTGGAACTCCCAACGAGGTAGGAAAAACTGCATCCATGCCATAGAATAACTGATAGGGGGACATATTTATTGATTTCTTTGTAGTTAATCTATCAGCCCATAAGGCATGAACCAACTTACTGTGCCATGATTTTTTATTCTGTTCCAATAGCTTTTTAATGATATTGATGAGACTCTTGTTGGAGGATTCAAATAATCCATTTCCTTGGGGATAGTAAGCAGTGGAATGGCCCGAGGTTATATGGTATTTGTGACAGAAATCAACCATATTCTTAGATTTGAAAGTAGTAGCATTGTCTGTTATGATTTTTCTGGGACAACCAAATCTGGATAGGATATGGGTTTCAAGAAACTTTATAATGACAGATTCATTAGCATTCCTGGTAGGTATAGCTTCTATCCATTTGGTGAAGAAGTCAGTGGCTATGAGGATCCACTTATGTTGAGCTGAGGAGGATGGATGAATTTCCCCAATGAAGTCCAGCTCCCATTGTTGAAAAGGTGCCTCAACTCTGATAGGATGTAAAGGTAAGGGAAGGAGTTTTCTCTTGCCATCAAAGATTTGACACTTATGGCAAGACATGACCAACTTCTGAGTGTTTGGAAAAAGTGTAGGCCAATAGTAACATGATCTGAGAATTTTTTTTGCTGTGGCCTTCCAATAGAGGTGTCCTCCACATTCACCATCGTGCAGCTCATGCATGATTTTTCCTGCATCATCTTCAAGTAAACATTTAAGAAAAATTCCAACAGCATTGTTCCAATATAACACCACATCTAATATACAAAAACTCAAAGCTTTCTGTTTCAAAAATTTAGCTTTAGTTTTAGAGAAAGAAGGAGGGGAATTTAGATATAAAAGCACATAAATAATGTCAGCATACCAAGGAGAATTCAGAAATATTTCTTCAATAAAAGGAGCAGTAGCTTCTTCTACTTCTTCCAACACATCTACCATATTCATGTCTAATGCTTGGAAGTTAGACTCAGCCATAAGTTTTGATAATCCTTGCCCTTTTACTAGTTTGGTGGGCCTGATTTCTAGGTCATATTCAAGAATATCTGCAATCCATTTTCCCCTTTTACCATCAGGGTCTTGACTTAGAAAGTCCTTGACAACAGTATGTGGAACAAATGCAATTATGTGAGAGTGTAAAATGTAGACCCTAAAGTCCTTTAAAGCTTTCACTAATGCTAAGGCTTGCTTCTCCATGATGTTATAATTGAGAGGAGCATCTCTTAAGGCCCTACTGAATAAGCATATTGGTTTTTCTTGCCCTAAATCATTCTTCTGAAGCAAAACTGCAGCTATTGTATGTTCAGATGCAAAATAATAAATGTAAAAGTCTTTGGTAAAATCAGGACTAATCAGGACTCGTGTTTGGGTAAGAGCTTGTTTGACCAGTTCGAATGATTGTTTAGCTGGTAAAGTCCATTTTACACCCACGTTTTTCTTCAGCATGTTTGTAATGTTTTTTAATAGCTCGGCAAGGTTGGGAATAAACCTTCTCAAAAAATTAAGCTTTCCAATGAAAGATTGCAATTCTTTGAGGCTTCTAGGATGGCTAATTTGCAATATGCCATCTATCCTTGTAGGGTCTATTTTAATTCCCTCTTTTGAAATTATATGACCAAGAAGTTTCCCTTCTTGGAGACCAAAAAGGGTCTTCTTGGGGTTCAGTGATAAGCCAAATTTCCTACACTTCTCAAAAACCTTTCTTAGGTGAATGAAATGTTCTTCATTAGTTTTTGAGAAAACAGTTATGTCATCAAGGTAAATAATTATAAAATAGACAATATCTTCAGAGAAGTCTATGTCCATGGCCCTTTGGAAGGTGGCCCCTGCATTCATTAATCCGAAGGGCATTTTGACATACATAAAGGTGCCCCAAGGTGTGGTAAAAGCAGTTTTGATTTGATCACTTGGGAACACTAACACCTGATTGTAACCCGAGAACCCATCTAATAGGGATATTCTTCTTGACCCAACTACCCTTTGAAGTATATGGTCCATCTTGGGTAAGGGGTATTTTTCTTTTAAAGAGGATTTTTTTAAATTTCTAAAGTCAATACAGAGCCTAATTTCCCCTGTTTTCTTTCTAACAGAACCTAAGTTTGATACCCATTCTGAAAATATAATGGGTACTATGATCCCAGCATTATACATTTTCTCAATTTCTGCCTTAACTAAAGGTAGTAAATTGGGATTTATTCTCCTTATTTTTTGCTTAAAAGGCTTTTGATTTTCCTTCAAGGTGATCTTATGATGGATGATGCTGGTATCATATGATTTTAAGTCTTTGTATTCCCAAGCAAACACATCTTTAAATTCTTTGAAAAGCTCTATGTATTACAATTTTATGTGAGATGGGAGGGTGCAGGATAGCTTGATCATCTTGGGTTCTGCTAGACTACCTATGTTGTGTTCTTCTACATTTGTTTCCACAAGTTTCATTCTTGGTTCTTTAGCTACATCGTTGAGATCAAACAGATGTTCTAAAGGTGTGAGATCTCTTGGGATTTTATCATTTTTGCATTGTAAGACTTCCAAGTCTTATTGGTCTTCATTGTTCATTATCTCTTCTTCAAAAGGATTCTCACAACGATTTATATTAGTAGGATATGTTATTTCAACCTCTAGGATTTGTTCAATATACAAACAGTTTTCTTTATGGCTAGTTTCTGGTGTTGGTATGCTGAAATCATTTTTTGATTTCAAGAAATCATCTATGTGTCTGTCAGATTCAAACACTTGCCAGTGATCTTCGTTGTCAGGCACATCAGGTCTGTGTTTCACCTTTATACTAAGTTTTTCATTTATCTCAGGTACTTGGCAATTGCTAGCAGTGAAGGCAAGTTCATTTGCTAGATGATTCAGTGCTCTAGGGATGAAAATGAGTTCATATTTTTCGAAAGTTTTTAATAGGTCAAGGGCAGAATTTCGATATTCCCTAAGCCTTGGATTCTTGGCTGAGTATTCTCCTTTGATTTGTTTGATGATAAGTTCAGAATCCCCTAAAATAGATATCTTTTGGGCTTCTAATTTTTTAAGTAGTTGTAAGCCTAGGAGAAGTGCTTCATACTTAGCAATATTGTTAGTGCATGGGAAGTATAATTTGTATGAAAAACTCTTATTTGTATTCTCGATCCATACGCCCACACCTGCGCTTGTTTTATTACAGGATCCATCAAAGTTTACTGTCCAAATTATGTTTCACTCATTTTCGTTTTCTTGTTGCTGTTGAGTGTCAATGTTTTAAAGTTGAGTCGAGAGAAGATTTGATTCTTCTAGTAAATCAATGGGGCCTGCGTTCTCTTTATCTTGTTGGGTAATTTCATTGTAACTACATAAGATAAAGGAATCTAAACTTGACTGAACATAATAGATTGGAGAGTTTTTTGGTTTGTCTATGTTGCTCACCATGTACTTCATGTGATATTCCCTGTACAGTCTTTTGTTTTGGTTAAAAACAGGGATGGTGGCATAAGACATATCCATTTGAAGGCTTCCCTGAAGTTTGGCTCCCCAAGATCTTGATAAGAGCATGCCATATTTAGGGGGAATGTCGGCTACAACTATGTCCATGACTAAACTCTTAGCATGGATTTGAGCTAAATTAACGCATAAATCTTTGATTAAACCCAAACATTTGACTATGCTTGAGTCAAAATAATACAAATATTTGTAAGGTTTAGTAATTTCTAAGCCTAAGCTTTCCATTACTACCTTGGGCATTAGATTGTGCAAAGCTCCAGAATCTAACATAGTGTTGTGCAGAATTTTCTTGTGTATGTTCAAGCTAACATAGAAGGGAGGGACAGGTCCTTCCTGGTATTTTCCTTCCACTTCAGGGCCAAACAACAACTCAGGTTTATCGTTTGTCAAGTTTAAGGTGTCAGTATCACTTCCTAAGTTCAAAGTTTTCAAAACTTGGTTTTTGTACACTTCTTGGGTTACTAGTTCAGCTAGGGGAATGAAAATTTTTATCTTAGCAATCTCTCCCTCAAGGCTGAAAGGAATAATCGACTTGTTGATATTTACATCTGTTTTTCAATTGAATTATTTTCAGCAATTTTGATTTGCTGAACTTTATTTGGACTGGTGATGGGGATAGTTTTATTAGGACCACTAGCTGAAGTGCTAGGAGTGCTCTGTTCAACATTCGGCTGGACACCTTTGTCTTTGTTTAAGTTCGGTTTTTTGGCCGAAATGTTGGTTTTTTCTGTTGTCCTTTTGGGTTGGTTTTTTGTATTTTTCTTGACATCAGTGCTAGTATTCTCTTTAGAATTCTCTATGCTTCCCTTGCTGCTAAGGTCATACTATTTACGTACCTCCATGATTGCATTTTCAAAACCTAATCTGTAGTCATCAGAATCTTCATAGGTATTTGTACTTTGATCAGAAGAGAAGAAACCTTGTTCTTCTTCAGTGAGGAAAACATCATCCCCACTGTCCGATCCAACCAAGTTTACATGTGATTCTTCCAACCTTTCTAACTCCCTATCTTCCTCATATTGATCTACATAATTCTGTTGAAAGGGAGGTCTAATCTGTTGGTCACTTTCCTTTTTCTTATCTTGATTGTTTTCTCTTCTATAGTTCTGATTTCTATTTCTGTTTCGATTGTTTTGAAGTGCAGTTTGGTTTTGATTGGCTTGGGCTTTCTTAATTATGCTCATCTCTTTCATCATTTCTTCCATCATTCTCTCCATTTTTGAGCTTGAAGTAGAAGGAGGAGATTCTTCTCTAAAAGATACCCTCTTCTCAGTTTTCATCCTCGCTCTCTTTTCTATCAAGTTGACTTCCACAGAAAGAGCACCCCTTTGCATATCTTCAACAGTTGCAAAATCTCATTCCCTTAGTGAATAGGTCATGTCAGAGTCAAACCCTTCAGTAAATTTGTTTAAAGCTGAACCCTGTGGAGGTTTCAGTTCTGGGGAAACTGCATTATACACACTATTGAATCTAGTGCAGTCAGCTTGCACACTTTCCCCGGGGTTTCTACGGAGATTATTGTAATCAATAAGGACTTGGAGAGGATTCTTCTTTACTTCCAATTTGTTTAAGAACGTTTGATGGAAGGCTTGGAGATCATTAATACTATGGGGGGCTAAACCTTTAAACCATTTTCTTACTTCTCCCCCCATACTTTGAGCAAGCAATCTAAGCATGATAGAATCATCATCAATCTCATTTCTATCAAAGTATTCATTCATCTTATCCACATGTTGTGATGCAGTTGTAGCATCGTTGGCATCATACAACGGAATTTTAGACTGGTAGTCCTATGGGAGATTGACTAATGGTACAGGAAGGACTAAGGTAGCATACCATGTTGCCATGATATGTGGTGGGGGTGGTTTCACAAGAGGGAAAGTGGGTTGAAGTGGAGTGGTTTGGACAGTGGATGTAGGGTGAGCAGATGTGGACGGAACATCAGTAGATTTCTGAGATGATTTCGGATGAGAAAGACCTAAGTTGTGAAGGAAATGCAAATCAGGAGGTGTTTTTTCTCTATTACCAGGATGCTCACTTGTCTCAGGGGATGAAAGTGAAAATTCAGAGTCTAGCTGAGTTATATCATCAAATGACCTAGTTCTAAATGGATTCACTAAGTCAGGTTGTGATTGCTGTAGAGTTGTAAGATTTTCGGGAACTCAATTAGCTCTCAAGGGTGATCTAAAAACAATTGATAATTTAATCCTAGGATACTTCCAAAGGATACTTTCTGGGTCATCAACTATCTCAGGTGGATCGGGGTCAGGATGGGATCTAGTATGAATCTTTCTAGAAGTCACTATGTTGTATTTTTCAGATCCAAATAAACCAGAGAAGTTCAACCAGATATGATAGTCTTTAAGAGGTTAACTAATCTGTTTGCACATATTTTAATTCTACAGTCCTCTAACTAGGTTTGCATGATATTATAATGATAAGGGTTCTTCCCAGTGGAGTCTTAAGGTCTGTTAAGGATTGTGGAGTCGCCAAGTGGAATTTTTTAGCTCCTAAGGAGGTAAAAGGTTTTATGGTCCACCACCAAGTTTATAATGAAGCCAAACTGAAATGTTTTTTTTGGCTTTTCTGAGCTATTTCGGTATCAATAGGTTAATAGAGTGTTCTAAGTCTGATTTTTCACTTAGCTAAGGTGTTTAAACAAACAGAGTTTACTCTTATGGCTTGGTAACTAGCTCCTTCAAGGTTTGATAAGGGCTAAAGGGAATCCTAAGGGTTACTTAGTTTTTCACTTATTCAATTAAGTCCTATCACGATTACCATTTGTTAGGTAGTGCTTGAAGAAGTTTACTTATGTTATACTAGGCCTAAAAAAGCTTGAAGAGGGTTTTCAAACTACTATATTCTCAGTATGTCCCACCGTGATCGCCATTATGTTGGTGTCCCGTGTTTTGATAGTTTGGCAAATCAAAAGAAAAGGCAACATCAAAACCAATCTTTAGATTTCCAGGATCTAGTCCTCCTGTTCTCAGAGAGGGATTTCTAAAATATTTTTTTGCAAAGATTTATCTTATTTGTTTGGTTGGGTTGGGTTGATACAGCAGAACATGAAAGGTCTAGGAAAGATAGACAGAAAGAGGAAATATCTGGTTCATTGGGCAATGGAGTCAAAATAAGGTCATGACAAACTCTTCAAGGGATATGGGATATGAAAGGGAAAATCTAACTTGGCCACATGATCCTTTGCTTTGGAATGAGATGGACATTAATGTTTTGAAAAAAATAGAAGTTTAATTCTCAACAAAGGGAACTTGAAAACATAACTTAACAATAAAGAGATATTTGATACACAGGGCTAACCATAAATTCTACAAACATTCTTTAAGCAAATAATGACTTCAAGACAACTTTTAAAATGAAATCTAAGACTCGGGGAACTCCCTATTTCCTCAAATATTTTATTTTTAAAGGACTTAGAAAACATAAAAGATTCACTGATAGTTGCATTCATAGAAGAGGGAACACCTAAATAACATCTATGCTTACAACTATAAAGACCTTCAAAACAACTGTTCAAGGAATGGCAAAGGGCAAGATCAAAACCGACCTCTTTGATTAACTTAAAACAATGGTACTTCAAAGGGAGACTTCAATAACAACTTTCAAGTGATAGCAGACATGTAGGGATAACCATAAATCATGCTGAAACCAACTATTTGAGCTATTAAGGAAATAAAAAAGCATGAAGACTAAAGAGAAATTTTAAAGCCTCTAAAATACTTCAGCAGAAGAAAACATAATACAGTGAAGGATGAACAGGTCTAAGGTGCTTCTAGGAGTCATTTCTTAGCCTAAAGCTTTCAACCTACTGTAGTACGAAATTATGGAACATAATGAAAACAGGAGAAAACATTAAACAGTTCAGAATACTTCACCAATAGCCAAGCTCATGGATCCAATGATAGAGCCTTCTCAGGAACAACATGCGACAACATCCAAGACTTCAATTTTTTTTTCAACTTCAACAAACTATGTATTTATTTCAGAGAGTTTTAGCATTACAACTTGTGATCGAAACAACCCCCCATTTCTCATCTTCTGCAGTATTATTTATAGAAGGATGAGGAGGTGATAACTAAAAAATATCTCAAGGGTCATTAATACAGATTAAATTACTTCTCGGCCTTTTGAGGGGCTCGATGGAGAAGTGTACAGGTGGATCACTGTATTAATGTTTTACAATTAATATCAAAGCCCGGTGGGAGCCTTAGTTGACTTTGAGGTTCTGCGTAATGTTTGGAGTAACTCTGCAGATATTTTCAATTAAAATCCTTTGGCAGAATTAACTTCTTGGCAGCTTGAGACAAATATCTAATTTAAAACAATAACTTTGGCCTCTGTTTGAAAGGTTTGAGGCAACAAGTGGCTTTGTGGTAGCTGAGGAATCAATTTTCCTCAAATGCAGCGGTGGAGGTATTTTCTGCCTGTCAAACACTTATAACTTCCTTTGACTGTGTTTGAATGTAGGGAACAAGCTTTTGATAATTATTTTAAGCCGTAGTTCCCTAAATCTATCTTCAGTCTTCATCTTCGCTACGCTTTGTTCTTCAATGCTTATACTCTTTAATCTGTGTTTTTAATACAGTGTCTTGTCGATGTGCAGGGCTGCGCTGGCCCTTTAAAGGTATCAATGCTCATGGATCATTTGATAAAATGTGGAATGGAGCCCTATGAATGGTTCTTTTTAGTAGCTCGAAGGCACAGGAAACGTCTTTCCCAGTCCCAGACTTTCCTTCATTATTTAGTGGAAAACAATTAAAACACCTGTAAAACAAAAAAAAAATTAAGAAATCCTGCGTTTTTGGTTTAAAATTCTTAGAAGGAAAAGAAGGAGCGTAGACGTTGGATCTGGACACGTGGACGGTCCAGATTTAATCGGGGAATCACAATCGGCGGGAGGAGAAAAATGGGTGCGATTGAAAAAATCTGATGTGATTGCGCAATCGGGAGGAGAGAGGTGATTATGCGATAATCTTCGATCTAAAAACCAGATCAACGGTGGAGAATAAATTGGGGGAGTTGCAATCGGGGGGCAAACAAAATGCATGCGATTAAACTTTGCAATGCGATTGAGCGCAGACCATCGATCTACAGATTAGATTGACAGTGGAGAACAAATCGAGTTGTTTCAAAAGGCGAAGGAAAGGTTAATAATCGGAGCAATTGAGAGCTGTTGGATGAGATAAAATGGATGGTTCGGATGTAATCGGAGATATTCAATCAGCGGGGAAAAAAAGGGCACTGCGCTGAAAACCCGCGATGCGATTGAACGATGACCGTTGATCTGAGAATCAGATCAACGATGGGTAATTAATCAGAGGGATGGCAATTGGAGGTGTCAAACAGATGAAGCAATGGAAAACTTCGATGCGATCTTGCGCGGGCCGTTGGATTGACTTACGATCAATGGTGGAGATGTGCTGGGGAAAACCCCTTGTATAATTTATGAAACCCAAAATTTTGGAATAATCAAAGGTTTTTATGGATTAGGGGCGGAAAAAAAATATATAAGGTGGGTAGGCGCCCGAATGTGGGGCCGTTGGATATATGAGCTGCAATGGGCCCGGGGCTTTATATATTTAAAGGAGCCAATCGAAATTGGAGCCTCGGGCTGGTCTTTCAATCAACCCATTTGAAAAATTGCGATGCGATTCAGCGTCGGGGGTCTTTAACACTTGGTCTTGGGCATAAGTCATATGAAACGGAGGCGGGGAAAGTTTTAACACTCAAGACCTAATCGCATCAGAGGATTTTGATGCAGTATTTTTAATCAACCCATTTGATTTCTCCGATTGCGGTTGCATGATCAGTGTTTTTAATCTAACAATTTTTCATTAACACGTGACTTTAATATATTAGATTAAAATTTTGGATAAAATGGGTTTTTTAATGGATTTGGGGGTTTCGGCAAGGTTAAACAGTGAGTCTTTAACTTTGGAAAAATGATTTTCATAAATGGAAGAAGAGGATTTATGAAAACAAGGTGTTTTGATGGAGAAAAAGGGGAGCAAATGAAGGTTTGAGAAGGGGGAAAATTAAGGTCTTTCAGCAGTCTTTCATTTGGACTCAGTAGAATTTTCTGAGTATAAAATGGAAATAGTAATGAAGATTTTGGACAGAGGCATGAGGCCTTCAAGGAGCCTTCAAGAGCCAATAATTTTTAGTGTTAAACTTTGTTCCTTGGAGGCTCAAAAATTATTAGCCACCCTTTAGTATAACAAACATTATAGGTGGCTAACAACGTTAACCTTAACCTTTCCTTTACACTTAACCTAACCCTAACCCTAACCTTAAGGTCAAGGTTAAGGTTACATTATGGGTAAAGTTAAGGTTATGGTTAGGGTAAGGTTAGGGTAAGGTTAAGGTTAAGGTTATGGTTAAGGTAAGGTTAAGGTTAAGGTTAAGGTTATGGTTAAAGTTAAGGTCAAGGTTAGGTTAGGTTAAGGTAAGGTTAAGGTTATGGTTAGGTCAAGGTTGAGGGTTTAGTCAGGTTGAGGTTAAGGTTAAGGGTTTAGTCAAGGTTAGGGTTAGGTTAAGGTTAAGGGTGAAGGTTAAGGGTAAGGTTAAGGTTAGGGTCAAGGTTAAGGTTAGGGTTAATGGTTTAGTCAAGGTTAAGGTTAAGGTGAAGTTTAAGGGTAACGTCAAGGTTAAGGGTAAAGTTAAGGTGGTTAAGGTTATAGGTTTAGTAAGGTTAAGGTTAAGGTTAATGGTTTGTTCAAGGTTAGGGCTAGGTTATAGTTAAGGTTAAGATTAGGTTAAAGGTAAAATAAGGTTAAGGTTAAGTTTAGGTCAAGTTCAAGGTCAAGGTTAAGTTTAAGGGTAAAATCAATGTTAAGGTTAATTTTAAGGTTAGCGTAAAGGTTCAGGTTAAGGTTAAGGTTAAGGGTTTGGTCAAGGTTAGGGTCAGGTTAACCCTTAAGGTTAGGGTAAAGTTAAATTTAAGGTTAAGGTTAAGGTTAGGGTTAATATTACAAGTTTAGTCAGGTTAAGGTTAAGGTTAAGGGTTTGGTCAAGGTTAGGGCTAGGTTATAGTTAAGGTTAAGGTTAGGTTAAGGGTAAGATAAGGTTAAGGTTAAGGTTAAGGGTAAGGTTAGGTCAAGGTCAAGGTCAAAGTTAAGGTTAAGGGTCAAGTCAAGGTTAAGGTTAAAGTTAGGGTAAAGGATAAGGTTAAGGGTTTGGTCAAGGTTAAGGTTAGGTTAAGGATAAGGTTTAGGTTAGGTTATGGGTAAATTCAAGGTTAATTTTATGGTTATTGGAAGATTAAGGTTAAGTTAAGGTTAAGTTCAAGGTTAGGGTTAGGTTATAGTTAAGGTCAAGGTTAATGTTAGGTTAAGGTTAAGGTCAAGGTTAGGGTTATATTATAGTTAAGGTTAAGATTAAAGTCAAGGTTAAGGATTTGGTTATGGTTACGGGATTAGTCAGGTTAAGGTTAAGGTTATATGTTTGGTAAAGGTTAAAGTTAAGGGTTTGGTCAAGGTTAGGGTAAAGTTAAAGTTAAGGTTAAGGTTAAGTTAAGGTTAAGGTTAAGGGTTTGGTAAAGGTTAATGTTAGGTTAAGGGGGTAAGGTTGTTTGTGCTCAACCTAGTCTCCTAAATTGAGTTCATTTAATTGTCAACCAGGGTTGGTAAACTGCTGAAGTGAGGTGCACTGTATGTGCCTAGGTGTTTGTTTCTTACTGCATTGTGTTTAGTGTTTTATGATGTTTTTGATTTTTTTATGGTTTTATGTTCACAAGGTTAAAAACTAAATGCTGGTGGAAAGAAGCTACTGGTTAAAAATAGAGTGAAGCCTAATTTGTTGATGACAAATGACAAATGAAAATACTGGGACAGAACCAAACCTAAACTATGACTTGGCAAAATACAAAGCTTGATAATGACTTCAAGAAAACAAATCACAACATGAACTTAACTTGTCCAATTCTTTCATTAAAGATATTTTGGAAGAGCTTGAGATATGGGCAGCTAAGTGTAAAAATTATCCTAACTAAACACTTAAACAATCAACTTATAATGATACAACATCTTATCCATGATTAAAGGTTTGTTTGAAATATATTTGGAAAATAACATTTGTAACATCATAAGATCTCTACTCTAAAACTAGCTCCTAATTCTGTTCTGCAACTTAGTTTAACATCACTAAACCTCACTCAAAAGTTATAGATTTCCTTTTAGAATAGTTTTTTTTTTTTTAGGAAAGGTCTGTTTGTGAAATGGAAAAAAGGTTGCAAAAGTACTCCAGGCCTTAAACTGATACTATCTTCTGTCAAGATGATTATGAGTTAATATAGATTTGGAACAAAGGAAGTTTTTTAAATAATGAAGACCGTGGTATTTAAGTCTAACAACTAATGCAATTCAAAATGAAATGGATGAAAACTAATCTTGGAATGTAAATATAGTGAGCTAAGCTGGAACTGAACTAAGGTGCTACTAGTCTACAATGATCAGTGCTAAACTAAAAATCCATTACCAAACTTGAAACAAAATAACAGAGCATGAATTAAATGCAATTTGCCTCCGGAGTGCCCTAACTAAGTTATCATGCCATTAATCTATGGAATTCTACAGCCTATTTCGTTCATCATGAATGGTATTTTGGAAGAGCTTATTAGAACAATCCTGGCTGTACAATTCAATGTAGTTGAATACAAACATGAAAGCTGAAACAAATACAATTCAAAACTAAGACATCACAGCCATTTCCTACTCATTGTTATGATGTTTTGGAAGAGCTTTTTAAGAGTAATATCAGCTATGCTACTTAGTGTAAACAAACAACTGAAACCTACAGTATCACAGTCATGCCTTAGTCATCATAATGATTTTTTGGAAGAGTTTACTAGAGTAAGTTCAACTGTGAAAATGAACAAAAGGAATTGCAAATACAATCTATAACACTACAACCATTTCTTATTCGTCATAATGATCTTTTGGAAGAGTTTCTTAAAACAAGTATAGCTATAATGTTTAATGAAATTAACTATGAACGTAAACTTCAAAAACTGGAAAGAAAACTAAGATACTTATCTAAATTGCAAAAAGTAAAGCCGCTCAGGAGGCAGGGGCCCTCTACCACCAGAGTAGCACAAAATCTAACTCAAGATCAGCTCAACACGTTCAAGGAAATGTTGTCTTCTTCATTAAAGGAAAATAACTTAAAACAGAGTATTCTCGGTCTTCAGGAATATAGCAGTCAATCCAAAAAATCTAATCCAAAATCTAGAGCTAGTCTCTCGGTTTCCCGAGTACATTTATAACAAATCTTCATAACAGAACTTGCAACAATACGGGGATCATTGTCTTTTCATATCAAAATCGTACTAGAACTCTAAATATGGCAGCGTAAAGGGACAAAGGACATCTGGACTATCCTTGTCCTATTAGGAGTCTGCCTCCTTGTGTGAGTTCCCACGTACAAAACCACGTCTAGAATTCAGTTCATTCTTCATGGTGAGCAACAAATGTTAAGGACATGATGTGGAATATACCCATGTGTGGATTTTCTTGAGAGGACACCTGGAACATGATTGAACGTGAAGACAGCTGCAGAATTGGCGGTTAGCTACGGAATGTCTGCATTCTGTAGCTAGTTTTAGTTCAAAATGCATTACAATGACAAAATCACAAAACTTAGCAAGTTAGCCATGATATTCATTCTTAAAGTAATTTTAACTGATTTCATTGATCATTTGAGCCTGGGATAACAATGGAAAAAAGAAAATGGGGTGAATTATGATGGAATAAAGAACAATCTTGAGGCTCAACATACCCCCACTACTGACTTCTTGCATGTCCTCATGCAACTTATTCCATAAACTAGAGACTTCTGCAAGAACATCCAACCCTCTTCTTCTTCTTTGCCTGGAAGTTAAAGGTATTCTGGGCTTCCTTATGACTAACTTGAACCTTAAATTGGTAAGTGCCCTGATTAACTTCTTGTTCCTCTTTTTCAACTTTTCATTAGCCTTTTCCACTTTGTCCATTTGTAGAGACGGGGTTGAGTTCATACTGGTTTTTAGTTTAACTTGTTCCTTCAGAATATCATTCTCAGTTCTGATATGTCTATTAAGTACTTCCAGCTCGTACCTATCTCTTCTTAACACATCTATTTCAGACAGTGGAGGAATAGGGGTTCTATCTCTACTCTCTGAAGCTTTCCTTTCCAATGTTTCAACATAGCTATAAATTTCTTGCTGTGCAGGATCAATTTCGGGGGCTTCTTCATCAAAATCTTCTTCAACATCCTCTTCAATAGATGTTTCCTCATCTTCTATGTTTATCACCCTGGTTTTTTTGATCTGTGTTTTCTTTAGTTTCCCCTTGAGTCTATGGATTCTTCTCGGCTGGGATGGCCCCTCTTCTTTTTCTGTGGCAAATTTTCTAATTACCCTCTCTTCCTTAAGCTGTCTCTTAATCTGAGTCAACTTCTCAGAGATTATTTCTTCACTACTATCTTGAATTGCTTTATCAGTTTCAATTTTAGAGGCTCTCCATTTTCTGCTTCTCTTTGTAGGCTGATGTTTAGGTGAAGGCTCTTTTGGTTCCTCAAAGTGATTTCTTACCAAGAAATTATCCCAAGTATCTTTTGTTTTGGCTAAATGGTGTTCAATTAAAATCTTAACCAAGCCATGATGATATAGAGTTGTTTCTAGGAATTGGATTCTCCTTTGAACACTTGAAGCCATCTTTTTTTAAACTTTGAAGCAATAAATAGGGAAAATTAAGCTCTTCTTCTAGAAAATGCATTATCAACCTAATATGGTAAACATAGAAAGTACCATATCTACCCTCACAAGTGATAAATTTTTGTAGGATAAGCAATATGTTTCTCCATTTATTCTTTAATGCAGAGCTTGGAATTCCCTTTTTAAACACAGTGACATCCATACCTGGTGATTTGAGGATCTAATTCCATGATTCATTATGAAATTCTCTGTTCTTAAACCATCTTTCTCCATGTCTAAGCAATCCTGTTGCTTCTGCAATAAAAACCTCTGTGATAGTGAATTTAATGTCTCCAACTTCAACCTCGGCTCCTTTGAATGACCTTGCAAACGTTTTAGTAACTTCTTTGTGGAAGCCATTAAATTTCTCAAGGAATTGTAGCCATCCTACTTGTTGCAACATTTCTCTACTTTGAGGGTATCCTTCCAGGTATTTTGTACCCACTAATTCAGTTCTCACGATGAGGCCCATAATTTCTTCTTCGATCTTCATATTAGTACTCTTTCTGCTCACAGAGATAATGACTTCAACCTTCAAACCGATATACCTCTGCTTCACGGTGATAGTGCTTCAATCTTCAAACTGATATACCTCTGCTTCACGGTGATAGAGATACCTCTGTTTTTCAGAATGAAATGATGAAGGGTTGGCTACGGAATGGAGTAATAGGGAGTGGTTACGGCATGAGTTAATGAAGTGAGGTGAAGAAAACAAATCAATGAGTGAAAAGACTGCGGAGATTTTTTTTTTTTTTACAACGGCTTCAAAAATCATCATTAAATGATTTCGCTGGGTGACGTGAGAAAATCAATCACTTCAGCATTTTAATCGCTTAGATGATGATCGGGTATAGGATTTTAAATGAAGGATTTTTATCCAAAGTTTTGTGGAGGGTATATTTGGCATGATCAATAAAAATAATCAAAACAACTTTTCGAATGATTCATAACTAAAACTATACTAAAGTTTATGATATGCCATTATAACCAAAAAATTTTACCTTTTCTTTTCATCTACTTTTTGTGGTCTTTGTATACTTTTTTCTCCTCTGGAAATCATTACTTTGTGAGTCTTTATAATCCTTCTTGATTCTTCTTGTTCATGGATATACTGGATCATCTTGTTGCACTTCAAATGTCTGTTGATCAGTGCCTTCAGGATCTGTAGCTGCGGAAATTCTGATTAGCTGTAGAATGTCTGTTTAGCTGCAAAATGTGCCTGTAGAGAATTTTAATCATGGAATGGAGTGGTTTGGAATATACATGGAATATTATATGGAATGGGTGAAGATAGATGATGAAAAATGGTATAATGGGATATGTATGAAGTGAATGATGGAATGGGATAGATTACAATTTATGAAATGGAGTGGAAGAATATAAGAAATGGCCTGCAATCTGTTGTGGATCATATCCGCATATCCTTTTCAATTTTTATTTTGAGTGTCAAAAATACAAAAAAAATTAGAAAATCAGAAAAACATATGTTATAGTATAAGGTTTTTATACTATCTCATAAAAATAAGTGTTTCAAAGCTCGATGATTATTAAACTTTGTTGAAATACATGTTTTGTTTTGAGCTTAAATTTCAAGCAGCTTCTCGAGCGGAAGTGGTGATCGCAGTAGAGGGGTTCCGGATTAGTCATTACAGTGGGGAAAATAGCTCGTTAATTATCAACACCGGACCCCCCGTAGTTGACTGGTCAGATCTGGAGCGAGCCATGATCAATGGCTGAGATTCATTACGGGGGGTATAAGTTGAATATTTCCGCCGTACTCCAGGACCCCCCGTAGTGACGTCATCAGGAAAAGATCGTTTAACTGTGGGCGATTGTGTACTGGTAATCCCGATTCTCTGTCTTTGAATTCCCGCAAGTGGCTAGATAACCTGTGAATGTAACACCACTCATAAGCGAGGTCTGTGTAAGAATTCTGGTTAATATTGCTGGAAATCCCGAATAAAGAGATGGCATTGTTTCATTGTTAATTGAAGACCAGAACTGGAGTTTTAACCCAAGTTAACAACCAAGGTGAGCATAAACCTGACGTACGCCCTTGGTAAATCACTATAGCAAAACCACGAGTGGGTTTCAAACCATTCCGCACCACTTTTAGACCATAAGTGGTAATCTTCGGTCGGGAAGAGATTCCATAGGAATTGTGACGCGTGTCCTGGGCAATATTAGAAGCCACCAATTAAAGTGCGCCTTCACGCATTAAACTCCGACTGTGGACGTCGAGTCGAATGCACGTGAGCCGTTGATCTGGAGGCGCGACATCGAACGGTGATCGCTCGTTGAAACTGCCCGGAGTTTAATGAAGGTGAGCAAAAGTTAAGCCAGGTACGATACGAGCGGTTGATTGGTTGACTTGTCATAGAGGTGGGGCCGGGATCCATGGGTTATTACAAAGCGATTTGGTTATAAGGCATTGAACTATTTAATCGGGTTATAAATCAAATTTCAAAGGTTTATTAGAAAGTTACAAAAGGGGGGAATAGTCATATAAAGTTCGGGAACAGTTATATAAGGCCCGAAGGAGTAACATTGGGATATATATATATATGTCGAGAATATAATATAATACCAAGTCACAATTATATTTATTTGTCAAATTTCGTTTAGAATTGATAAATAAAAAGAAAGGAAAACAAAGACAGAGCCACGTATCTGCTGACCATCCCTCCATTGGGCGCTGACCTTCGGCGTTGTTGTGTTAGGAGCACCAGTTCACATTGATTAGAATTTTTCAAAATTTATTTATGTTTTTAGTGAAATCATGTAAATGTAATAAGACTTATTTGGGGCACATGCCTCCGTAGTAGTAGTTAGTTTAAGCAGTTAGAATCAGTTAAAGCTATTAGGATCAGTTTCATTACTGGAAACTGTTATGTGTTACTGTATTTAAAGACAATTGCAAGGAAAAAGAGGGTTCCGAGTTTTGGACCTTGAAGCCTAATTTTGTATTGAAAAATATTGAATCGATGAAAAGTTTTTCAAGTTTCCTTCATTCTATCTATGTTGAATAGTTTTCCAGTTTTCATTTCTTTTCCATATCTATGAATAAAATAGAGTGATTTGAGCTGCAGGTCTCTTGATGTCTGTGTATCTAAGAGTTAAACATCCTTAATGGGCGCTCCTCTATTTTAACGTTATTGTTGCTCACTTCTTCAGGGTTTTATAATGATAGATTATGTTTTAAGTAGCATATCAAATTGAAATCATTTTCCCTCTTTTTCTTCCATTCAGTCGCTTCATCATAAAGAGAACATGGCATTGCAGAACTTGTAGGGGTTTGATATTTGGAGATTATATTATTAATACTTGAAGGTTTAATAAACAGAGACAAATATACACTTGTTTGTGACATAATCTTTAATGTCTTGAGAACGGATTCCTTTACACAGCAAGGAATTGTTTCTCAAGGAACAACATTAATTGGCGCCGTTGCCGGGGATGAAGATTCGAAGATTTTCCCTGGGTTTTGTTTTACATTTCCTCTGGTTGTTCAGAGAGGAGGAAATAGTACACTGTGTTTTTTTGAAAATAGCTCTGGCTCCCAAGAAACCTCATACGAGGTCAGATACCTCTCAGCAAAAAGTTCCTGTTTTGTCTGATCCCGAGAAGCTTGTTTCAAAGAAGGGCCAGAAACCAAAAATATTAGATACACCTGAAACCACACTGCTCGCACCAGACAGCAGTTCACACGTTTCCTCATCCAAGAAAGCTTCCAAGAAACTCATTTTATCGGAAGAAGAATCATCACCATCACCCGTTCGTTTTCAAGAACCCACTTTAGAAGAGCAATCTTTGGAGTTTGTGTCTTTTCCTTTTATAGAAAATTAGCCCCATATAGCTGCCATCTCTTCTGAAATCATTCATTCTCCAACTCCTATATCATTTGTTTCACCTCATTCATCCCTACCTACAACTGGTATTCATTTTACCTCCGCTTAAGGAGCAGTTAACCCGGGCGTAAATATGGCAGTCCCTGCAGCCCCTGCTTTCTTGATGAATATATATGCACCATTAAATCTAGCCCAACCATTGCATGATATGCCTCAGGAGTACCTCAAGTTGCTCCCTAGATTTACTGGTGAAGATGAAATAACCGCAGAACAACACTTGCCCCTATTTTGCACATTTGCAGAGAATTTAAATGTTGAACATTTAGATGTTGTTATGAGAGTCTTTCTTCAGTCTCTAAGTGGAGAGGCAAGGAAATGGTTCAAAGGATTGCCTAATGGTTCTGTAAATTATTAGGATGCTTTAGAGAGACGTTTCATTGAGACATGGGGCGAAAAGAGAGACCACGACTATTCTTTGATGGAATTTAATGCAATCAAGAAGAAATCTGATGAAAATATGAATGATTTCGTAAAAAGATTTAACAAACTGTATAATAGTTTGCCTGTAGAGATGAAGCCTCCTCCTATTGGAGCAAGGGTCATTTTTGCTGGTGCATTTGAACCAGAATTCAGTTTCACATTGAGGGAAAGAAGGTCCCCTACATTGGAGCAGATTCAAACTGATTCTCTGGAGATTGAGGCTAATATGTCCGCAGCTGGTAAAGTTTCAGATAAAGGCAAGGCTAAAGAGGAAGCCTCAGCTCAAGATCAGAGAATTGATGATATGACTAAGTTCATAAAAAATCTGTCAAATAAATTGGTGAAGTTGGAAATAGATAGTAAGCCTGCAAGACAGAATAGAGGGGTTTTTAATCCCCAATTCAAAAAACAGCCCCTGCAGATTTTACAAAGAGAAAAGAAAGATCAAGATCAGGTGCAAGCACCTTTGTATATAGAGGCAGCCTCGTCCCGTTCAGCAGATGATGATGATGAAAGAGAGGATGATGCTCGAATTTTTGCTGTGTATATGGAAGATGATGAAACAGAAGAAGAAGCTGAAGAAGAAGAAATGGAAGAAAATGATCTTTCATTTGATCAAGAAGAGATGGATTATTACTGCAGACAGTTCACAGACTTCATGCAATCCGAGTTGCATAAAAAGTATGATTTGAGGTCAAAGAAGAGACTAAGGACTCAAGACAATGAAGAAAAAGAATCAGAAGAAGCACCTTCTCCAATGGCGACTCCATTCCAGAAAGATCAAACTAAGAAAACAGATAAGGGGAAAAAGCCCATTAACGAAGAAAAAGAGAAGGAAAAGCAGCAAGCAGAAGCTTCTTAAACAAAAGTTAGAGATTCTAATATTTTGGAGAGAGTGGTTACTGTTTCTAATCAAAACCCAAGTTCCAAGAAGGATCAAGAAGAACCTGAAAAGTGGACAAAACCAAATCAAACTTTCAGTTTGTTGAAAGAGTTGGAGAAAGTGAAAATTCAAGTACCTCTTCTTGAGTTAATGAAAACCCCTGGCTATAAGAAGGAGGTTGCTGATTTTATCAATTTATCTCAGTCTGATGAAGTAGGTGATATAGTAAATCTGCAGGAAGAGAAACCAGTGGTTACATTTTGACCTCATGTTGAAGAGGTAGATTCATCTGTTCCTCCTTTTTATATATCATTTCTGTCACATGATTTTGTTCTACATAACTGCATGCTAGATTCTGGTGCGTCCCATAATCTGATGCCATTGTGTGATATGAAAGAGTTGAATTTGCAAATCACCAAGCCATATCGAGATCTTTATTCTTTTGACTCAAAAAAGGTAAAGTGTGTGGGTCTGATTAAGGATATGGTTGTTACATTGGCTCAAATCCCAGCCAAAAGCATTATGATGGATGTTGTAGTGGCACATATTCCTGCCAAGTTTGGTATGTTACTATCTAGATCATGGGGGGCAAAGCTTGGAGGAGTTTTGAAGCTAGATTTTACATATGCTATCATTCCTGTTTTCAATGGTGAAGAAAGGAGGTTGTATAGAGAGACTAGATTTAAAAAAACTACTATTAAGAAAGATGCAGGTAATTCACCAATTTATGGCCAAGAGAAGGATGACCTCTCTTGCTTCATGTTGCATGAAGATGCAGAATTTGTTGAAGAATCACAAGGGCAGCTTCCTTCAGCAATTGTACATAAGGAGATGCATTCGAACAAGCTATGGAAGTGTTATTTTGATGGTGCGTTTTCCAAAGAAGGCACTGGAGCTGGTTTCATTTTCGTTTCTCCTGAAGGTAACCTTGTGCCTTTTTCTTTCAAATTAGAGTTTGAGTCCACTAATAATGTTGCAGAGTATGAAGCATTAATCATTAGTTTGCAGACTGCTAAGAAAATGGGAATTCAGTCTATGACTGTGTTTGGGGATTCAGAATTAATTATAAGACAGATCAAGAATTTATGTCAAACTAAACATCCCAGGTTAAGAGCATATCGGAATGACGTCTGGGATCTAATCGAAAATTACTTTGAAGCCTTCAACTTACAGTTTGTTCCAAGGGAAGAAAATAGAATGGATGATTCTTTGGCGGTTGCAGCAAGTACATTCAAGCCTCCGATCAGTCCGAGACTAAGGTATGAAATTGAGATGAGACATAGACCTTCAATTCCTGACAATATTAAACACTGGTAGGTCTTTGAGGACGATGAACAGATTAAGCAGTTTCTATTGATGATTGAAGATTTTGAAGATCATCAGATTGATTTGGAAACTGATGAAGATGAATTGGCTGGTAAGACTCTTAAAAATAAGATTGGTGGTCAATATATTATTCAGTTGAAAGACAATGTTTTTCCAAGAGGCTTGGTGCCTCTCGAAAGACTGTTTGGTGCTAATGACGTTGTAGTGAATCAAAAGAAAGCAAACCAAGACGAACAGGTGGAAGATTGCAACTTGGGGACTCAACAGGAGCCTAAAATGATCAAATTGTTCAAAGGAATCCCGAAGGACTACAAAGAACGGTACATAGATCTGTTTAGATAATTAAAAGATGTATTTTCTTGGTCCTATGACGATTTGAAAATGTATGATAAGGGTATCATACAGCATAAAATCCCACTGAAAGATGGAGTCAAGCCGCATAAATAGAAGCTCCGACAAATCAATCGATTATTGTTGGCTCCAATTGAAAAGGAGGTGAGGAAATTGCTGCAGGCCAAAATAATTGTTCCCCTAAGATATTCAGATTGGGTTTCCAATCTTGTACCAGTTCGAAAGAAAAATGGAGAGATAAGACTGTGCGTAGATTTCAGGAATTTGAACATGGCTTCATTGAAAGATAATTATCCATTTCCAAAAATGGATTTTTTCTTACAAAAGGTCACTGGAGCTTACAGGTTATCTATGGTAGATGGTTTTTCAGGGTATAATCAGGTTGCTGTGGAGAAAGAAGATCAAAAGAAGATTACTTTCACTACACCCTGGGGAACATTCATGTACACCAGGATGCCGTTTGGTCTTATGAATGCGGGGGCCACATTTCAAAGAGCGATGGATATCGCATTTGTGGGAGATGAGTTTGTGGTAGTTTATTTGGATGATGTCACAATTTTTTCAAAATCTGATGAGGAGCATTTACAGCATTTGCAGAAAGCCTTCATGATGTGTATAAAGTTTGGATTATCGCTGAATCCTAAAAAGTCTTTGTTTTCCCTGGAGGAGGGTAAATTACTTGGCCACATTGTTTCTAAGGAAGGATTGAAGATTGATCGAGTGAGAGTCGAAGCAATTCAGTCAATTCCACTGCCCCGAAGTAAGAAAGATATTCAGCGATTTCTCGGAAAAATTAATTTTCTAAGAAGGTTTGTTCCTAATTGTGCAGAGATCATTAAAAAGATAAAAAACATGTTAAAAAAGGACGTTGAGGTGAAGTGGGACAAAGAAGCACGAGAATCCTTCCAAAGGATTAAAGAAGCTTTAAAGGAAGCGCCTGTTCTCATCAGTCCGGATTATTTGAAGCCATTTCAAATTTTCTCCTTTGCATCTCCCTCGACGATTGCAGTTGTGTTATTATAGAGAAATGAAGAAAAGCACGAACAGCCTGTAGCATATTTTAGTAAAGTTCTCCGAGATGCAGAATTGAAATATAATATATTGGAGAAACAAGTTTACGCTCTGGTGAAAGCATTGAAATATTTTAGAACTTATATCCTTCATTCTCAAGTCTTAGCATATGTTCCCAATTCAGCTGTAAAGGATTTCCTAGTACAGAGCGATGTGGAAGGAAAAAGAGGAAAATGGATTGCTAAAATCCAGTAATATGACCTGGATGTAAAACCAACTAAACTGGTCAAAGGATTGGGATTGGCCAAATTATTGACAGAGTCAAATTTCCAAGCATTGGGAATCAATTTATTGGCCCCTGTAGATGGAGTCGATGGAGAAGCAGGTGATAATCAGTCAAAGACGGCAATTAAGTATAAATTTCTCTGCTCAAATTGGTACAAAGATATTATTCATTATTTGTGCTTTCTTTCTTGTCCGCCTTCAATAAATAGAACTAAATACAGAGCTTTAAAACTTAAGGCTCAGAATTATGTCATAATTGAAGCAAAATTATATTGGAAGGACCCTGCTGGTGTGTTGTTGTTATGTTTGACAGAGGAAGAAGTTTCAGAAGTAATCAAAGAATATCATGGATGCTTGTGTGGAGGTCATTACAGCTAGAAGGTAACTGCTCATAAAATATTCAAATCAGGTTTCTATTGGCCATCTGTGTTTGCTGATGTTTATAAAACAGTCAAAAGTTGTCAGAAATGCCAATTATTTGCAGAAAAGAAAAAGCTAGCTTCATTACCTCTTCTCCCTATTTTTGTTGAAGAACCTTTTAGACAATGGGGATTGGATTTCATTGGGGAAATAAATCCACCATCCAGTGGGAAATTTAAGTGGATTCTTACTGCTACGGATTATTTTACAAAGTGGGTGGAGGCAATCCCCACCAAGAAGGCAAATGATTTGGTTGTAATGAAGTTTCTTGAAGAAAATATCTTTAGCAGGTTTGGATGTCCAGTAAAGATTGTAACAGATAACGCCCAAGTCTTCAGCTCAATAAGGTTTATTAATTTCTGTCAGACTTACAATGTGATATTGTCTCATTCTATAGCTTATCATCCACAGGGGAATGGATTGGCAGAGTCTTCTAATAAAACATTGGTAAAATTTTTGAAGAAGACAATCAGTGAAAATCAGAAGAATTGGGATACAAAGTTAGTTTTTTCTCTATGGGCAACGAGGATGACTACTAGGAGGTCTACTGGAAAGTCTCCTTATGAGCTCGTATACGGTACTCAAGCATTTTTTCCCACCCAGTTGGTGAAACTTGTGATCTCCTTCCTCCAAGATGCTCAATTAGAACCGAATGCTATGATCAGAAGAATGAACAATGTGATGGAACTAAGTGAAAACAGAAATAAAGTTCGGGACAACTTGCTCACTTATCAGCAGAGGATGAAGACAATATTTGACAGGAAAGAAAAATAAATCATGTTTCAGAAGGGAGACTTAGTATTGAGATGGGATGTACGAAGGGAGGACAAAGGGAAACATGGAAAATTTGATCCTTTGTGGTATGGTCCATTCAAAATCAATGAAGTCAGGATGAATAACACTTTCATGCTATAAAATCTTGAAGGAGAAGTATTAGATATGCCTGTGAATGGGAAATATCTAAAGCATTACTTCCGGCACCAAAGAAGCTATTTCGCCATCATTGTATATATCCGGTGTGATCATTGTACATTTTCCACCAAGAAATATGTGACTCCATGCCCGAAGTGAAGGCACTGATCTGCAGGTTCTTAGTGTTTCGTGGCAAAAACACTATCCCCAGGTGGAGCCAGATGTTGTGGATCATATCCGCATATCCTTTTCAATTTTTATTTTGAGTGTCAAAAATACAAAAAAAATTAGAAAATCAGAAAAACATATGTTATAGTATAAGTTTTTTATACTATCTCATAAAAAGAAGCGTTTCAAAGCTCGATGATTATTAAACTTTATTGAAATACATGTTTTGTTTTGAGCTTAAAGTTCAAGCAGCTTCCTGAGTGGAAGTGGTGATCGCGGTAGAGGGGTTCTGGATTAGTCATTACGATGGGGAAAATAGCTCGTTAATTATCAACACCGGACCCCCCGTAGTTGACTGGTCAGATCTGGAGCGAGCCGTGATCAACGGTTGAGATTAATTACGAGGGGTATAGGTTGAAGATTTCCGCCGTACTCCAGGACCCCCCGTAGTGACGTCATCAGGAAAAGATCGTTTAACTATGGGTGATTATGTACTGGTAATCCCGTTTCTCTGTCTTTGAATTCCTACAAGTGGATGGATAACCTATGAATGTAACCCCACTCATAAGCAGGGTCTGTGTAAGAATTCTGGTTAATATTGCTGGAAATCCCGAATAAAGAGATGGCGTTGTTTCATTGTTAATTGAAGACCAGAACCAGAGTTTTAACCCGAGTTAACAACCGAGGCGAGCGTAAACCTGACGTACAACCTTGGTAAATCACTGTAGCAAAACCACGAGCAGGTTTCAAACCATTCCGCACCACTTTTCGACCATAAGTGGTAATCTTCAGTCGGGCAGCGATTCCATAGGAATTACGACGCGTGTCCTGGGCGGTATTAGAAGCCACCAGTTAAAGTTCGCCTTTGCGCATTAAACTCCGACTGTGGACGCCGAGTGGAATGCATGTGAGCCATTGATCTGGAGGCGCGACATTGAACGGTGATCGCGCGTTGAAACTGCCCGGAGTTTAATGAAGGTGAGCGGAAGTTAAGCCAGGTACGATACGAGCAGTTGATTGGTTGACTTGTCATAGAGGTGGGGCCGGGATCCACGGGTTATTACAAAGCGATTTGGTTATAAGGCGTTGAACTATTCAATCGGGTTATAAATCAAATTTTAAAGGTTTATTAGAAAGTTACAAAAGGGGGGAATAGTTCGGAAACAGTTATATTCGGCGTTGTTGTGCTAGGAGCACCAGTTCACATTGATTAGAAATTTTCAAATTTTATTTATGTTTTTAGTGAAATCATTTAAATGTAATAAGAATTATTTGGGGCACATGCCTCCGTAATAGTAGTTAGTTTAAGCAGTTAGAATCAGTTAAAGCTGTTAGGATCAGTTTCATTACTGGAAACTGTTATGTGTTACTATATTTAAAGACAATTGCAAGGAAAAAGAGGGTTCCAAGTTTTGAACCTTGAAGCCTAATTTTGTACTGAAAAATATTGAATCGATGAAAAGTTTTGCAAGTTTCCTTCATTCTATCTATGTTGAATAGTTTTCCAGTTTTCATTTCTTTTCCATATCTATGAATAAAATAGAGTGATTTGAGCTGCAGGTCTCTTGATATCTGTGTATCTAAGAGTTAAACATCCTTAATGGGCGCTCCTCTATTTTAACGTTATTGTTGCTCACTTCTTCAGGGTTTTATAATGATAGATTCTGTTTTAAGCAGCATATCAAATTGAAATCCTTTTCCCTCTTTTTCTTCCATTCAGTCGCTTCAGCATAAAGAGAACATGGCATTGCAGAACTTATAGGGGTTTGATATTTGGAGATTATATTATTAATACTTGAAGGTTTAATAAACAGAGACAAATATACACTTTTTTGTGACATAATATTTAATGTCTTGAGCACGGATTCCTTTACACAGCAAGGAATTGTTTCTCAAGGAACAACGCAATCCATGACATGTGTTATTCATTTGCAGAAAAACATCAAACTTTAAATTTTGATATGGAAATGAGGTGGATGAAGTATGGAATGAGATGAATGAAATATGGAATGAAGTGAAGTATGAATGAATGAATGAAATGGAGTATGGATGGATAAGTAAATGGAATGAAATGAAATGAGATGGATCATAAGTGCAATGGATCTGAAATTATGATTTTGTAACAGCTTCTTGCAGAAACAAAATGAAAAAGTTAGAGTGTCAGAAAGACTCTGATTTTCACCCTATTTTTTCTGTATAAACATGCCAATCAGTGATTGGTTTTCATGTTTATACTTTATTATTATTATTATTATTATTTTAAATAAATGACTTCAGAAAATTTAATCAAGTTGATGAAGAAGAAAGATTCTTCTTCATTAACTTCACATCATTGTTTTCCTGGAACTTCTTGAAAAATTCTTCTCTTGAGAGTGGTTTATGATACAGCTTCAATCTATTACCATTCACAAGAAAAGTGACCTCTTCTTCATCTATTGTCCTGATTTTTACTGCTCCATTGTCAAAAATTTTAACAATTTCATATGGCCCTAGCCAATGTGTTTGAAATTTACCTTGAAAATCCTTGAATTTTGAATCAAACAAGAGAGCCCAGTCACCTTCTTTGAACTTCTTCTCTTTTATGTACTTGTCATGCCATCTAGTCCTTTGTTGTTGGACTAGACTTGTTTTCTGAACTGCATCTTGTTTGATCTCATCCAATTCATTAATCTGCTCCAATCTATGCTTTTGTGCCTCCGTTAAATCGACTCCTAGCTGAACTTCCATTTTGAAAGTTTGAATCTGGAACTCTATGGGAAACAAAATTTTCTTTCCATAAACAAGTTCATAAGGAGTATGGCCTGTTGTGTTTCTCCATGTGGTTCTATAGGCCCACAAGGCTTCAGGAAGCCTATCTACCCAATATTTTCTATGTAAATGAACAGTCTTTTTTAGGATTCCTTCAATGACCTTATTAGTAGATTCCACTTGACCATTTGCTTGTGGATGATAAGGAGTAGATTTTCTATGCCTGATTTTGTACCTCTCCATCATTTGTCCCACTAGCTTTGATGTAAATTGAGCTCCTTGATCTGTAACAATTTCCCTTGGGACACCAAAATGAGTAAAAATATCCTCAAAAAGAATATTAACTACAGATGTTTCATTAGCAAAAAGTAATGGCTTGGCCTCTACCCATTTGGTAACATAATCAGTGCAAACTAATATATATCTCTGTTGTCTTTATGGAGGACTAATAGGTCCTATAAAATCCAAAGCCCATTTTTCAAAAGGTTCAATATGTACCTGAGGTTGTAATGGCATCTCACCTGAAGGAGAAGGTTTCCCTACCCTTTGGCAATTGTCACACCTTTTGACATACTCTTTAGCATCTTTAAACAAGGATGGCCAATAATATCCTAAATTAAGGATCTTATAGGCTGTCCTCTTATCAGCAAAGTGTCCGCCACAAGGTTCATCATGACATGCTTTGAGAATCTCAGGCATCTCATCTTCCCGAACACATCTCTTAATGATCAAATCTGAACCTGTCTTGTACAACTCATTAGCAACCCATGAATATTTTGCACTGTCATGAATGATTTTTCTTTTATCTCTTGCATTCATTATTGAAGGAAATTTTCCTGAAACTAAATAATTAGCAATGTCAGCAAACCAAGGAGTTTGAGTAGAAATTTCAAAAATATATTCATCAGGAAATTGAACTTCAACTGGAGTGTCATCTTTGATGTTTTGGAGTCTAGATAGGAAATCAGCTACTGTATTTTTTTTTCCAAGCCTATCTAGAATGGTAATGTTGAATTCTTGTAGGAGCAATAACCATCTTATGACTCTGCCATTAGTAATTGATTTTTTCATTAAGTATCTAATTACAGAATGATCAGTGTGAACAAAAGTTTCATAGCCTGTTATATAGTGTCTAAATTTGTTTATGGCATGAACAACAGCTAAAAACTCTTTTTCAGTTACAGTATATTTTAACTCTGTAGGAGTCAAATTTTCACTGGTATAATAGATGGCATAAGGAATCAGGTCTTTTTGTCCCAATACTGCTCCTAGAGCTGTATCAGAGGCATCTGTTGAGATATGAAAAGGTAACTTCTAGTTAGGTCCCCTTAAAATAGGTGCTTCAGAAATTTTTTTTTTAGGGTCTCGAAGGCTAACTGGCAATCAGAATTCCATTTGAATTCACAATCTTTGGTAAGTAATTTGAAGAGTGGAGATGCTATCTTGGTGAAGTTTTCTATAAACCTCCTATAATATCCTATAAATCCTAGAAAACCCTGGTCGGAGCATCGGGCGATGGATCTGGACATGCAATCGATCCAGAGTTGTTGGGAGCTGGATTGAAGGGGCGCACTCAGGGGGAGGTTGAATTTGGGGGCGCCTTAGATGCAGAGAAGTCTCAACCAGAAAAGGAAATTTTGGTTGAGGGACAGAAGATTCGTGACTTCAGTGTGAATAGGGTTTCAGAGGAGAGGTGCCAGGGTCTGTCTGGGGTAGAGGCTTCCAATGTCCAACATCATAAGGAACCAGGGGAGGGCGAGGTGCAAGCTACCAAGGTGGGTGGGAAGTGCAAAAAGCAGGGTCCCATTAGAAAGAAGGAGCCACAACCTTGCTGCACCTTAGGAGTGGATATCTGAGTAGAAGAGGCTATGGAAGCCACTGAGACAAGGCTTGTTGGCAGAGTGTGAGGGTGAAAATTCACGGCTGATTATATCCGGGACTGGGTCCAATCGGAATGGGAAAATGCACCAGGAAAGCCTGTGGAGATTAAAGCTCTAGATAGAGGTTGGTTTACTTTGTGCTTTGCCCACAAAGATCATGTAGATTGGGTTCTTGACAGGAATTGGTGCTTTGGCAAATGTCCAGTCCTTCTTCAAAGATGGACACCTATGTTCGATGCCCAGACCGAGAAGCTGAACGAATCTCCAGTTTGGGTCAAATTTCCAGGGCTACCTCTTCAGTTCTAGTTTGATTCGGTATTCATCTCTATTGGAAATACCTTGGGGAAGTTCTTAGAAGTTGATAAGTCTTTTGAGCAAACTGATGATCTAAGTGTGGCACGGATCTTAGTAAGTCTTAACCCTCAAGAAGGGCTTGCAGAAGCCATGACATTAAAGTATAAAGAGATGGAGTTCATGCAAAAGCTGGATTATGAAAACTTGTCATTCCGATGCCATAGGTGCCATAAATATGGGCACTTGGCCAAAGAGTTCCCTCTGGGTCATCGTCGTCGAAGGTACCCTCTCAAAGTGCCCCGAAAGCTGGCGGTTTTTCATGTTTCTAACACAGGCATGGATCTCCCAAAGGAAACAATGGAGGAGGATTTAGAGGATGGTTTGGAGGTTGTGACTTCAGGTGCCCCTTTGTAGCAGTTTGATTCTGCCCGGTCTCTAGAGCAAGCACCTGTGTTCACTGCCTCTCAGGTTACTCCAACAGCTGGGACAGAGAGGGCTTCACAGGCGGGTATGCCTCTTTCTTTCTCTTGTTCCTTATGTTTATCTAATTTAGATCCTGTCTCTGCTGTTTCGATGCCTGGCACCTCCGGGCAGCTTCAGATGGAGTTTTCTTTTTTAAATCTGAATTCCCCACCGGTTGACAGTCTAGTTGTTTCGGTACCATCGTCCTCTGGAGATCCTCTATCCTCTAAGATAGAATCCCTGATCCCTTGTCATTCCATGGAATCTTCTCCTTCCTTGACTGCTCCCCCCTATAACCTAAGATCGTTGGCTTTTCGTCCTGGGAAAGAGACAGCTCCTGGTGGTCTAGAGCAGGATTTGGTGCCAATCGGGCCCAGGAAAACTAGAGGTAGGAAATCCAATATGTCAAAGGCCAAACAAAAGGCAATAATTTATATCGTCGACGGAAAACAAAAATCCTTGACTGGGGTGCTTAGTGCAGCAAATCCACCCCCTGACATCTCGAAATGATTTTTCTCTCCTACAACTGTAGGGGGTTAGCTAGTCAACCCAAAAAACTAGCTTTAAGAGATTTAATCAGTCATTATAACCCATATATTCTTATGCTTCAAGAAACCCTTGGTAAAGGGGAGGAAATTATAGCACTCCTTTCTAAATTGATGCCAGGCTGGCGCTTCCAGGCCCTTGATGCAGATGGCCGCTCTGGTCGTTTGGTCACAGGCTATAGTGCAGGAAATCTTAGAGAAATTTCTTCTTGGGGGTTTGATCACACTCTGGCATTGGAGCTTTACTCTAAGGAGCCCTGCCTTCCCCTTATTCTTCTCAATTTTTATGGGCCCTGTCATGAAAGGGAGATGTTCTGGTCCTCCTTTTTCCAAAAGTCCTTTCTTGGCCATCCAAATTTGATCATTGGAGGAGACCTAAACTTCTCACTAGGGGTCTCTGAATCATGGGGAGAAAATGCCAGAGTGGACCCTCTCACTGATTTTTTCCTTTCCAAGATTGCCTCTTCCCATTTGATTGACCTCTCGCTTCTCAAATCCAGGCCTACTTGGCGAAATAAAATATTTGGCGATGACTGGGTGGGGAAGAAACTGGATCGCTTTTTGGGTGAAGTTCTATCTGAGAAATTGTCCATTTTCCGGCATTGGGTGGGTGAAGGGGGCTTGTCCGATCATTTCCTGATACTAATGGAGGAAAAAGGAACTCTTAAAAAACCCAGGTCCCCTTTCAAATTTAATGCCTCTTAGCTGACAGATGACTCTTTTGTATCTCTGTTTCATACCACTTGGAGGAAGGATGGGATATCTGATGAGGAGAATTTAAGTCGAAGTAAGGCGTTCATGAATAAACTGAAGCTTTTGAAAGCTGCAACCAAAAACTGGGCTACCCAAAAGGCTTTGCAGGAAGATGAGGAATTAAGGGTCATAAATGCCGAACTTGAGCTCTTGGAAACCCTGGATGGGGGAGGCTATGCCACAGCGGACTCTCGTGATAGAATCTGGGAGCTTGAGGCAGCCAGAAGGAAAATTCTTCAAGTAAAGGAGGAAAGCTGGCGTTTAAAGAGCAGGGCTATCAGGCTCCAAGCGGGGGATGAGAACACAAAATTATTCCAACAATATGCTAAAGGAAGGAAGAATTTAAATACCATTTGGGAAATGCCAAAAGTAAATGGGGAAAAGGCTCAGTCATTTGAAGAGCTTGCCTCTCTTGGGGTTGCTTTTTTCAAAGACCTTTTTAAGGCCCCAGCAGAAGCTTCAATTGCTAAAGTTATAAGAGTAGCTCAATTTTTCCCAAGATTCATTGAAGATGAAGGAAACAATCTCTTGATGGCACCGGTCTCCAAGGATGAAGTGGAATCTACCCTAAAATCGATGCAAAAAGAGAAAAGCCCTGGACCGGACGGCTGGACTGTGGAATTTTTCCTCCACTTTTTTGATTTTCTGGGGGATGACCTGACTGCGGTGGTGGAAGAATCTAGGGTCTCAGTTTTGGTCTACCAGCCTCTCAATGCTACCTTCCTGACCCTCATCCCCAAGTCGGATCACCCTACCTCTTTTAATGATTTCTGTCCCATCTCCCTGTGCACTTGCTTATACAAGGTTATTGCAAAGATTGTTGCCTCTAGGCTGAAACCGTTCCTCTCCAAAAACATCTCTGTGGAACAGTTCAGTTTTCTGGATGGGAGACAAATCCACGAGGCTGTGGGTGTTGCCCAGGAAACCCTACACAGCCTAAAAAGAAGCCGGAAAAAAGGGGCCATCATTAAAATTGATCTTTCTAAGGCCTATGACAGAATCAGTTGGATGAACCTAAGGCTTCTCCTAACTCATCTGGGGTTCAGGCATGACTTTGTAAAGTGGATCATGGCGTGTGTTACCTCGACTTCGATCGCAGTCCTGATAAATGCTGCTGCTTCAGAATTCTTCAACTCGCAAAGGGGCCTACGCCAGGGATGCCCTCTCTCTCCCTTGTTGTTCCTGCTAGCAGCATAAGGTTTAAGTTTATTGATTGAAGCGGCGAAGAGACAGGGTGATATGAAAGGGATTGAAGTTGGCTTAATCTCTGGGTGACCCACCTCCTTTTTGTTGATGACATTCTAATTTTTAGTGATGGGAGTTGGGAGGATTGCTGCTGTCTTAAAAGGCTCTTAGACCTTTTCTTAAAAGCCACAGGTCTGGTCATAAATGAACATAAATCTTCCGTCACTACAACAGGGCTCTCAACTCTCGAAGTAAACAAATTAAAATAGTTACTCTCGTTTGAAGCAAAATCCCTTCAGGATCTGTTCAAATATCTCGGTTTTAAGATGAAACCTGACTCCTACAGGGCTCAAGATTGAACTTGGCTCTTGGCGAAAATTGAGGACAGAATGAAACATTGGAGCTTTAAATGGCTGTCAAGGGCAGGCCAGCTTGTGTTGATTAAATCTGTGGTGTTGGTTATTCCAGTTTACTGGGCTAGTCTCATTTGGGTGCCTAAATGCATTTTGCTTAAAATAAACAAAATTTTTAGCAGATTCTTATGGGCTGGCCAGAAGAAGGATCATGTATCTCCTTGGGTTTCCTGGGATAAAATTTTCAGACCTAAAAAATGGGGTGGATGGGGGATTAAGGACTTGTTTCCTTTCTCTCAGTCTTTAGCTGCTAAACTAGCGTGAAGGCTGATTGTTTCAGATAATCTTTGGACTGCTGTGACCAGAAGGAAGTATATTGACCCAGTCTCACCTCTAGAATGGATCAGACAGCCTTTAAAATCATCAAATAACTCCTCTGTGGTATGGAAAGCTTTGGTGGCAGCTGTTCAGATTATTGAAAAAGGCTTGGCATGGAAAGTGGGTGACGGTAGATCCGTAAGGCTAGGCAGGGACTCGTGGGTGGGCTGCTCGGACTACTTTGCCCTCTCAAGAGATCTGCTCGAGCATCTAAATAACAGAGGCCTTTTCTCTCTTAGTCAAATTGCTGATAATGCAAACTCATCAATCTGGCGGCAAGAGTGGTTTTTAGAGGATGCTCTTGTTATAGAAGAAAGATGGCATGATGAATGGGGGGCTTTTCGCGCAGGTTTTTTGAACTCTCATATACGTATTTCAAATGAGCCGGATGAGCTAAGATGGGTGCACTCTCAATCAGGCTTCTACTCTCCAAAGATGGGATATGATTGGCTTATGTCTCAAAAGGGGTGGGAGGAGCCAAATTGGTGGGCCAAGCCATTGTGGAAACTAAAAGGGCCAGCAAAGACTCGGCTGTTTTTCTGGTGTGTTCTTAAAAAGAAAGTTCCTACTTGGGATCTTCTCCAAAAAAGGGGGAAGATGGGCCCTGGGTGGTGTTCCTTGTGTAAGGAGAGCAAGGAAACTCTCCAGCATATTTTCCTTGCCTGTCCTTTCTCAAAAAGCCTCTAGAACGAAATGTTAAGACTGAATAAGGACCCCTTTTTTGGGAGGGGGAGGAGATACCTGAGGCCTGGAATAATTGGTGGCATCAGGCTCCCAATGACAAAGTCAGAATGATGCCCCTGTTGGTTTTTTGGGGAATATGGCTAGCCAGAAATCACCGAATCTTCAAAGACTCTTTCTTCCCCATCGCCAGATTAGCAGCTGAAGGAGTAGCCATATATGAAAGCATACCACTCCCATCAAATTCTCAGAGCATCAGACCTGTCCAGGCAGAAGAAATAAAGGGCTCTATCCCGTGGGCTTATTTCGATGGAGCCTCAGATATAAACAAGAATTGTGGAGCTGGTCTGGTCATTCACTTTCCCTCTGGAATTTCTCTCAAAGCCTCCATTGGACTTGGTACCGGAACAAATAATTTTGCTGAGCTCAAAGATTTACATTTGCTTCTTTGTTGGATCTCTTTGCGCAATGAGCGAGAGGTTTATATTTTTGGGGACTCTCTGAATACAATCAAGTGGGCCAATGGATCGCATCTTTGCAGGAATTTTCTCTTATCTCCTTTGCTTGCTGAAATTATTCATCTTAAAAGTTGTTTTTCTGAGCTGAAAATTTGTCACATTTACAGGGAAAGAAACACAGAAGAAAACAACCTTTCTAAAAAAGGCACTGAACAGGTTCTAGACGCATGGTCAGTAGAAGAAGTAGTTGATGGGGTGGCAAGGGGACTTGCTCCTCCTGTTTTTGCTTAACTCGGGAGCTGTCAACAGCTCTTATATACTATCTAGTTCGTAGTTTTTTTTCTGCTTGTAAATTTTTGCTGTAAAACTATTATGTATATTTCAAAACTGCATATAACTCAACGCTTTTTTCCCTATATTGGAGGCCTGAGCACCTGTGCATTTTTTGACATTAAAAACTTTCAGCCAGCATAGTGTCTACTCGTTGGTCTTTGGACTGTTGTGGTTTTCAGCCTACTCTGTTTCGGTGTTTTTCCTATATGGAAGTCGGGGGCAGGTTACACCACAGTTTTTTCTTATCCTATAGATCTTTTTTGATAGGGCTGTAGGGCATATTTTCTGATGTTTTCCTACAAATAGACGCTTATGGATTTCTCTGAAAAAGGGAAAGGACAATGCACTTCATATGCTATGTAACCCTCTTATATCAATACAAGGTTCGATTTTTTTCTGTGGAAAAAAGTTAGAGATGACTTCAACTTTTGACTCATCAACTCTAATCCCATCCCCTGAAATGTGATGCCCCAAAAAAATGCCTTCAGTAAACAACATGAAACACTTCTCATGACTGAGTGAAATATTTTCTTCTTGACATCTCTTTAAAACTTTTTCCAAGTTTGCTAAGGCTTCTTCAAATGTATTTCCATAAACTGTGAAATCATCCATATATAACTCTACACAATCATGTATTAGATCTAAAAAAATTCCTAATACTACCCTTTGGAATGTTGCAGGTGCATTGCATAATCCAAATGGAAATACTCGGTAAGCATAGGTACCCCAAGGACATGTAAATGTGGTTTTGTCTTGATCTTCAAGTGCTACTTGGATTTGGTTGTAACCACTAAACCCATCTAAGAATGAGAAGTACTTTTTGCCATCTATTGTATCTAACACTTGATCTATGAAAGGTAAGGGAAAAGGGTCTTTAAGAGTAGATTTGTTTAATTCCCAGTAGTCAATACATACCCTCCATTTACCATTTTTCTTTCGCACAATTACCAAAGGAGAAACCCACTGACTATCTGAAATGGGCTAGATGAAGTTGACATTTAACAATTTTTGCAATTCTTCTTTAACAATCTCCCTAAGATTTGGATTCATCTGTCTTTGAGGTTGTCTGATTGGTTTACAATTTTCCTCTATATAGATGTGATGAGTGCATGTCTTGGGGCTTATCCCTTTCATGTCAGTGTACTCCCATGCATATGCAGAAGAATATCTCTGTAATATCTTGACTAACTCTTCTTGTTGAGATTTTTCTAGGTTCTTGTTTATGTTCAAAGTTTTGCCTGGAAATATCTCACTTGTAGAGCTGCCAAATTTATCCATAGAATGAAGAGACATCTGCCTTGATGACAAAAACTCAATGTTGGATCCCTCTTGAAATGGTTCATGTTTGTATTCTGAAGAGGATTCAAATTTTTCTAGAGTATTCAAAATTTGATTATCTTCACTAATTTCTGAAATTGTGAAGAAAGGTTGTAAGTCTTCTTCATCCTCTATCCATTGAGTATCATCTAAATCTGTAATTTTCCTAGCTGGAGGATACAAAGTGAATTTTTTAGTTGAACTACCATCAGAGATGTACATATCACCGGATCTACAACTAATGAAAGCATCAGCTGTAGCCAACCAAGGTCTTCCTAATATAACAGGATGTCCTCCTAGATTATTCTTAGGAGTTAGGATCATGAAATCCACAGGGTACTCCCAAGAATCTAAGGATACTGGAATGTCTTCTATTACCCCATCAGGTTTGATCACAGATCTGTTTGCTAATTGTAATAATGTGGGTGTAAAGAGAAGATTAGGAAGTTTCAGTTTATCCATGATTTGTCTACTCATAATATTGATTGCTGCTCCTAAATCAATGAGTGTGTTTTGAATTTCAATTCCATTGATGTGAATTTTAACAACTGGATTTCCTAGGTCTAGATACTTTGGAATAGCAATCTTACCCATCATAATGTCTGCTATTTTTCCTGCAAGTTGAATTTTCTTTGTCTCTCTTATTCTTTTTCTTGTTTTCTTCATGCTCAACTCCTTTATTGTTTTGGCTAAAATTGGAATTTCCTTGATGGCTTGTAATAATGGAATCTTAATGCAAACATTTCTAAGCTCATCTAGCAAATCATAATTAGGCACCATAATTTGTTTTTCTACACCTCTATCAATTTGTAATATTTCTGGAAAAGGAGGTGTAGAAGTAGATGTTGATGGTTGCTCTAATACAGGAGTTGAATTTATTGGTTCTTTTTGCTTTAATTTTTCAATGTTTTGGTCTTGAAAAGATATGTCTTCCTCAAGACTTTTATTCACCCGTAGAGAATCTTCCTCAGAGTTATCTTGTTCTTGTATGATCACAGAAGGTTTTCTCTTTTCAAGTATTCTTCCAGACCTAAGTTGAACATCACTAAGGTCTAAAGGAGTAATTAAATAAGTTGGAAACTGTTGGCCTTCTATCATGTATGTGTTCTGAGGATTTTTATTATTGGGGTTTGGTATGGGTTGAGCAGGCAATTGATTTGATTTTTGAGGAAATAGTAATGGAAGTGGTTGATTTTGATGTGGTAAGTTCTGGTGATTTTGTTGAGGATTTTGTTGAAAATTTTGTTGAGGATTTTGAGGAGAAAAATGTGGATATGGTGGATAGGATGGTGGATACTGATAGTACTGGGAGTATCTTCCATAGGGACTTTGTGCTCCTTGTGCCCAAGCTTGAGATTGATTTTGAAATTGAGGCCAAGTTTTCTGCGAAGAATTCCAAGGTGGAGGTTGGTTATACATTTGATCATGGAATCCTTGTGTTTTAGGTCCTTGCCAAGGACTTCTAGAGACAAAATTGAGAGATTCTATGGAATTTGTAAGAGTTTCCTCTTGAAAGACAGCTTTGAGACTAGGAAGGGAAGGAAAATTCTTGGTCTCATGTTTTTTAGAACAAATGACACAGGTCTCTACAACTTTTACATCCAAAGGGCACTCTCTCAAGGCATGTTTCTTTTTACATTTGGGACAAAAGATTGCTAAGGCATCAGATTCGGCTTTTTGCTTGTTTTGTAATTTAAGGGTGTCTATTTGTTCACTAAGACTCCCTAAGATGTCATATTTGAAATCATCAAGAATATGTCCTATTTCTGACCTACTTACTATCCTAGAAGCAGACTTACTTGCCCTTGCAAGAGCAGGATCTCTTGGACCTTTTACAGTTTTAGATTTCCCTCTTGAAAGGTTGATACATAACTCAGATATTTCAGGTAATGTGAGTTGTGATATATCCCCTTTTCCCATCATGTTAAGGATATCCAACCATTCATACCTAATTTTTTTCAACAAAAGAGCTTTTAAGGTGTCTTGATCTAAGTTTTCCATTTTTTCTCTTTTGATGTTGTAATGAAATCTCTCCAACAAATCTTCCAAGTTTTCATCTTCTTTTTGTAACATCTTAAACACCTCTTCCTTATGATTGACCGGCATACAATAATCCAGATACCTCTCTAGAAATGCTTGTTTCATGTCTTCCCATGTCCTAATAGAACTGTTAATCAAACTCATAAACCACTTCAATGTTGCTCCTTTCAATGTTGAAGGGAATAGTTTAAGTTTTTGAGCATCTTGTAAGTAGTCATAATTTCTACACGGGACTTCAAATTAAAATAGGAAGGTTTCAGGATCTTCATTTTTAAGCCCATAGAAGTTTGGAAGGATAGAGGGTGAAATTTTTTTCATGGTTTTATTGGTTTCTTCATCTACTATAGAAACCCAAAAGAGCTTCCTATTTCTCTTCTACCTCTTCCTCTACCTCCTTCTTCTTCTACACCTCTACCTCCTTCTCCTCTACCTCTACCTCTACCCCCTCCAAATAATCTCTGTTCTCCATTAAAGACTCCTCATCCTCCTTCTTCTGCCATGGTTGGTTCTTCTGTGGTAGTAGGAAAGTTTGTGTCCCTAACAGGAGTCCTTGAATCTTCTTCTAAGACATATTCAGTGGATGAAGTGGAAGGTTTCTCTAATGGAATTTATGATCTTAAGTCTTCTAGAAGTCTAGGATCAGTAAAGGATGGAATGTGGGTCTGAGTTGAAGGTGTACTAGCTCTTGGTCTAGGTGAAACAAGTGGTGTTCTAGGAATCAAACTTCTGCTTCTGCTTCTTATAAATCTTCCCCTTGAATCTCTCTCTCTATTCATATCATTGTTTTTTGGAGTTAAGAAACAAAGGTTACCTAGTTTTCACTTCCTCGGCAATGGCGCCAGGGTTGGTAAACTGCTGAGGTGAGGTGCACTGTATGTGCCTAGGTGTTTGTTTCTTACTGTTTTGTGTTTAGTGTTTTATGATGTTTTTGGTCTTTTTATGGTTTTATGTTCACAAGGGAAAGAACTAAATGCTGGTGGAAAGAAGCTACTGGTTAAAAACAGAGTGAAGCCTAATTTGTTGATGAAAAATGACAAATGAAAATACTGGGACAGAACCAAACCTAAACTATGACTTGGAAAAATACAAAGCTTGATAATGACTTCAAGAAAACAAATCACAACATGAACTTAACTTGTCCAATTATTTCATTAAATATATTTTGGAAGAGCTTGAGAAATGGGCAGCTAAGTGTAAAAATTCTCCTAACTAAACACTTAAACAATCAACTTATAATGATACAACATCTTATCCATGATTAAAGGTTTGTTTGAAATATATTTGGAAAAGAACATTTGTAACATCATAAGATCTCTACTCTAAAACTAGCTCCTAATTATGTTCTGCAACTTAGTTTAACATCACTAAACCTCACTCAAAAGTTATAGATTTCCTTTTAGAATAGTTTTTTTTTTTAGGAAAGGTCTGTTTGTGAAATGGAAAAAAGGTTGCAAAAGTACTCCAGGCCTTAAACTGATACTATCTTCTGTCCAAATGATTATGAGTTAATATAGATTTGGAACAAAGGAAGTTTTGTAAATAATGAAGACCGTGGTATTTAAGTCTAACAACTAATGCAATTCAAAATGAAATGGATGGCAACTAATCTTGGAATGTAAATACAGTAAGCTAAGATGGAACTGAACTAAGGTGCTACTGGTCTACAATGATCAGTGCTAAACTAAAAAGCCATTACCAAACTTGAAACAAAATAACAGAGCATGAATTAAATGCAATTTGCCTCTGGAGTGCTTAACTAAGTTATCATGCCATTAATCTATGGAATTATACAGCCTATTTCGTTCATCATGAATGGTATTTTGGAAGAGCTTATTAGAACAATATTGGCTGTACAATTCAATGCAGTTGAATACAAACATGAAAGCTGAAACAAATACAATTCAAAACTAAGACATCATAGCCATTTCCTACTCATTTTTATGATGTTTTGGAAGAGCTTTTTAAGAGTAAGATCAGCTATGCTACTTAGTGTAAACAAACAACTGAAACCTACAGTATCACAGTCATGCCTTAGTCATCATAATGATTTTTTGGAAGAGTTTACTAGAGTAAGTTCAACTGTGATAATGAACAAAAGGAATTGCAAATACAATCTATAACACTACAGCCATTTCGTATTCATCATAATGATCTTTTGGAAGAGTTTCTTAGAACAAGTATAGCTATAATGTTTAATGAAATTAAATATGAACGTAAACTTCAAAAAATGGAAAGAAAACTAATATACTTATCTAAATTGCAAAAAGTAAAGCCGCTCAGGAGGCAGGGGCCCTCTACTACCAGAGTAGCACAAAATCTAACTCAAGATCAGCTCAACGCGTTCAAGGAAATGTTGTCTTCTTCATTAAAGGAAAATATCTTAAAACAGAGTATTCTCGGTCTTCAAGAATATAGCAGTCAATCCACGAAATCTAATCCAAAATCTAGAGCTAGTCTCTCGGTTTCCCGAGTACATTTATAACAAATCTTCATAACAGAACTTGCAACAATACGGGGATCATTGTCTTTTCATATCAAAATCGTACTAGAACTCTAAAGATGGCAGCGTAAAGGGACAAAGGACATCTGGACTGTCCTTGTCCTATTAGGAGTCTGCCTCCTTGTGTGAGTTCCCACGTACAAAACCATGTCCAAAATTCCGTTCATTCTTCATGGTGAGAAAAAAATGTTAAGGACATGATGTGGAATATACCCATGTGTGGCTTTTCCTGAGAGGACACCTGGAACATGCTTGAACGTGAAGACAACTACAGAATTGGCGCTTAGCTACGGAATGTCTGCATTCTGTGGCTAGTTTCAGTTCAAAATGCATTACAATGACAAAATCACAAAACTTAGCAAGTTAGCCATAATATTCATTCTTAAAGTAATTTTAACTAATTTCATTGAGCATTTGAGCCTGGGATAACAATGGAAAAAAGAAAATGGGTTGAAGTATGATGGAAGAAAGAACAATCTTGAGGCTCAACAAAGGTTAAAGTTAAGGTTAAGGTTAAGGTTAAGGGTTTTTTCAAGGTTAGGGTTAGGTTATAGTTAAGGTCAATATTAAGGTTAGGATATAGTTAAGGTTAAGGTTAAGGTTAAGGTTAGGGTAAAGTTAAAGTTAAGGTTAAGGTTAGTTTAAGTTTAAGGTTAAGGTTAAGGGTTTGATCAAGGTTAGGGTTAGCTTAAGGGGGTAACATTAACGTTAAGGTTAAGGTTAAGGGTTTGGTCAAGGTTAGGGTTAGGTTATAGTTAAGGATAAGGTTAGGGTTAGGTTATAGTTAAGGTAAAGGTTAAGGTTAGATTAAGGTTAATATTAAGTTAAGGGTAAATTTAAGGTTATGGTTAGGGTAAGGTTAAGGTTAAGGGTAAAGATAAGGTTATGGTCAAGGTTAAAGATCAAGGTTAAGGTTAAGTTAGGTTAAGGTAAGGTTAAGGTTATGGGTAGGTTAAGGTTAAGATTAGGTTAAGTTAAGGTTAAATTTAAGGTTAATTTTAGGTTAAGGGTAAAGTTAATGTTAAGGTTAGGGTTAAGGTTAGGGGAAGGTTAAGGTTAAGGTTAACGTTAAGGTTATAGTTAAGGTTACGTTAAGGTGAAGGTTAAGGTTAAGGTCAAGGTCAAGGTTAAGGTTAAGTTAGGTTAAGGTTAAGGTTAAGGTTATGTTTATGGGAAGGTTAAGGTTAACATTAATGTTAAGTTAAGGTTAAGGGTAATGGTTTGGTTAAGGTTAGGGCTAGGTTATAGTTAAGGTAAGGTTAATGATAAAGTTAATGTTAAGGTTAAGTTTTGGTTAGGTTAAGGTTAAGGTTAAGGTGAAGGTTAATGATAAGGTTAAGGTGAAGGTTAATCATAACGTTATGGTTAAGGTTAAGGATAAGGTTATGGGAAGTTTAATGATAACTTTATGGTTAAGGTTAAGGATAAGGTTATGGGAAGTTTAAGGTTAAATTTAAGGGTTTGGGAAGGTTAAGGTTAATGTTAAGGGTTTGGTCAAGGTTAGGGTTAGGTTATATTTAAGCTCTATATTAAGGTTATCGTTAAGGTTAAGGTTAATGTTTTGGTCAAGGCTAGGGTTGGGTTAAGGTAAAGGTTAAGGTTAAGTTTAGTGTAAATTTAAGGTCAAGATTAATGTTAGGTTAAGGGTAAGATAAGGTTAAGTTTAGGGTAAATTTAAGGCTAAGTTTAATGTCAAGATTTTGGTCAAGGTTAGGGTTAGGTTATAGTTAATGTCAAGGTTTAAGTTAAGTTATAGTGAAGGTTAAGGTTAAGATAAGGTTAAGGTTAAGGTTCAGGTCAAGGTAAAGGTTAAGGTTAGGGTAAAGGTACGAGTTATGGTTAAGGTTAAGGTCAGGTTATAGTCAAGGTTAAGGTTAAGACCTTTACCCCTAACCTTAACCTTAACCTTGAATTTACCTTTAACCTAACCCTAACCTTAACCTTAACCTTAACCTTATCTTAACCTTAACCTTAACCTTAACCTTAACGTTAACCTAACTATAACCTTACCCTTAAGCTTAACCTTGACCTTAACTATAACCTAACCCTGACCTTGACCAAACTCTTAACATTAACCTTAACCTTAGTCTTTACTTAACCTTAACCTTGACCTTAACCTTAACACTGAACTTAACCTTAACCTTAACCTTAACCTGACCTTAACCTTAACCCTACCCTAACCTTGCCCTAACCCTAAACTTAACTTTACCCTCAACCTAACCTTAACCTTATCTTAACCTTAACTATAACCTAACCCTAACCTTGACCAAACCTTAACCTTAACATTAATTTTACCTTAAACTAACCTTAACCTTAACCGCAACCTTGACTTTACCCTTAACATAACCTTAACCTTCACTATAACCTAACTCTAACCTTGACCAAACCCTTAACCTTAACCTTAACCTTACCCTTAAAATTGACCTTAAACTTAAATTTAACTATAACCTAACCCTAGCCTTGACCAAACCCTTAACATTAACCTTAACCTTAACGTTAACCTTGACCTTAACTATAACCTAACCCTAAACTTGACCAAACCCTTAACCTTAACCTCAAAAACCTTACCCTAACTAAACCCTTAAGGATAGGGTAAAGTTAAATTTAAAATTAAGGTTAAGGGGGTAAGAATTAACCTTAACCTAACTAAACCTGTAACCTTAACCTTAACCTTAAACTTAACCTAACCTTAACCTTAAATAAACCCTTAACCTTAACCTTCCCCTAACCTTAACCTTAACCTTACCCTTAACATTCACCCTTAAACTTAACCTAACCCTAACCTTGACCTGAACCTTAACCTAACCTTAACATTAACCTTACCCTTAAGCTTATCTTAACCTTAGCCTTAACCTTTCCTTTACCCTTAACCTTGTTAGCCACCCATAAAATTCTGTCATATCAGATGGTGGCTAAATAATGTTGGATAGCCTTCAAGAAACAATTTCATGATTAAAATTGCTGATACCTGAAGACTTTTTGATGATGTCCTATCCTTGGTTAATATTCACTATTGTTTCCATTCAAAAGTCAGAAATCCTGCTGATTTCTAAAGCCAAAGTACTGCTGCAAAGGACCCTTTTTCCCTCTCTTCCCCTCAAAATCTAATCTCAGTTCCTTTTCTCCATCTCCCTTGAAAACCATTCAAATTCATGATTCCTCCTTTTCCTTCATTTAAATTCATTTCCTAAAGGTCTAAGACTCACTCTTGACCTTGCCGGAACCCTAATTTCCCTTTAAAAACCATAGAAAATGCACATTTTCTATACGCTGGACTTAAGCCCCCCAAGCTAAGCCCCTACCCCTTTTTTCCTCCATGCCCCTCAGCGTCGGAACCAAACGCTGTGATCATTGGGTGCTTACTCCTTTTCCTCCGCTCGAAAACACCAAAAACCTTGGTAAACTATGAAAATCGGGTTTTTATTAATTTATAAGGTTTTCAGCCCAAATAATTTATGAAGTTATCTCAACCATCGATCTGCTCTACAGATCGGATGGCGCAGAGTGTTACTTGCCCTGTGGACCCCACCATTCCCCGCGGTGTTTTCCAAAACCATGGTTTATTCCCCACCACCCTTCGGGCAAAGGCTGTTTTGGCCCGAGGCCCAGCAATTCCACACACCTCTTGACACGCATCCTCTGTACTTTTTCAAAACTGCCGCATAAAGTTAATCCCCCGCGCATTATCCGTTGGGCCATGACCACCCAGCAGAATCAACGATAGCCGTCCGATCAGGCCCCACACATCTAACGATGATCGCCTATCCAAGCTTCCCGACCTCTAAACAAACTGCGCGTGTTTTAGCTGGGCCTCGGCGTAATCAAAATTCAATATCCACCGTCGATCTCTGCAGATCAGCGGTCTGCATTCAGTTGCCCGATTCTGCCGCCCAGTCAACCTTTCTCCGCCTCTAACTTTCCAAATCTCTCTCGGTCGTCAATCACAGCGCGATCAACGGTTCCGATTGACCCGTTCTCCTGCATGCCCTCCGATGAATATTTTCCCATATAAACGCAGGATTTTATAATTTTGTTTGTATTTTGTAGGTTTTAAAATTCTTTCGCCATGTCTGAAGAAGATTCGAAGGACGAGGGTGACGACTCCCATTCTTTCGATTTAACAAAGGAGATCGACCACAGGGTATAGAACTATGTTTTCAACAAGGTTTCATGAGCCGTTGACGTAGCATGCCCCTGTCAAACCTAGAAAACATCGAAAAAACCCAGAAAAAGAGTATCAGAAAGAAGAAATGGATTAGAGCGGGAGTTTAATGGACAGATTGGAAGGGATTACGGTTAAGACGACCATCAGAAGCCTAATCTCCCAGCCTAAAACACAGTTTAAAAGGAAAACCTAAAATTGTTTATCAGACATAATGCCTCCACCACCATATCTGAGGAAAATTGATTCCTCAACCACCACAGCGCCACTTGTGCCTCAAAGGATTCAATCAGGAGCTATATTTATTGATAAGGATCAGATTTTTGCCTCGACACAGCCAAAGAAGTCACTTCCGCCAGGGCCTTCAATGCAAAGAATATCTACAGAGTTACTTCGGACTACCTGTGCCTCAAAGGTCAAAAAATACTCCTACCCAGCTTAAAATCATGAGTGCAAATCAATTAATATAGTGAACACCTCTTCTATTTCTTCATTGAGCATCCCAAGGGCCAATGGGCCATTTAAATCCTGTATTAATTGTAATTGAGATCTTTTTTCAGATCTCACCTCCTCATCTTTCTATATATACCATGGCAGAGATGAGTGAATTCTTGGTTGGTTGTTGGTTGTTGTTTGATTACAAGTTGTAACATTGAAACTCTCTGGATAAATATACAAGTATGTTGAAGCTGAAAAACAAATTGAAGTCTTGGATGTCTTGATGATGTTGTTGCATTCCTGTTCCTGAGAAGGCTCTATCATTGGATTCATGAGCTTGGTTGTTGGTGAATTATTCTAACTGTTTAGTGTTTTCTCCTGTTTTCATTATGTTTCATAATCTCTTACTACAGTAGGCTGAAATTTTTAGGCTAAGAAATGACTCCTAGAAGCACCTTAGACCTGTTCACCCTTCACTGTTTTATGTTTTCTTCTGCTGAAGTATTTTAGAGGCTTTAAACCTTCTCTTTAGTCTTCATGCTTGTTTATTTCCTTAATAGCTCAAATAGTTGGTTTCAGCATGATTTATGGTTCTCCCTTCTTGTCTGCCATCGCTTGAAAGTTGTTATTGAAGTCTCCCTTTGAAGTACCATTGTCTTAAGTTAATCAAAGAGGTCGGTTTTGATCTTACCATTTGCCCCTGCTTGAACAATTGTTTCGAAGGTCTTTATAGTTGCAAGCATAGATGTTATTTAGGTGTTCCCTCTTCTATGAATGCAGCTATCAGTGAATCTTTTATGTTTTCTAAGTCCTTTAAAATAAAATCTTTGAGGAAATATGGAGTTCCCCGAATCTTAGATTTCATTTTAAAAGTTGTCTTGAAGTCATTATTTTCTTAAAGAATGTTTGTGAATTTATGGTTAGGTTCTGGTTTATCAAATATCTTTATTTTTAAGTTATGTTTTCAAGTTCCCTTTGTTGAGAATTAAGCTTCTCTTTCCAAAACATTGATGTCCATCTCATTCCAAAACAAAGGATCTTGTGGCCAAGTTAGATTTTCCCTTTGACATCCCATATCCCTTGAAGAGTTTGTCATGACCTTATTTTGACTCCATTTCCCAATGAACCAGATATTTCCTCTTTATGTCTATCTTTCCTAGACCTTTCATATTATTTTGTATCAACTCAACCCAACCAAACAAACATCTGCACTTAAATAACTAGTCTAAAATCCATAATCAAAGCAAACAAGATGTTTTTTGCAAACAAATATTTGAGAGATCCCTCTCTGAGAACATAAGGACTAGATCCTGGAACTCTAAAGATTGGTTCTGATGTTGCCTTGTCTTTTGATTTGCCAAACTGTCAAAACACGGGAGACCAACATAATGGCGATCACGGTGGGACCCTACTGAGAATTAGAGGTTTCAAAACCTTTCTTAAGACCTTTAGGTCTAGTATAACATAAGTAACTCTCTTCAAGCACTACCTAACATAATGGAAATCATGATAGTGTTGAAAATGCAACAAGATGATGGAGCTTGGTGAAATGAAGTCGCCTTCACCAAGTGGGCCCGCAGGCTATTTTTGGCACAAAGTCTATTTTTAGACTATGTCTATTTTTAGACATATGACCACACTGAGTCATGCGTATGCTATTCTTGGAGGATTTCATTATGTTAATAAAACATATGGACCTCTATTTTTAGACATTTAGAATGAATTCTATTTTTAGACATTTAGGTCGAAGTCTATTTTTAGACTGCCTAGCTAAAAATAGAACAGTCAAATATTATTTACCCTTAATAATATTTGGACTCTAAACTTCAGTTTACTCTCTTGGAGCACTTCAGTTTGACCCCTGGAGGTGGGGCATGCAGCTTCCATGATGATTTACGCTATTCCCATGGGTTTGGTGAGCTAATTCATGGTTGACTTCAGTTAGAGCTCAAGTGGCGGAGTTCAGTGGAGTTGATTGAGGAGTTGATGGAGTTGAGACTAGTTGAACTAGTTGTGATCATTTTAACTGGCGATTACACTAGAGATGAGTTGGGTGAATTAAATATTATTCAATTCACTAATTATTAACTCATAATTCAACTAAAGAACACATCAGTTAACTCAGTGCATGGATAGTTCAGTAAAGACAAGTGGAAGAGGTAGATGAAAGGGTGAGATCGACATCAGTTGTACATTAGTTGTGCATGAGATTTGCACAATCAGTGGGATGAGAATGCCAGTGATGATTGTGCTGTTCAATAAAGGTGAATTTGAACTTGGTTCAGCTACATTCACACTTTGGATTGCGCATTAGAGGCAGGCAGCTAGTGGAGGAGTTTTGAACCAGCGACTTGTTCAAAACTGAGCTAGTTTTGTGTGTAGCTTTTGGAGACAGTACTGAGTACTTGTGAGGAGTATTTTATTGTGTAAAGTTACATGTTCTAATCCATTTATATGATACATATAGCTGGGGGTTTTCAGCTATAAGCTTTCCCCATACATGCTGCGTTCTATGTGTGTGATTTGATGTTCCGTCGCTTTGTTTTATTTTCCGCATGTGACGATTAATGGTAGAAGAGGTTATGTGTTATGCATGCAATTCGAATTGATGTGTGACCAGGTTAATATCAGTGAATAAAATTCATTATTCAGAAAATTTATACATGGTATCGAAGCTATATTAATCGTCAAAGATCTATTACGGTGATTGCAAACTTATTTCCTCGGACAGAGCCTGCATACGGGCCAGGTAGCCTCCGGATTCATCTTTCTTCGGAAAGTGAAAGGTCTGGTAAATTCCCATGCAGTAAATATATGATTTGGAAATAATTTTTTCTCAAGTGTAGATCGGAAGCAATTGAGTTATCAGCTGGTGGTGAAATTCGAATTTGCAGATTTGTGTTCTTGGTGCCGCGGCGAAAATGTCTTTCAACGGTTTGTGACTAGAATATGCCTTGGAAGGAAATTCGAATTATGTTGCATGGAAGGACCGCATGGAGGATGTATTATATGATAATGGGCTGTTGTAATTCGTGGAGAAAGAGATTCCAAACCCTACTTCTATTGATGCTGCTATTGTCGAAGCATGGCAAAAGAAACAAGCAAAATGTCGAAGGATTCTGTTGGAGGGCGTAAAGGATCACATTGTATCCAGCCTGCATGGAAAAGCTTCTCCATATTTAATGTGGAAAGCATTAATAGATCTGTTCCAGAGCAAGAGCGACCAAAGGAAGTTGGCACTCGAAGATAAACTCAGAAACATCAAGATGGAGAAAGGCGACAGCATCGCAAAATACCTCACGAAGTTCACTCAATGCAGAGATGAGCTGGGAAGTGTGGGGGTGACTGTCGATGATGAGGACTTGGTTTACCTGGCTCTCCTTGGTCTTCCGAAGAGTTTGCACTCCTATCAAGACTCTGTCAATGGTCAGGAGAAGTTTCCGGGATGGGAGCGACTGTGGTCAGATCTCATGCAAGAGGAGATCAGGAGGACTACCAGGGACGAATCTTCATCAAAGGTAACTAATGAAGAAAATTGTGCTTTGGTTGCCAAAGAAAAGAAGGGAAAGAGCAATAAAACTTCTCATTTTGGTGCTAAGGGAAAGAAGCAAGACATTTCCAAGATCAAGTTCTTTCACTGCCACGATCACGGACATTATGCCACAAATTGTCCGAAGAAGAAGAAAAACAAGCAAGTGGGAAGATCTGCAGATGGAGAGGCTTTGGCCTCACAGTTCAAGCTTGAATTTTTACTGATAGCATGCTTGGTATCAAGTGTGATGGGATCAATGTGGTTCTTGGATAGTGGTGCGTCATTCCACATGACGGGAGATCGAGATTTGTTTTCAGATCTGGAGGACAAAGATCTGGGCGTGCACATCGAGATGGGCGATGATGGTAGATACAGTGCGACTGGTATCAGTACCATATCCTTTCAGAGGGAGTCTGGTAAACCCTTTTTATTGAAGGATGTGATGCATGTGCCCGGATTGAAGAAAAACTTGATCTCTGTGGCGATGTTGGAAGACAAGGGGTATGATGTGGTCTTCAGCGAAGGAAAGGCTTTCCTGCGCAGTAAGACTATTGAAGAGACCCGGAAGATAGGGGTTCGAGTCAAGAACCTTTATCAGTTCCAAGTAGATGGCTACACAGCAATGGCATGCAGAGCAGGAGAAGTGGTGAGCCGGGATGATGAGGGCGAACTGTGGCACCGGAGATTAGGCCACCTTCACCATGGAGCTTTGAAGATCGTGCAACATATTTCTACTGGGCTTCCTAAGGGCACCCTTGCACAGTCAGATCAGTGCAAGGGGTGTACTTTAGGGAAGTTTGTGAAAGCCACCTTTCACGAGAAGGATATTCACGCCATGATGATCCTTGAGAGAGTTCACATAGACGTTTGTGGTCCTTTCTCAGTAGCTTCGACAACAAAGCACAAGTACTACGTGATATTTGTTGATGATTTCTCTCAAAAGTGTTGGATCTTCTTCATGCAGAAGAAGAGCGAGACATACTCTAAGTTCTGTGAGTTCAAAGCACTGGTCGAGAAGGAATCGGGGAAGAAGGTGAAGGCTCTTAAGAGCGACAATGGTGGTGAATTCATCTCGGCTAAATTCAAGGACTTTTGCAGCACAGAAGGGATTCAGAGAGAGCTCATCGCACCCCATAACCCACAGCACAACGGGGTGGCTGAGCAGAAGAATAGAACTATTGTGGGTGCTACACGGGCGATGTTACATGATCAGGGCCTAAACCTTCATTTGTGGGCTGAGGTATGCAATACAGCAGTATATGTGCAGAACTGTTGTCCTCACAAGATTCTTGGCATGAGTACACCAGAGGAGGCTTATTCTGGCAAGAGGCCTGACATTTCCCATTTGCGGATTTTTGGTTCTCCTCTCTACATGCATGTGACGAAGGATGCCAGAAAGAAGCTGGATCCAACCGCAGAGGTTGCAATATTTGTGGGGTATACTGATACACCCCACAACTATCGGGTGTATGTGCCAGACAGTCGCAAGACTGTTGTGTGATGGGATATCAAATTTCAGGAGGAGAAAGCCATGCAGTGTTCACTTGAGAGGGAGCCACACTTGCATGCAGATGAGGAGCTATTAGCTCCTAAGGATGAGTCTCAGAATGTGGATCAGCCACAAGATGAGATTCATGGAGTGGAAGAAACCACTCATGCAGCGCCAACCATCAGAGGGCGCAAGCAAACTACAGAAGCTGAGTGACTGGCTCAAGATGTAGAGAAGGTTGTAGGACCACCTACAGCACAACGCAGACAGAGATAGTCACCGGATCGGTACACTGGATACATGGCTCTTGTGAGCAAATGTGTCGTGATGGAGCCATCCTCTTTCGAGGAAGATGTGGAGGAACCCGCATGGGTAGATGCCATGATCGAAGAATATGATTCGATCGTCAGAAACAGTGCATGGGAGATTGTCCCAAGACCGGAGGGGAAATCAGTGGTAGGCTCGAGATGGGTCTACAAAGTGAAGCAGGCGGCTGACGGGAGTGTGGAGAAGTACAAGGCGAGATTTGTCGCCCGTGGCTTCTCACAGATCGAGGGGATTGACTATGAGGAGACTTTTGCACCTGTCGCAAGGTACTCTTCCATACGGATGATCCTTGCTCTCTCAGCGCAGATGGGATGGCACATTCATCAGATGGATGTGAAGACTGCGTTCCTCAATGGAGTTATTGAGGAGGAGGTGTACATAGAGCAGCCTGAAGGTTTTGAGATCTTCAGCAGTGATTCGCATGTGTGCCGACTCAAGAGAGCACTGTACGGGCTGAAGCAAGCACCTCGTGCTTGGTACACTCGGATAGACAGCTACTTCACCAGGCTTGGATTCTCCAAGAGTGAGGCGGATCCTAACCTGTACCAGATTGTGGTGGAGGAGAAGTTGTTGATCATCGTACTGTATGTAGATGATCTGATTTTGACTGGCGATGAGCAGTTGATACTTTCATGCAAGGAGGATCTTGCACGAGAGTTTGAGATGAAGGACTTGGGCCTCGCCTGCTGGCTGACTCACGGGATTGGAAATTTGGCAGCACAGTGATGGACTATTTTTTTCTCAGGGTAAGTATGCCCGGGAAATACTGGAGAAGTTCAACATGCATGGCTACAAGCCTATTGATACTCCTCTTCCTGGAGGTTGGAGGAAGGAGGATGCTACTTCGACGGAGGTAGTGGATGCCATTGTTTATCGAAAGTTGGTGGGGTCGCTTATGTATCTAGTCAATACACGACCCGATATATGCTATGCTGTTAACCATATTTCGCAAGCTATGGTTAAGCCTACCAAGCTCTTTTGGAAGGCAGGCAAGCATGTATTGTGTTATCTTAGAGGCACATCGGGATATGGTCGCGGGTAGAACGGGAGGATGGGTGGCGCCGAGCACGGTCTCGGTTGGGCCGGGGGGGCAACGGACGGAAGAGCACATGCGGAGGGATCTTCGGCATTGGTTCGTACGGTTTCTGGTCTCGGCGGAAGCATAGATCCATGGCACTCAGTTCAGCAGAGGCCGAGTACATGGCAGCAAGCTTGGCTGCATGCGAGGCTATTTGGATGAGGAAGATCCTCGCAGGATTGTTCAGGTTGCATTTGGAGCCTACAGTGATCTACTGTGATAACCAGAGTTGCATTAAACTCTCGGCTAATCCAGTATTTCATGATAGATCCAAACACATTGACATCAGGTACCATCATATCAGAGACTGTGTTCAGCGGAGGATCATGATGCTTTCATATATTCCCACAGAGGATCAGGATGCAGACATCTTGACGAAGGCGCTCACCAGGAGAAAATTCGAGTTCCACAGAGGCAGGATAGGGGTTACAGATAATCCATATCTTGTTGAGAGGGAGTGTTGAAAATTCAACAAGATGATGGAGCTTGGTGAAATGAAGTCGCCTTCACCAAGTGGGCTCGTAGGCTATTTTTGGCGCAAAGTCTATTTTTAGACTATGTCTATTTTTAGACATATGGACAATGTAACGGGAGCTGCAGTATGCTATTCTTGGAGGATTGGTCATGTTGGTAAAAATATATGGACCTCTATTTTTATACATTTAGGTCGAAGTCTATTTTTAGACTGCCTAGCTAAAAATAGAACAGTCAAATATTATTTACCCTTAATAATATTTGGACTCTAAACTTCATTTTACTCTCTTGGAGCACTTCAGTTTGACCCCCAGAGGTGGGGCATGTAGCTTCCATGAGGATTTACACTATTCCCATGGGTTTGGTGAGCTAATGCATGGTTAACTTCAGTTAGAGCTCAAGTGGCGGAGTTCGGTGGAGTTGATTGAGGAGTTGATGGAGTTGAGACTAGTTGAACTACTTGTGATTAGTTTAACTGGAGATTACACTAGAGATGAGTTGGGTGAATTAAATATTATTCAATTCACTAATTATTAACTCATAATTCAACTAAAGAACAGATCAGTTAACTTAGTGCATGGACATTTCAGTGAAGACAAGTGGAAGAGGTAGATGAAAGGGTGAGATCGGCAGCAGTTGTACATTAGTTGTGCATGAGATTTGCACAATCAGTGGGATGAGAGTGCCAGTGATGATTGCGTTTTTCAATCAAGGTGAATTTGAACTTGTTTCAGCTACATTCACACTTTGGATTGCGCAGTAGAGGCAGGCAGCTAGTGGAGGAGTTTTGAACCCACGATTTGTTCAAAACTGAGCTAGTTTTGTGTGTAGCTTTTGGAGACAGTACTGAGTACTTGTGAGGAGTATTGTATTGTGTAAAGTTACATGTTCTCATCCATTTATATGATACATATAGCTGGGGGTTTTCAGCTATAATCTTTCCCCATACATGTTGTGTTCTATGTGTGTGATTTGATGTTCCGTCGCTTTGTTTTATTTTCTGCATGTGACGATTAATGGTAGAAGAGGTTATGTGTTATGCATGCAAGTTGAATTGATGTGTGACCAGGTTAATCTCAACGAATAAACTTCATTATTCAGCAAATTTCTATAGATAGGACTTGATTGAATCAGTGACAAAGTAAGTAACCATTAGGTTTCCTTTTAAATCCATATCAAACCTTGAAGGAACCAGTTACCTAGCCATAAGAGAAACTCTGTTTGTTTGAACACCTTAGCTAAGTGAAAAATCAGACTTAGAACAATCTCTTAACCTATAAAACCAAAATAAACTCAGAGAAACCCAAAAATATTTCAATTTTGGCTTCATAATAAACATGGTAGTGGACCATAGAACCTTTTACCTCCTCACGAGCTAAAAACTTCCACTTTATAGTGAAACACTTATTCCCACATATCACTTACCTTTGATGTGTTTTAACTTGTACTCTTAGACAGAGTCTGGAAAGGGCCAGATAGCCTCTGGATCTCATCCTCTTTTAGAGGTGATATATCTGGTGAATGCCCTCCCAGTCAATCTCTGGTTAGAGTTTGTTGTGTTTCGGGATATCCTTAAAAAAGGATGTTTCACAAGCACTGTGGTGGACAGTGTACCTCTTTGAAAACACTCTAAAATTTCCACCTAGCGACTCCACAATCCTGAGCAGACCTTAAGACTCCGCTGGAAAGAACCCTTACCATTATAACATTTTCCAAATCCAGTTAGAGGACTGTAGGATCAAAATTTGTGTAAACAGATCAGTTAACCTCTCAAAGATTGTCTTACTTGGTTGAAATTTTCTTGTTATTTTGGGTCGAAAAACACACCATAGTGGCTTCTAGAAATATCTACACTAGAGCCCATCCTGATCCCAACCCACCTAAAATAGTTGATGACCCAGAAAGTATCCTCTGGAAGTCTCCTAAGATTAAATTATCAATTGTTTTCAGATCACCCCTAAGAGCTAAATCAGTTCCTGAAAAACTTTCAGCTCTACAACACTCACAAGCTGAATTGTTTAATCCATTTAGGACTAGGTCATTTAGTGAGTTAGAACAACTAGATTCTGAGTCTTCACTATCATCTTCTGAAACAATTGAACATCTTGGCAGCAGAGAAACAACACCTACTGATTTACATTTTCTTCACATCCTAGGTGTCTCTCATCCAAGATCAACTCAGCAGTCTACTCCTGGTCCATCCACTTCTACTCATCCTACATCCACTGTTCAAACCACCACACCTCAGCCCACTTTCCCTCTTGTCAATCCACCACTTGTTAATCCACCCCCACCACATATCATGGCAGCATGGTATGCTCCCATAGCCCTTACTGTACCACTAGTCAAACTTCCACAGGACTATCAGTCCAAAATTCCATTATATGATGCTAATAATGCTACAACTGCATCACAACATGTGGATAAGATGAATGACTATTTTGACCAAAATGAAATTGATGATGATTCTGTCAAAATTAGATTATTTGCTCAGATCTTAGGGGGAGAAGTAAGAAAATGGTTTAAAGGTTTATCCCCTCGTAGTATTAACGATCTCCAAGCCTTCCATCAAACATTCCTAAACAAATGGGAAGTAAAGAAGAATCCTCTCCAAGTCCTTGCTGATTACAACAATCTCCGTAGGAATCCTGGGGAAAGTGTACAAGCATATTGTACTAGATTTAACAGTGTATATAATGCACTTTCCCCAGAACTAAAACCTCCACAAGGCTCAGGCTTAGACAATTTTCCTGAAGGATTTGACTCTGACATGACTTATTCGCTGAGAGAAAGAGATTTTGCAACTCTTGAAGATATGCAAAGGGGTGCTCTTTCTGTGGAAGTCAACTTAATAGAAAAGAGAGCAGGAATGAAAACTGAAAAGAGAGTATCTTTCAGAGAGGAATCCCCTCCCTCTACTTCAAGCTCAAAAATGGAGAGAATGTTGGAATAAATGATGAAAGAGATGAACATAATTAAGAAAGCACAAGCAAATCAAAACCAGACTGCACTTCAAAAAAATAAAAACAGAAATAGAAATCAGAATTATAGAAGAGATAACAATCAAGATAAGAAAAAAGAAAGTGACCAACAAATTATACCTCCCTTTCAACATAACTGTGTAGATCAATATGAGGAAGACAGGGAGTTGGAAAGGTTGGAATAATCACATGTAAAATTGATTGGATCAGACAGTGGAGATGATGTTTTCCTCACTAAGGAAGAACAAGGTTTCTTCTCTAATAATCAGAATATGAACACCTATGAAGATTCTGATGACTATAGATTGGGTTTTGAAAATGCAATCATGGAGGTACACAAACAGTATAATCTTAGGAGAAAGGGAAGTGTAGAAAATCCAAAAGATAAGAATGCTAGCACTGCTGTCAAGAAAAACGCAGAAAACCAGCCCAAGAAGGCAGCAGAAAAAACCAACATTTCGGCCCAAAAACCAGATTTAAATAAAGACAAGGGAATCCAGCCAAATGTTGAACAAAGCACCCTTAGCACTTCAGCTAGTGGTCCTAGTAAAACTATTCCTATCACTAGTTCAAGCAAGGTTCAGCAAATCAAAGCTGCTGAAAAGAATTCAATTGAAAAAATAGATATAAATATTAACAAGTCAATTATTCCTTTCAGCCTTGAGGGAGAGATTGCTAAGATAAAAATTACCATCCCCCTAGCTGAACTAGTAACCCAAGAAGTGTACAAAAACCAAGTTTTGAAAGCTTTAAACTTAGGAAGTGATACTGATACCTTAAACTTGACAGATGACAAACCTGAGATGTTGTTTGGCCCTGACGTTGAAGGAAAATATCAAGAAGGACCAGTCCCTCCCTTCTATGTTAGCTTGAACATACACGATAAAATTCTACACAATGCCATGTTAGATTCCGGAGCTTAACACAACCTAATGCCCAAAGTAGTAATGGAAAGCTTAGGCTTAGAAATTACTAAACCATACAAATATTTGTATTATTTTGACTCAAGAAGAGTCAAATTTTTGGGTTTAATCAAAGATTTATGTGTTAACCTAGCTCAGATCCCTGCCAAAAATCTAGTGATGGACATAGTTGTAGCTGATATTTCCCCTAAGTATGGCATGCTCTTATCAAGATCATGGGGAGCCAAACTTCAAGGCAGCCTTCAAATGGACATGTATTATGCCACCATCCCCATTTTCAATCAAAACAGAAGATTATACAGGGAATCCCACATGAAGTACATGGTGAGTAACATGGACAGGCCAAACAACACTCCAATCTATTCTATTCAATCAAGTTTAGATTCCTTTATCTTATGTAATGAAGATGAAATTACTCAACAAGGTAAAGAAAACATGGACCCAATCAATTCACCTGAACAATCCAAGCTTACTTCAAATCGGCTTCAAAACATTGAAAATCAACAGCAACAAGAAAATGAAAATGAGTCAAATATAGTTTGGACAATAAATTTCGATGGATCCTGTAATAAAACTAGTGCCAAGGCAGGTGTATGGATTCAAAACACAAATCAGAGTTTTTCATACAAATTAGATTTCCCATGCACTAACAATATTTCCGAGTACGAAGCACTTCTCCTAGGTTTACAATTTCTTAAAGAATTAGGAGCCCAAAGGATATCTATTTTAAGGGATTCTGAACTTATCATCAAACAAATCAAAGGAGAATACTCAGCCAAGAATCCAAGGCTTAGGGAATATCGAAACGCTGCCCTCGACTTACTAAAAACTTTCGAAAAATATGAACTCATTTTTATCCCCAGAGCACTCAATCATCTAGCGAATGAACTTGCCTTCGCTGCCAGCAGTTTCCAAGTACCTGAGATAAATGAAAAACTCAGTATAAAGGTGAAACACAGACCTGTTGTGCCTAATAACGAAGATCACTAGTAGGTGTTTGAATCTGACAAACACATAGATGATTTCTTGAAATCAGAAAATGATTTCATCATACCAACACTAGAAACCAGCCATGAAGAAAATTGTTTGTATATTGAACAAATCCCAGAGGTTGAAATGACATATCCTGCTAATATAAATCATTGCGAAAATCTATTTGAATCAGAGGTAGTGAAAAATGAAGACCAAGAAGACTTGGAAGTCTTACAATGCAAAAATGATAAGATCCCAAGAGGTCTCACACCTTTAGAACACCTGTTTGATCTCAACGATGTAGCTAAAGAACCCAGAATGGAGCCTGTGGAAAGAAATGTAGAAGAACATAACATAGGCAATCTAGCAGAACCCAGGATGATCAAGCTATCCAGTACCCTCCCAACCCACATAAAATTGCAGTATATAGAGCTTTTCAAAGAGTTTAAAGATGTGTTTGCTTGGGAATACAAAGACTTGAAATCATATGATACCAGCATCATCCAGCATAAAATCCCCTTGAAGGAAAATAAAAAGCCTTTCAAGAAAAAACTAAGGAGAATAAATCCTCTTTTACTACCTTTGGTTAAGGTAGAAATTGAGAAAATGTATAATGCTAGGATCATAGTACCCATTAGATTTTCAGAATGGGTATCAAACTTAGTTTCTGTTAGAAAGAAAACCGGGGAAATCAGGCTCTGTATTGACTTCATAAATTTAAACAGATCCTCTTTAAAGGAAAACTACCCCTTGCCCAAAATGGACCATATACTTCAAAGAGTAGTTGGGTCAAGAATAATATCCCTTTTAGATGGTTTCTCGGGTTACAATCATGTGTTAGTGTTCCCAAGTGATCAAATCAAAACTTCTTTTACCACAACTTGGGGCAACTTTATGTATGTCAAAATGCCTTTCGGATTAATGAACGCAGGGGCCACCTTCCAAAGGGCCATGGACATAGCCTTCTCTGAAGATATTGGCTATTTTATAATTATTTACCTTGATGACATAATTGTTTTCTCGAAAACTGATGAAGAACATTTGATTCACCTAAGAAATGTTTTTGAGAAGTGTAGGAAATTTGGCTTATCACTGAATCCCAAGAAGACCCTCTTTGGTCTCCAAGAAGGGAAACTTCTTGGTCATATAATTTCAGAAGAATGAATCAAAATAGACCCTACAAGGATAGATGGCATATTGAAAATTAGCCATCCTAGAAGCCTCAAAGAATTGCAATCCTTCATTGGAAAGATAAATTTTTTGAGAAGTTTTATTCCCAACCTTGCTGAGCTATTAAAAAACATTACAAACATGCTTAAGAAAAACGTGGGTGTAAAATGGACTTTACCAGCTAAACAATAATTTGAACTGGTCAAACAAGCTCTTACCCAAACACCAGTCCTGATTAGTCCTGATTTTACCAAAGACTTTATATTTTTTCTTTTGCATCTGAACATACAATAGCTACAGTCTTGCTTCAGAAAAATGATTTAGGACAAGAACAACCAATATCCTTCTTTAGTAGGGCCTTAAGAGACGCTCCTCTCAATTATAACATCATGGAGAAGCAAGCCTTAGCATTAGTGAAAGCTTTAAAAGACTTTAGGGTCTACATCTTACACTCTCACATAATTGCTTTTGTTCCACATACTGTTGTCAAGGATATTCTAAGTCAGGACCCTGATGGTAAAAGGGGAAAGTGGATTGCAACTATTCTTGAATATGAATTAGAAATTAGGCCCACCAAACTAGTAAAAGGGCAAGGATTAGCAAAACTCATGGCTCAGTCTAACTTCCAAGCATTAGACATGAATATGGTAGATGTGTTGGAAGAAATAGAAGAATCTGATGTTCCTTTTATTGAAGAAACCTTTCTAAATTCTCCTTGGTATGCGGACATTGTTTATGTGCTTTTATATTTAAATACCCCTCCTTCTTTGACTAAGACTAGAGCTAGATTCTTGAAACAAAAAGATTTGAGTTTTTGCATATTATATGGAGTATTATATTGGAAAAATGTTGTTGGAATTTCGCTTAAATGTTTGCTTGAAGATGATGCAGGAAAAATCATGCATGAATTGCACGATGGTGAATGTGGAGGACACCTCTACTGGAAGGCCACAGGAAAACAATTTCTCAGATCAGGTTACTATTGGCCTACCCTTTTCCCAGACACTCAGAAGCTGGTCATGTCTTGCCATAAGGGTAAAATCTTTGATGGCAAGAGAAAGCTCCTTCCCTTACCCCTACATCCTATCAGAGTTGAGGCACCTTTTCAACAATGGGGGCTAGACTTCATTGGAGAAATTCATCCATCCTCCTCAGCTCAACATAAGTGGATCCTCACAGCCACTGACTTCTTCACCAAATGGATAGAGGATATACCTACCAGGAATGCTAATGACTATGTCATTATCAAGTTTCTTGAAACCCATATCCTATCCAGATTTGGTTGTCCCAGAAAAATCATAACAGACAATGCTGCTGCTTTCAAATCCAAAAATATGGTTGATTTCTGTCACAAATACCATATAACCCTGGGCCATTCCACTGCTTACTATCCCCAAGGGAATGGGTTAGTTGAACCCTCCAACAAGAGTCTCATTAATATCATTAAAAAGTTGTTGGAAGAAAATAGAAAATCATGGCACAGTAAGTTGGTTCATGCCTTATGGGCTGATCGACTAACCACAAAGAAATCAATAAATATGTCCCCCTATCAGTTATTTTATGGCATGGATGCAATCTTTCCTACCTCGTTAGGAGTTCCAGTCATGAAGCTCCTTCAAGAATTACAGGTTGAAGAAAATGATATGTAGAGGAGGATTAACCAAACAATTCATTTCCAACAGACCCGAGAAGAAGTTTATGAAAGAACATAGTTAGTCCAAGAAAATATGAAGAAGCAATTTGATAAAAGGACTAAGGAAAACAACTTCTAGGTTGGAAGTGTTGTTCTTAAATGGGATTCAAGGAGAGAAGAGAAGGGGAAACATGGCAAGTTTGAGAACTTGTGGAAAGGGCCATATATTATTCATGCTGAAAGGGGTCATAATACATTTTTCTTGAAAGAAATGAATGGAGAATACCTGTATGGAGGTCCTGTCAATGGTAGGATGCTCAAACATTACTTCTAACAAGAATCTTAAGTTTTAAATTATTTTTGTTTTTATCATTGTAAATATCATAGTCTAACCATTGCATTCAAAGTTATGAAAAATCTAAAACACAAAAACAAAGAAAAGAAAAGAGGGAAGTTTGTTAAAAACAAGAAAGGCAAAGCGCCATGCCCAAAAAGAGAAACAAATCTGAAAGTGTGCAAGCTTAAATTCCACTCCTCATAACCACACTTTTAGTTAGTCAAACAACCTAATTTTGACTAATTAGTTTTAAATTTTCTGCTGATAGGGTAGTGAATTTGGTTTTCCAAACTGTTTAATCTTGGCTTATCAGTAGATAGATTAGGATAGAAATTAAAGGTTCAAACAAATTCAAAATCTGAACCAAAGTCTCCAAAAAGAGATGACTCAAAACTGTTTCATTTTCTGAGTCATGAAAGAGAAAAACTGGTTCTAAATTTCCCCAAAATATGAATCAGTTATCAAAGAAGAGACAACTCAAACAAAAGCAAAAACAAAGCTGTGGAGAAAAGAGAATGCCATCATGAGAAACTTTCAGATCTTAAACCTTGCTTTTTGATTATAATTTTCTGCAAATAATAATCTATGTGCAGCTTGTTTTTATGCCATAGATCATAACAAGTTAAAAAGCTTAATCTTGACTTGACTGTTTTTGAATTTATGTTATAGAATTTAGAGAATGGAAGTCTGTTGGATAGCTTAATCCCAACAGACAGTAGATTAGGTAGAGAATCATATGGATCCAACTGTTTAATCTGGATCCATGAAGAAATAAGGAGTAGAGTTAGATTAGTTTTTATGCTTTCAAAAGAATAAAATTTTGTAAGAGAGTTTGCGAATCCAAGTGCACTCTTACGAAGAGAAAATGTTAGATTAGTAGGATTGGGTAGGTATAAAGTTTGTTGATAAGAGTTCCATTGTTTTCCAAAGATTGACAATTGGTTTCCAGAGCAAAGAAAGATCTTTCAAAACAGAAGAAATAGCCCAATGAATGAGGCAACTGATCAACCTCCCAGAGAATACAAGTATGCAGTTCTTGATGCCTTCAAAAGGACACCATCCCCAAGTGGAGCCAATGTTAGCCACCCATAAAATTCTGTCATATCAGATGGTGGCTAAATAATGTTGGATAGCCTTCAAGAAACAATTTCATGATTAAAATTGCTGATACTTGAAGACTTTTTGATGATGTCCTATCCTTGGTTAATATTCACTAATGTTTCCATTCAAAACTCAGAAATCCTGCTGATTTCTAAAGCCAAAGTATTGTTGCAAAGGACCCTTTTTCCCTCTCTTCCCCTCAAAATCTAACCTCAGTTCCTTTTCTCCATCTCCCTTGAAAACCCTTCAAATTCATGATTCCTCCTTTTCCTTCATTTAAATTCATTTCCTAAAGGTCTAAGACTCACTCTTGACCTTGCCGGAACCCTCATTTCCCTTTAAAAACCATAGAAAATGCACATTTTATATGCACTGGACTTAAGCCCCCCAGCCTAAGCCCCTACCCCTTTTTTCGTCCATGTGCCCCAGCGCTGGAACAAAACGCTGTGATCATTGGGTGCTTACTTCTTTTCCTCCGCCCGAAAACGCCAAAAACCTTGGTAAACTATGAAAATCGGGTTTTTATTAATTTCTAAGGTTTTCCGCCGAAATAATTTATGAAGTTATCTCGACCATCGATCTGCTCTACAGATCGGACGGTGCGGAGCGCTACTTGCCCTGTGGACCCCGCCATTCCCCACGTTGTTTTCCAAAACCACGGTTTATTCCGCACCACCCTTCGGGCAAAGGCTGTTTTGGCCCGAGGCCGAGCGATTCCACACACCTCTTGACACGCGTCCTATGTACTTTTTCAAAACCACCGCATAAATTTAATCCCACGCACGTTATCCGTCGGGCATGACTGCCCAGCGGAATAAAAAATAGCCGTCCGATCAGGCCCCGCACATCTAACGATGATCACCTATCCAAGCTGCCCGACCTCTAAACAAACTGCGCGTGTTTTAGCTGGGCCCCGGCGTAATCAAAATTCAATATCCACTGTCGATCTCTGCTTATCAACGGTCTGCATTCAGTTGCCCAATTCTGCCACCTAGCCAACCTTTCTCCGCCTCTGAATTTCCAAATCTCTCCCGGCCGTCGATCACAGCGCGATTGACGGTTCCGATTGACCCGTTCTCCCGCACGCCCTCCGATGCATATTTTCACATATAAACGTAGGATTTTATAATTTTGTTTTTATTTTGTAGGTTTTAAAATTCTTTCGCCATGTCTGAAGAAGATTCGAAGGACAAGGGTGACGACTCTTGTTCTTTCGATTTAACAAAGGAGGTCAACCACAGGGTATAGAACTGTGTTGTCAACAAGGTTTCATGAGTTGTTGACGCAGCATGCCCCTGTCAAACCTAGAAAACATCGAACAAACCCAGAAAAAGAGTATAAGAAAGTAGAAATGGATCAGAGCGGGAGTTTAATGGACAGATTCGAAGGGATTACGGTTAAGACGGCCATCAGAAGCCTAATCTCCCAGCCTAAAACACAATTTAAAAGGAAAACCTAAAAGTGTTTATCAGACATAATGCCTCCACCACCATATCTGAGGCAAATTGATTCCTCAACCACCACAGCACCACCTGTGCCTCAAAGGATTCAATCAGGAGCTGGATTTATTGATCAGGATCAGATTTTTGCCTCAACACAGCCAAAGAAGTCACTTCCGCCAGGGCCTTTAATGCAAAGAATATCTGCAGAGTTACTTCAAACTACCTGTGCCTCAAAGGTAAAAAAATACTCCTACCCAGCTTAAAATCATGAGTGAAAATCAATTAATATAGTGAACACCTCTTATATTTCTTCATTGAGCATCCCAAGGGCCAATGGGCCATTTAAATCCTGTATTAATTGTAATTGAGATATTTTTTCAGATCTCACCTCCTCATCTTTCTATATATACCATAGCAGAGATGAGTGAATGGTTGGTTGGTTGTTGGTTTTTGTTTGATTACAAGTTGTAACATTGAAACTCTCTGGATAAATATACAAGTCTGTTGAAGCTGAAAAACAAATTGAAGTCTTGGATGTCTTGATGATGCTGTTGCATTCCTGTTCCTGAGAAGGCTCTATCATTGGATTCATGAGCTTGGTTGTTGGTGAAGTATTCTAACTGTTTAGTGTTTTCTCTTGTTTTCATTATGTTTCATAATCTCTTACTACAATAGGCTGAAAGTTTTAGGCTAAGAAATGACTCCTGGAAGCACCTTAGACCTGTTCACCCTTCACTATTTTATGTTTTCTTCTGCTGAAGTATTTTAGAGGCTTTAAACCTTCTCTTTAGTCTTCATTCTTGTTTATTTCCTTAATAGCTCAAATAGTTTGTGGAATTTAGCTCAAATAATCTTTAGTCTTCCTTATTTGCTTAAAGAATGTTTGTGGAATTTATGGTTAGCCCTGTCTATCAAATATCTCTTTATTGGTAAGTTATGTTTTCAAGTTCCCTTTGTTGAGAATTAAGCTTCTCTTTCCAAAACATTAATCTCCATCTCCTTCCAAAACAAAGGATCCTGTGGCCAAGTTAGATTTGCCCTCTGATATCCCATATCCCTTGAAGAGTTTGTCATGACCTTATTTTGACTCCATTGCCCAATGAACCAAATTTTTCCTCTTTCTGTCTATCTTTCCTAGACCTTTCATATTCTGTTGTATCAACTCAACCCAACCAAACAAACATCTGCACTTAAATAACTAGTCTAAAATCCATAATCAAAGCAAACAAGATAAACCTTTGCAAACAAATATTTGAGATATCCCTCTCTGAGAACAGGAGGACTAGATCCTGGAACCCTAAATATTGGTTCTGATGTTGCCTTGTCTTTTGATTTTCCAAACTGTCAAAACACGGGATACCAACAAACCTAACCCTAACCCTAAATTTAAGGTCAAGGTTAAGTTTACATTAAGGGTAAAGTTAAGGTTATGGTTAGGGTAAGGTTAGGGTAAGGTTAAGGTTAAGGATATGGTTAAGGTAAGGTTAACGTTAAGGTCAAGGTTAAGTTAGGTTAAGGTAAGGTTAAGGTTACGGTTAGGTCAAGGTTGAGGGTTTAGTCAGGTTGAGGTTAAGGTTAAGGGTTTGGTCAAGGTTAGGGTTAGGTTAAGGGTAATGTTAAGGTTAAGGTTAAGGTCAAGGTTAAGGTCAAGGTTATGGTTAAGGTTAAGGTCAAGGTTAAGGTCAAGGTTATGGTTAAGGTTAAGGTTAAGGGTTTAGTCAAGTTTGAGGTTAAGGTGAAGGTTAAGGGTCAAGTCAAGGTTAAGTTTAAAGTTAAGGTGGTTAAGGTTATAGGTTCAGTAAGGTTAAGGTTAAGTTTAAGGTTATGGTTAAGGGTAAGGTTAAGGTTAGAGGATGGTTAAGGTTAAGGTTAAGGTTAAGGGTATGGTTAATGTTAAGGTTAGGTTAATGTTAAGGTTACGGTTAATGTTAAGGTTAATGTTAAGGTTAGGTCAAGGTCAAGTCAAGGTTAAGGTTAAGGGTAAAGTCAAGGTTAAGGTTAAGGTTAAGGTTAGGGTAAAGGTTCAGGTTAATGTTAAGTTTAAGGGTTTGGTCGAGGTTAGGGTTAGGTTAACCCTTAAGGTTAGGGTAAAGTTTAATTTAAGGTTAAGTTTAGGGTTAAGGTTACAGGTTTAGTCAGGTTACGGTTAAGGTTAAGGGTTTGGTCAAGGTTAGGGATAGGTTATAGTTAAGGTTAAGGTTAGGTTAAAGGTAAGATAAGGTTAAGTTTAAGGTTAGGTCAAGGTAAAGGTCAAGGTGAAGGTTAAGGTTACGGTAAAGGTTAAGGTTAAGGTTAAGGTTAAGGGTTTGGTCAAGGTTAGGGTTAGGTTAACCCTTAAGTTTAGAGTAAAGTTAAAGTTAAGGTTAAGGTTAGGTTAATTATAAGGTTAAGGTTAAGTTAAGGGTAAATTCAAGGTTAAGGTTATGGTTATTGGAAGGTTAAGGTTAAGGTTAAGGTTAAGGTCAAGGTTAGGGTTAGGTTATAGATAAGGTCAAGGTTAAGGTTAGGTTAAGGTTAAGGTCAAGGTTGGGGTTAGGTTATAATTAAGGTTAAGGTTAAATTCAAGGTTAATGATTTTGTTACGGTTACAGGTTTAGTCAAGTTAAGGTTAAGGTTATGGGTTTGGTCAAGGTTAAGGTTAAGGTTAGGGTAAAGTTAAAGTTAAGGTTAGGTTAAGGTTAAGAGTTTAGTAAAGGTTAATGTTAGGTTAAGGAGGTAAGGTTGATGTTAAGGTTAAGGTTAAGGCTAAGGGTTTGGTCAAGGTTAGGGTTAGGTTGTAGTTAAGGTCAAGGTTAAGGTTAGGTTATAGTTAAGGTTAAGGTTAATGTTAGGGTTAGGTTATAGTTAAGGTTAAGGTTAAAGTCAAGGTTAAGGATTTGGTTAGTTAAGGTTAAGGTTAGGGTAAAGTTAAAGTTAAGGTTAAGGTTAGGTTAAGGTTAAGGTTAAGGGTTTGGTAAAGGTTAATGTTAGGTTAACGGGGTAAGGTTGATGTTAAGGTTAAGGTTAAGGCTAAGGGTTTGGTCAAGGTTAGGGTTACGTTATAGTTAAGGTTAAGGTTAAGGTTATAGTTAAGGTTAGGGTTAGGTTATAGTTAAGGTTAAGGTTAAATTCAAGGTTAAGGATTTGGTTATGGTTACAGGTTTAGTCAGGTTAAGGTTAAGGTTATGGGTTTGGTCAAGATTAAGGTTAAGGGTTTGGTCAAGGTTAGGGTTAGGTTATAGTTAAGGTTAAGGTAAAGGTTAAGGTTAGGATAAAGTTAAAGTTAAGTTTGAGGTTAGTTTAAGGTTAAGGTTAGGTTATAGTGAAGGTTAAGGTTAGGGTTAGGTTATAGTTAAGGTTAATGTTACGGTTATGGTTAGTTCAATGTTAAGGTTAAGGTTGAGGTTAAGGCTAAGGTTGAGGTTAATTTTAATGTTAAGGTCAAGGTTAAGGTTAAGGTTATGGTTAAGGTTAAGGTTAGGTAAAGGTTAAGGTTAGGGTTAGGTTATAGTTAAGGTCAACATTAAGGTTAGGTTAAGGTGAAGGTTAAGGGTAAGGTTAATGTTAAGGTAAAGGTCAACGTTAAGGTTAAGTTAGGTTAATGTTACGGGATTAGGTTAAGAGTAAGATAAGGTTAAGGTCAAGGTCAAGGTCAAGGTTAGGTTAAGGTTAAGGTCAAGGTTAAGGGTAAGGTAATAGTAAGGTTAAGGATAAAGTTAAGATAAGGTTAAGGTTAAGGTTAGGTTAAGGGTAATGTTAAAGTTAAGGTTAAGGTTAAGGTTAAGTTAAGGTTAACATTAAGGCTAGGGGTAAAGTTAAGGTTTGTTCAAGGTTAGGGTTAGGTTATAGTTAAGGTCAAGGTTAAGGTTAGGTTAAGGTTAAGGTTAGGGATAAGGTTAGGTTAAGGTGAATATTGGGTTAAGGGTAAGGTTAAGGGTAAGGTTAAGGTTAAGGGTTAAGGTTAGGTTAAGGTTACAAGTTAACTTAACCTTATCCTTAAATATAACCTTAACCCTTAATATTAAGGTTAAATTTTGGTGAAGGTTAGGGTTAGGTTAAGGTTTGGTCAAGTTTAGGGTTAGGTTTGTTCAAGGTTAGGTTATAGTTAATGTTAAGGTTAAGGTTAGGTTATGGTTACGTTAAGGTTTGGTATTGGTTAGGGTTAGGTTAAGGTTAAGGTTAAGGTTATGTTAAGGTAAAGGTTAAGGGTTTGGTTAAAGTTAAGGTTAATGGTAAAGTCAAGGTTAAGGTTAAGTTAAGGTTAATGTTAAGTGTTTGGTCCAGGTTAGGGTTAGTTTCTTGTTAAGTTCAAGGCTAAGGTTAGGTTAAGGTTAAGGTTACGGGTCTTACGCTTAACGTTAACCTTCACCCTTAATATTAACCTTAACCTTAACCTTAACCTTAACCTTCACTATAACCTAACCTTAAGCTTGACCTTAACTATAACCTAACCTTTACCTTAACCTTAACCTTAGCCTTAACTAAACCCTTAACCTTAACCTTAACCTTGACCGTGAATTTACCCTTCACGTAACCTTAACCTCAACCTTAACCTTACCCTTAACCTTATCTTAACCTTAACCTTAACCTTAACCTTAACCTTAACCTTCCAAAACCTTTAACCTTAACCTTAACCTAACATTAACCTAACCTTAACACTACCCTTAACCTAACCTTAACCTTGAATTTACCCTTAACGTAACCTTAAATTTAACCATAACCTTACCCTTAATGTTATCTTTACCTTAACCTAACCTAATCGTAACCTTCACCCTAACCTTAAACCTAACCTTAACCTTAATCTTAACCTTAACTTTGCCGTTAACCTAACCTTGACCTTAACCAAACCCTTGACCTTGACTTTAACCTAAACCGTAACTTTAACCTTAACGTAACTAAACTCGTAACCTTAACCTTAACCTTAACCTAACCTTAACCTTGACCTTAACTATAACCTAACCCTAACATTAACTTTGACTTTACCCTTAATGTAACCTTAAGCTTGACTTTACCCTTAACCTTAACCTTACTCTTAACCCAATCTTAACCTTACCCTAACCTTAACCCTACCCTTACCCTTAACCTAACATAAACCTTAACCTTAACCTAACTTTAACCATAACCTAACCTTAACCTTGACTTTACCCTAACCTTGACCTTAACTATAACCTAACCCTAACATTGACCAAACATTTAACATTAACCTTACTCTTAACCATAACCTTAACATTAAGTCAAGGTCAAGGTCAAGGTTAAGTTAGGTTAAGGTAAGGTTAAGGTTACGGTTAGGTCAAGGTTAAGGTTATGGGAAGGTTAAGGTTAAGGTTAAGCATAGGTTAAGGTTAAGGTTAAGGTTAAGGTTAAGTTTGGTTAAGGTTAAGGGTAAATTCAAGGTGAAGGTGAAGGTTAGGTTAAGGTCAAAGTTAAGGTTAAGTTAAGGTTAAGGTTAAGCTTTGGTCAAGGTTAGGGTTAGGTTATAGTTAAAGTTAAGGTTAAGGTTATGTTAAGGGTGTTATCACTCAGGTTTTCCTAGAAGTTGTGTAAGAGGAAGGTATACCCGAGGTAACCACAAACCAACCTTCAGATGCAGAATCTAGCCAATCTGCATCCAGAGAGGGCTATCTCTTTATAATTTATCTTTGTTCTTAGAAGGTTTTAGGCTAGTTATAGATTCAAGAGTTTGTTTTGGAAAAATGGTGGAACCCACAAACTAAGGGCAAGGTTGAGGGCTTTCAGTCCATTGGGCTATGGAGTCAAAGGATGGCTTTACTGGATTTCTATTCTACGCACAAGATGGCTTTACAGGGCAAGATAGCTAGACAGAGAACAATCCTTAGAATTTAAAGTGGATGGGATGATTTTGAAGGGATGAAAGGCAGCTAAGAATCTTTCACCATGTTCAAAAGAAAGAAATGAGATGACTACAAACAAAGAGCAATGAAGAATTCTTTATTATAGTAATAAAAAATGTTTAAATTAGCAAAGCAAGAGCATTTAAGAATTCATGCTTATAACTAATTTAGAAGAAAACATTAAGAACAACCACATTTGAAAACAGAGTACAATTAAGCAAATTCTGTTTCAATCCTTTATGTAAATTATTCAGAAATGGATATGATGGTATTATAAACTAATATAGTATTTCAGACAAAAGGGTAGAAAAACTTATTGAACTGTAGTCCAACACATGAATCCTGCAACAAGTCCAGTGCTTTAAATCGTCATCCAGTAAGCCACGAAAAATTTCTCCAAAATGCTTTTATTCCGAAAATCTCAATGTTACAGCAGAGTAATAGAATCCACCCCAAATGCTTCCAAGAGTGGAGCATTTATACAAATTCTAAACTAAAATATCTTGAAACAAATATCAAAATTGGTTCACAAATCTCTCCAACTATTTACATAAATAGAACTTAATTAAAGGACACTCAAACTAATGCATCTATTTGGCACTATTTTGTATGGATAGGTGATGACAAAGAGAAGAATTCGAATTTTATCCAACTCTTAGTTGATGATGAGGCATCCAAGTCACTAACTGCTTCCTTTCTTTGTGCAATCTGCTCCAACAATTCTGCAAACTTGGGGTCCAATGATATCTTCGTATTTCTCAATCCGTAATATATATGTAAAAAGTGAAAGAGGTTATTGTGGATAAATATGTTGGTGAGATAAACCTCTTTTACTTTCCTAAAATTCCTCTCCAGCTGTGCATAATATTCTCTGTAAAAAATATGTGTAAAACAGAGTTTTACAGAGTCTGAAAAATGGCCTGTAAAGATGCGCATGTATCTCTCATTATAAAACTACTGTGAAAAAACTGAGATAGGTTTTTGTATATGGGTCTCTTAGGAACAAAAACCTCCTTCAGTTTTGTAAAATGTATTTCTAATTGGCCACAATATTCTCTGCAAAATGATGACTTGACTGTAATTTTCTGCAAAAAGTGCTTTCCAACTTTGTTTAATATTTCCAAAACCATAATAGCTGTTAGAAAAGTGAGAGAGGTTTTTGTAGATGGCCCTCTTAATAACATAAACCTCCTTCATTTTTGTAAAATTCATCTTGGATTGATCACAATAGTTTCTGCAAAACTATGACTAAAATATGCAATTTCTGCAAAAATGTTCCTTCTTGTTATGTTTTTTCATCTTTTTACTTTCTTGCTCTTTTGACTGTTTTACTTTCACTTTAGACAAACTTCACTATTGGTGAAAGTATTCTCATCTATTTTTACCATTTTACTGCCTTCTGTATTTACTTTTACTGTTTACCTTTGACTGCTCTGTAACTTCATTTTAACTTTCACTGACTTTTACCTGATACACTTTAACCACTGATACTCTTTAGTTGTTATGCTTTCTAACCTCTGTTTGAATAGATTTGATAATAATCTTGGAGTAAACAAATCTTATGACTAGTATTAAGACTGTTTATCCAAGGATGTGATCTTCTGGTCACCTCTTCAGGGGACAACTGAGTAGATTTTTCAAGCAATTCCCCAATGGACAAGGGAGTGAGGTTTTAACCAGGTTCAAAATGGAGCATCATTCAAGGCTACAGGAACTCCCATTTTGGTTCTTGTGTGTTCAAAATGGCAGTTTCTGGGTTTTCTTCATAGAAATGTCGTGATTTTGATCTTACTGAAGGAAATTGGCACAATTGCAGGTTCAAGGGAACAATTTACAGTCGTAAAGCTCAGGGAATGATCTTAGGAATATGATTTAAACATTAATTCAGCAAAAAACCAAGAAAACAGAGTTTTATTTGCAGTTCTGGGTGGAATAGGATAAATACCTGTTCTTGGAGGAAAGTTGGTTTTTAACAGGTACCAGGTGGTAGCAGAAGGATACTTGAACACAGGCCTGGCGAAATCTTGGAGTGAATCAGTCAATTTCAGTAGAAATTTCGAAAATCGTAGCAGGGAGCGCTGTCGTTTTCAATAACGAAAATAACAGAAAAACACGGAAAAATGGCTTTATTTACAAGTTAAAAGGGTTTTTTATTTTTTCGAGGAGTGACGTCATCGACGTACGGGCTGACGTGAGCGAAGGTCGGGCGGTAAGTGGTAAGCGGTAACCCCGCACCGCTTTTGGTCGAGGGTGGTATTAGTCGGGAGGGCAGCGATTCCACAAAGTGATCGCCACGTGGAAGGTGAACTGTTCAAATACCACCCGTTTCCCGCTCGTTAAATTTCTCACAAAGGATGGGTAGCGGGGTTCACATGGATCGTTGATCTGCGGAGGGTTGATCCGACGGTTGAAGTGATGGGGGAATAAGCGGAGGATTCAGGTGTGGGCCCGTCGGGCTTTAAAACAATTTAAGGTTTAATCTAATCACCCCGGGAGATATCTAATAGGCGGAAAAAGGTTATTAATTAGTCCTGATGACTAATTAATCCCGTATGCGTAAAGAAAGGGGTTGCGGCGGGGTTTGGTTAAGTGGAATGCCAGGTGGACAAACCACGGTGGCACGAAACTTTTCCGAAGTTTTAGTTGGAATTAAAACTTTAGTTTTATTCATATTTTTGTGTTTAAACATACATATCGCATGTTTAAAGTTTTCGTATATATATTTTATTATATGGTAACCAATAAACATTATTTAATTACCATAAGGGCGGGATTATAATATAAAGATATATTTAACCAAAGGGCTTGTAAAGCGGGGTTTTTAATGAATTTTTTGGGAAAATAATTTGGTTAAAACATTATAATAAATGGGTTTTCGGATATTTATATAAAAGGAGCTATATACTTAGGATAGGGCATTTCACTAGGGATTTAGTAAAATAGAGTTAAACATTAATATGAGAAAGGGACAATGGAACTCAAAATACTTTGCTCATCTAAGAAAGTGATATTTTCTGAAGTAAAATTGCAATATCTCATCTTCAACACTTAAACTTAGAATAGTAAGTTATTTTGAGGGATTTTTATGGAATTTTGCATAATTTTCCTAAGCAAAATGAGATTTTACTTAGGACAAGGTTAAAGGTGAATGATTATAATGATGAATTATCTCAAGTACTTAGGTCTTTTGATCATTAAGCCGAGGGTTCGGTCCCTCCAAAAGTCAAGGAAATGCCTTGAGCCCTTTTGATCTCCAAGTACCCTAGTACTTTGGGGGAAATTAGTAAAACTTTAAGGGGAAAGTGATGAGGGAAGTTAATGATTTTGACTTTGCTTGTTGTGATTTTCCAGTGTATTTCCTGCTTCATTATTTGTGATGAAAGTAAAGGATCAAAAACATGTAGCAGCATCATTCATCAGATAAAACTTTGCAACCATCTACCTACCCTATCTACTTGACACTACCATTTTCTCTTCTTTATTAGGGTGCATTTAGACTTGCAAACCCTTATCAATCTTTTCTTTTTACATGATAAATCTATCTATTTCTACCCTTATTACATCCAAGGGCTCAGATTAAACTGTTGAGCACCTTTTATTAACTCTACCTATCTAGTTATCTGCCAAGATTAAATTGTTTGGTCAGATATTTATTCTCTATTCTACAACATGAAATTGAAAAATGAACTAGCCAAGCTTAAACAGTTTGACTATTCATGAATTGTGGCATAAAATACAAGTTGCACACAATTTGTTTATTACATCAGAGTAAAAAGTAGTGGCATTTGGATTTGCACACTTTCTTTGGCCTATTTTTTGTTTGGGGTTAATTTCTTTCACTTTTTTTTTGACCATTTTATTATTTTTACCCTTTGATCTTTCTTTTAGGGTATATCCTCTTTACATTTTTTTAAATTTTTTGATTTTTTGGTTTTTCAAGAATATGGAACACCTTTGCTCAAGAAAAAGGTTTGAACATATTCCATAGTTTAATCAAGCCAATCATGAAAAATGACACCTATTGGTATAGGAGTCTAACACTGGCTCCACTTGGGGATGGCTTTTCCTTGTGAAAAGTCAAGAACAGCAGGTCAGTTGCCTCAAATTGTCTTCAAACTAAACCATGTAATCTCCATCTTCTGGTAGCTTTATTGTATATATGATAGTGGAACTTTTGAAGCTTAGGGCCTTCGCTTCAGGCTTCAACTCCAAGAAGTCACCATCCAATCAAAACTGATGCATTAGATATGGCTGAAAATCTTGAATTGAATATAGTCCTTTTTCTGCAACCTGAAATCTGATCTAAAACTAAAACAACACACAAAAATTTTCAAACCAACTTAATGAAAAACTAGCTGAAGATTGAAAAACTAAAAAAAATTCTCAAAATTCTGAGCTTATTAGCATTTATTTACCTACTCTAATCTACTAAAAATCTTATTAAATCAGGTAATACAAAAATGCCAATGAAGCCAATCAAGTAGCTGTAAAAATAAATGGATAACTTGATTGCTTGTGATCAAAATTGGAAGTATGTTATGATCATGTGCCTTTATAATAAATGATATGATGTGTAAAGGCCACTTTTGATGTATTTGATCCTTATAGAGAAAACATGTTTGCAAATTTAGGCTCAAAAGATTCTCCATATAATCTGATATAGGATCAATAAATGCATGATGTATGTTATTTACTTCTAGGCCTTCAATGACTAATTGTTCAATTGAATGATGAATATTAGACCATGAACTTATTTCTTCAGTATTGTGTTTGAAAGAATAATCATCTTCAATATGCAAGTCAAAAGATAGTACAATTTCCTCTTGCTTTGGAGAAGGAAGATTTTCAAAGAATTCTTTAGGATTTCGGAAATTGTATGACTGAATTTGAGAATGCAAAAGTTTGATTTCATTTTCATAATTTTCAGAAATTATATCAAGAAGCCATTTTCTAACTTGAGGAGAACATTTTCTTGATTTTAAGAGAAGAAAGAAAGCTCTTAGAAAATCCTTATCAAGCTGAAGTTCTAATATCTCATCCCTCAAAATAGCTAGTGATTGTTTTGTGAAATTATCATAATTATCATCATACTGATCGTATTTAGGAAAATCTTCAAAATAAGTAATGTCATTAATTATAAACATTGGATCAGCATATTTCTCTTCCAACAATCCCAATATATCTTGATTAGATTGGTTGCATTCTGTTTGAAAATCATTGTTTTGTTCAATAGGCGTGATATCAAGCAATGGGCCTTTTTGGGAAGGTAGAATAACATGAGCATCAACTTGTTCTTCTATTCCTTCATGGATAAAAACCTTTGTACATTCATCAACATTAGAAGAAGTAGAAACAATTTCCCCATTATGTAAGTATTTTAAGGATGATTGCATGTTTAGAAGCAAATCGATTTCTTCTTCGGTGAAGGGGGGTGGGAATCTCTGAATTCTTAGATTGGAATGACAATTGTTTTTTCTCTTATCTAAAAATTGATCATGAGGTTGATTATTTTCTTTAACTTCATTCAAAACATTAAATGAAACATCATTTGTTAATACAGAGGGATTTTGTGGATCTTGATTTATCTCCTGACTTATTTCATCTTTGTTTAACTCCTCTTGATTATTATGATATTTAACTTGAGAATGAAAGTTTTGGACTTCTTCTAATAAATCTTTAGGAGACCAATTTGCAAAATCTTCATCAATATTTTTAAGGTAATGTATAAGATCTTCAGCTTGATCACAACAATTTTCAGCTAATGATAAAGATGGAAAATCTTCTTTGTAATGCTCATAAAATACCTTATGAAAATATTTTAGAGAAAACAAACTTGCGGGTTTGAGAGCTTCATACCATTCCCTTGCTTTTCCTTCTAAGGTTCCCATGAATATCTTCATGAGGCAATCCTCATGCCAATCACCCTTCAATCTTGATGAGTGTATATGAAATTTAATGAGATGTAGTAAAGGATCATCAATATTCTCATCTTGAAACATGGGCAGATTTTCACCCCTATTTACCTTCGGTAGTTTGTGTGGAAATCCAGGTATGTGATCTCTGCTCATGGGAGCATATCTTCGTTTTATTCTTGGATCATCTTGAAAATCAGCCATAATGAAAAGCCACTTTATCTGTACAACCAAGTTAGATCTTTATATAAAATACAATACATATTGAATCTTAACGAGAAAGAACATAATGTCTTGGATTAAGATCCAAGTTGAAAGCCCGATCTTTCCATATTGTTCTTCCAGGTTCATTCCTCCAGTGGAGTCTTGATTGTGAAATGGATTTGGAGTCGCCAGGTGGATGATTTTAACCTTTGTGTGTCTGATCCCTGTCCACCATCATAGATCAGATCTAAACCTGTAAAACAATTCTGAAGAGAAAGTTAGTTCTTCGGGAAACTAAATTTTTGTGAATTTTCAAAACAACTTCTACAAACTCTTCAAGAAATTTAAGATTTTTAATTAAAATTTTCTCAAAGATTTATTAAACTAGAGAGTCTGATTAAACATTTGAAACTAAGGTTCAATGTATAAGCTAAATCAGAGATAGACTGAAGCAGCATTTATTTACTTTTGCAATTGCAGAGCAAAAGCAATTTCAAAGGCTACCTGGCTGATCTTCAGACTCTGTCTATAGCTTATAAATCAAACAATAATAACAGTGAAATGATTCAGATCCCCAGTATGGTCGCCACTATGTTATCACTCGGGTTTTCCTAGAAGTTGTGTAAGAGGAAAGTATACCCGAGGTAACCACAAACCAACCTTTTAGATGCAGAATCTAGCCAATCTGCATCCAGAGAGGGCTCTCTCTTTATAATTTATCTTTGTTCTTAGAAGGTTTTAGGCTAGTTATAGATCCAAAAGTTTGTTTGGAAAAATGGTGGAATCCACAAACTAAGGGCAAGGTTGAGGGTTTTCAGTCCATTGGGCTATGGAGTCAAAGGATGGCTTTACTGGATTTCTATTCTACGCACAAGATGGCTTTACAAGGCAAGATAGCTAGACAGAGAACAATCCTTAGAATTTAAAGTGGATGGGATGATTTTGAAGGGATGAAAGGCAGCTAAGAATCTTTCACCATGTTCAAAAAAGAGAAATGAGATGACTACAAACAAAGAGAAATGAAGAATTCTTTATTATAGTAATCAACAATGTTTAAATTAGCAAAGCAAGAGCATTTAAGAATTCATGCTTATAACTAATTCAGAGGAAAACATTAAAAACAATCACATCTGAAATCAGAGTACAATTAAGTAAATTCTGATTCAATCCTTTATGTAAATTATTCAGAAATGGACATAATGATATTATAAACTGATATAAAACTTAAGACAAAGGGTAGAAAGACTTATTGAACTGCAGTCCAACACATGAATCCTGCAAAAAGTCCTGAGCTTCAAATCGTCATCCAGTAAACACGAATAAATTTCTCCAAGTAAACTTTTATTCCGAAAATCTCAATATTCACAAACGAGTAATAGAATCCACCCCAAATGCTCCCCGAGTGGAGTATTTATACAAATTCTAAACTAAAATATCTTGAAACAAATATCAAAATTGGTTCACAAATCTCTCCAATTATTTACATAAATAGAACTTAATTAAAAGACACTCAAACTAATGCATATATTTTGCACTATTTTTTATGGATAGGTGATGACAAAGAGTATAATTTGAAGTTGATCCAACTCTTAGTTGATGATGAGGCATCCAAGTCACTAACTGCTTCCTTTCTTTGTGCATTCTGCTCCAACAATTCTGCAAAATTGGGGTCCAATGATATCTTTTTATTTCTCAATCCGTAATAGATATGTAAAAAGTGAAAGAGGTTATTGTAGATAAATAGGTTGGTGAGATAAACCGCTTTTACTTTCCTAAAATTCCTCTCCAGATCTCCACAATATGCTCTGCAAAAAGATGTGTAAAACAGAGTTTTACAGAGTCTGAAACATAGCCTCTAAAGATGTGCATGTATCTCTCAGCCTGAAATCACTGTGGAAAAACTGAGATAGGTTTTTGTATATGGTTTTCTTAGAAACAAAATCCTCCTTTCGTTTTGTAAAATGTATTTCTAATTGGCCACAATATTCTCTGCAAAACGATGACTTAAACTGGAATTTTCTGCAAAAAGTGCTTTCCAACATTGTTTAATATTTCCAAAACCATAATGGCTGTTAGAAACGTGAGAGAGGTTGTTGTATATAGAATCATTAAGAACATAAACCTCCTTCAGTTTTGTAAAATTCATCTTGGATTGATCACAATAGTTTCTGCAAAACTATGACTAAAATATGCAATTTCTGCAAAAATGTTCCTTCTTGTTATGTTCTTTCATCTTTTTACTTTCTTGCTCTTTTGACTGTTTTACTTTCACTTTAGACAAACTTCACTATTGGTGAAAGTATTCTCATCTCTTTTTACCATTTTACTGTCTTCTGTATTTACTTTTACTGTTTACCTTTGACTGCTCTGTAACTTCATTTTAACTTTCACTGACTTTTACCTGATACACTTTAACCACTGATACTCTTTAGTTGTTATGCTTTCTAACCTCTGTTTGAATAGATTTGATAACAATATTGGAGTAAACAAATCTTATGACTAGTATTAATACTGTTTATCCAAGGATGTGATCTTCTGGTCACCTCTTCAGGGGACAACTAAGTAGATTTTTCAAGCAATTCCCCAATGGACAAGGGAGTGAGGTTTTAACCAGGTTCAAAATGGAGCATCATTCAAGGCTACAGGAACTCCCATTTTGGTTCTTGTGTGTTCAAAATGGCAGTTTCTGGGTTTTCTTCACAGAAATGTCATGATTTCAGTTTTAATGAGGGAAATTGGCACAATTGCAGGTTCGGGGGAACAATTGACAGTTTAAAAACTCAGGGAATGATCTTAGGAATATGATTTAAACACTAATTCGACGAAAAACCAAGAAAACTGAGTTTTACTTGCAGTCGGAGCGGAAAAGGATAAATCCTGTTTTTTAGAAGAAGGTTGGTTCTTAACAGGTAACAGGTGATGGCGGAAATGTACTTGAACACGGGTGCAGCGAAATCTTGGAGTGAATCAGTCAATTTCAGTAGAAATTTCGAAAATCGTAGCAGGGAGCGCTGTCGTTTTCAATAACGAAAATAACAGAAAAACACGGAAAAATGGCTTTATTTACAAGTTAAAAGGGTTTTTTATTTTTCCGAGGAGTGACGTCATCGACGTACGGGCTGACGTGAGCGAAGGTCGGGCGGTAAGTGGTAAGCGGTAACCCCGCACCGCTTTTGGTTGAGGGTGGTATTAATCGAGAGGGCAGCGATTCCACAAAGTGATCGCCACGTGGAAGGTGAACTGTTCAAATACCACCCGTTTCCCGCTCGTTAAAGTTCTCACAAAGGATGGGTAGCGGGGTTCACGTGGATCGTTGATCTGCGGAGGGTTGATCCGACGGTTGAAGTGATGGGGGAATAAGCGGAGGTTTCAGGTGTGGGCCCGTCGGACCTTTAACACTTTTTAACATTATTTAATCACTCCGGGGAATATCTAATAGGCGGAAAAAGGTTATTAATTAGTCCTGATGACTAATTAATCCCGTATGCGTAAGAAAGGGGTTGCGGCGGGGTTTAGTTAAGTGGAATGCCAGGTGGACAATCCACGGTGGCCCGAGACTTTTCCAAAGTTTTATTTGCATTTTTGTGTTTAAACATACATATTGCATGTTTAAAGTTTTTGTATATATATTTTATTATATGGTAACCAATAAACATTATTTAATTACCATAAGGGCGGGATTATAATATAAAGATATATTTAACCAAAGGGCTTATATAATGGGTTTTCTTTTAAATGCACGGGGAAATAATTACTTTGGTTAAACTATATAATAGAGGGGTCTTTTGGGTTATTTATAAAAAGGGAGTTATATACTTAGGATAGGGTATTTCATAAGGGATTTAGTAAAATAGAGTTAAACATTAATATGGCAAAGGACAAGGAAACTCAAAATATTTTTGCACATCTAAGAAAGTGAAAACTTTTGAAGTAAATTGCAATATCTTATCTTTAACACTTAAACTTAGAATGGCAAGTTATGATGAGGGATTTTTATGGAATTTTGCATGATGTTCCTAAGTAAAAGGGGATTTTACTTAGGACAAGGTTAAAGATGGATGATTGTAAAGATGAATTATCTCAAGTACTTAGGTCTTTTTGATCATTAGGCCGAGGGTCCGGTCCCTCCAGAAGTCAAGGAAATGCCTTGAGCCCTTTTGATCTCCAAATATCTTAGTACTTTTGGGGGAAATTAGAAAAACTCTTGAGGGGGAAAATGATGAGGGAGGTTAATGAATTTGACTTTGCTTGCTGTGATTTTCCAGTGTATTTTCTGCTTTAGTACTTGTGATGAAAGTAAATGATTAACCACATGTAGCAGCATCATTCATCAGATAACACTTTGCAGCACCATCTACCTACCCTATCTACTTAATACTACCATTTTCTCTTCTTTATTAGGGTGCATTTAGACTTGCAAACCCTTATCAATCTTTTCTTTTTTACAAGGAAAATCTATCTAATTCTACCCTTATTACATCCAAGGGCTCATATTAAGCTGTTGAGCACCCTTTATTCACTCTACCTATCTACTTATCTGCCAAGATTAAATTGTTTGGTCAGATATTTATTCTCTATTCTACAACATGAAATTGAAAAATGAACTAGCCAAGCTTAAACAGTTTGACTATTCATGAATTGTGGCATAAAATACAAGTTGCACACAATTTGTTTATTACATCAGAGTAAAAAGTAGTGGCATTTGGATTTGCACACTTTCTTTGGCCTATTTTTTGTTTGGGGTTAATTTCTTTCACTTTTTTTTGACCATTTTATTATTTTTACCCTTTGATCTTTCTTTTAGGGTATATCCTCTTTACATTTTTTTAAATTTTTTGATTTTTTGGTTTTTCAAGAATATGGAACACCTTTGCTCAAGAAAAAGGTTTGAACATATTCCATAGTTTAATCAAGCCAATCATGAAAAATGACACCTATTGGTATAGGAGTCTAACAAAGGGTAAGGTCAAGGTTAAGGTTAAGGTTATGGTTATGGGAAGGTTAAGGTTAAGTTTAAGGTTATGGTTAAGGGTTTGGTTAAGGTTACGTTAAGATTATGGTTAAGGATAAGGTTAATGTTAAGGGTTTGGTCAAGATTAGGGTTAGGTTATAGTTAAGGTCAAGGTTAAAGTAAAGTCAAGGTTAAGGCTAGGTTAAGTTTAAGGTTAAGGGTAAGGGTAAGGGTAGGGTTAAGGTTAGGGTAAGGTCAAGATTAAGTTAAGGGTAAAGTTAAGTGTAATGTTAAGGTTAAGGGTAAAGTCAAGGTTTAGGTTACGTTAAGGGTAAAGTCAAGGCTAATGTTAGGGTTAGGTTATAGTTAAGGTCAAGGTTAAGGTTAAGGTTAAGGTTAAGATTACGGGTTTAGTTAGGTTAAGGTTAAGGTTACGGTTAAGTTTAAAGTCAAGGTAAAGGGTTTGGTTAAGGTTAAAGTTAAGGTTATGTTAGTCAATGTTAAGGTTGGGTTAAGGTTAAGGTTAAGGGTAAGGTAACTTTAACCTTACTAAAACCATAACCTTATCCATAACCTTAATCTAACCTTAACCATAACCTTATCTTTACCCTTAACCTTAACCTAAACCTTAACCTAACATTAACCTTAACATTACCCTGAACCTAACCTTAACCATAACCTTAAGTTAAGGTTAGGTTATGGTTAAGGTTAAGGTGAAGGTTAAGGGCAAGGTTAAGGTTAAGGTTAAGATTAAGTTAGGTTAAAGGTAAGTTTATAGTTAGGTTAAAAGTAAGGTTAATGTTAAGGTTAAGGTAAGGTTAAGGTTAGGTTATGCTAAGGTTAAGGTTACGTGTTTATTTCGGTTAAGGTTAAGCTCAAGGTTAAGGTTAGGGTAAAGTTAAGGTTAAGGATAAATTTAAGGTTAGGTTATAGTTAAGGTTAATGTTAAAGTTACAGTTAAGTCAAGGTTATGGTTAATGTTAAGGTTAAGGATAAGTTAAGGTTAAGGGTAAGGTCAGGTTAAGGTTAAGGTTAAGGTTAAGGTTGGGGTTAAGATTAATGTTAAGTTCAAGGTTAAGGTTATGGTTAAGGTTTAGGTTGGGGTTAAGATTAATGTTAAGGTCAAGGTTAAGGTTATGGTTAAGGTTAGGTAAAGGTTAAGGTTATGGTTAGGTTATAGTTAAAGTCAATATTAAGGTTAGGTTAAGGTGAGGGTTAAGGGTAAGGTTAAGGTTAAGGTCAAGGTCAAGGTTAAATTTAAGTTAGGTTAATATTACGAGTTTTTTTAGGTTAAGGTTAAGGGTTTGGTCAATGTTAGTGTTAGGTTATAGTTAAGGTAAACGTTAAGTAAAGGTTAAGGTTATGGGTCTTAACCTTAACCTTCACTATAACCTAACCTTAACCTTGACCTTAACTATAACCTAACCCTAACCTTGACCAAAACCTTAACATTAACCTTAACCTTTACCTAACCTTAGCCTTAACTAAACCCTTAACCTTAACTTTACCTTAACCTTAACTTAACCTTAACCTTAACCTTCCCAAACCCTTAACCTTAACCTTCCCAAACCCTTAACCTTAACCTTAAACTTAACCTAACCTTAACCTTACCCTTAACTTAATTTTAACCTTAACCTTAACCTCACCCTTAACCTTACCCTTAACCTTAAACTTAACCTTGACCTTAACTATAACCTAACCCTAACCTTAACCAAACCCTTAACCTTAACCTTAAACTTAACCATACCCTTAACCTTAACCTTCCCATAACCTTAACATTAACCTTGACCTTACCCTTAACCTTAATCTTAACCTTAACCTTACCCGCTTAACCTTAACCTGACTAAACCCGTAACCTTAATTGACCTGACTAAACCTGTCACCTTAACCTTAACCTGAATAAACTTGTAAAATTAACCTTAACCTTAACCTAACCTTAATATTAACTTTACCCTTAACCTAACCTTAACCATAACCTTCACCTTAACCTTAACCTTAACGTTACCCTTACCCTTACCTAACCTTAACCTTAACCTTTACCTAACCTTAACCTTAACCTAACCCTAACCTTACCCTAACCTTAAATTTACCCTTAAATTAACCTTAACCTTAACCTAACCTTAAACTTAACCTAATCCTAAGCTTACCCTTAACCTTAACCTAACCTTAAACTTAACCTAACCCTAACCTAACCTTAACCACAACCTTGACCTTAACCTTAGCCTTACCCTTAATGCTCACCTTAACCTTAACACCAACCTTAACTTTAAACCGACTAAACTCGTAACCCTTAACCTTAACCTGACCTAACCTTAATCTAACCATAGCCTTAACCTTAACCTTCCCATAACCATAACCTTAACCTTAACGTTAACCTAACCTTAACCTTGACTTTACCTTAACCTAACCTAAACCCCGTAATTATAACCTAACCCATAACCTTAACCTTCCCAAACCCTTAACCTTAACCTTAACCTTAACCTAACATTAACCTTACCTTTAACTTTAACCTTCACCTTAACCTTAACCTTAACCTAATCTTAACCTTAACCTTAACCCAATCTTAACCTTAACCTTGACTTTACCCTTAAACTTAACCTTAACCTTAACTTGACTAAACCTATAACCTTAACCTTAACCTATCGTTAACCTTAGCCTTAACCTTAACCTTAACCTTAACTTAACCCTAACCTTGACCAAACCCTTAACCTTTACCGTAACCTTACCCTTGAACTTAACATGACTAAACCCATAACCTTAACCTTAACCTTAACCTTAACCCTAACCTTATCCTTAACCTTAACCTTAACCTTCCCACAACCTTAACCTTAACCTTAACCTTAGCCTTAACCTTCCCCTAACCTTAACCATAACCTCAACCCTAACATTAACCTTAACTTTACCCTGAACCTATCCTCAACCTTAACTTTAACCTTAACTTATCCTTAACCTTGACCAAACCCTTAACATTAACCTTTACCTTGACCTTTAACATAACCTTAACCTTAACCTTACCCTTAACCTTAAAATTAACCTTGACCTTAACTATAACCTAACCCTAACCTTAACCTTAACCTAACCTTAACCTTAACTTAACCTTAACCTTAACCTTCCCAAACACTTAACCTTAACCTTAACCTTAACCTAAACTTAACCTTACCCTTAACTTAATTTTAACCTTAACCTTGACCTTAACCTTAACCTTACCCTTAACCTTTTACTTAACCTTGACCTTAACTATAAACTAACCCTAACCTTAACCAAACCCTTAACCTTAACCTTAAACTTAACCATAACCATAACCTTAACCTTCCCATAACCATAACCTTAACATTAACCTTGACCTTAACCTTAACCTTACCCGCTTAATCTTAACCTGACTAAAATCGTAACCTTAACCTTAACCTTAACCTGACTAAACCTGTCACCTTACCCTTAACCTTACTAAACCCGTAAACTTAACCTTAACCTTAACCTAACCTTAGAGTTAACTTTACCCTTAACCTAACCTTAACCATAACCTTCAACTTAACCTTAACCTTAACCTTTACCTAACTTTAACCTTAACCTAACACTAACCTTACCCTAACCTTAACCCTAACCCTAACCTTAACTTTACCCTTAAAATAACCTTAACATTAACCTTAACCTTAACCTTAACCTAACGTTAAACTTAACTATAAGATTACCCTTAACCTAACCCTAACCTTAACCTTTACCGCGACCTTGACCTTAACCTTAACCTTAACCTTACCCTTAACGCTCAATTTAACCTTAACATCAACCTTAACTTTAAACTGACTAAACCTGTAACCCTTAACCTTAACCTTAACCTAACCATAGCCTTAACCTTAACCTTCCCATAACCTTAACCTAACCTTAACCTTGAAAAAACCATTAACCTTCACTTTAACCTTAACCGTAAACCTACCCTTAACCTAAATAAACCTGTAACCTTATCCTTAACCTAACCTTAACCTTGACCTTAAGGTTAAGGTTAAGGTTAAGGCTATGGTTAAGGTTAAGGTCAAGTTCAAGGTTAAGGTTAGGTTAGGGTTAAGGTTAAGGGTAAGGTTAAGGTTAAGGTTAAGGTTACTTTAAGGGTAAAGTTAAGGTTAAGGTTAGGTTAAGGGTAAAGTCAAGGTTAAGGTTAGGTTAAGGTTGAAGTTACAGGTTTAGTCCAGTTAAGATTAGGTTAAGCTTAAGGTTAAGATAAGGTTTGTTTAACCTTAACCTTAACCTTATCTTAACCTTACCCTGAACCTTAACCTTCCCAAACCCTTAACCTTAACCTTAACCTTAACCTTAACTTTAACCTTCACCTTAACCTTAACCTTAACCTTAACCTAATCTTAAGCTTAACCTTAAACCAATCTTAACCTTAACCTTGACTTTACCCTTAAACTTAACCTTAATTTTAACTTGACTAAACCCGTAACCTTAACCTTAACCTTAGCCTAAGCCTTAACCTTAACCTGAACCTAACCCTAATCTTGACCAAACCCTTAACATTTACCGTAACCTTACCCTTAAGCTTAACGTAACTAAACCCTTAACCTTCACCTTAACCTTACCCTTACCCTTAACCCTAACCCTAACCTTAACCTTAACCTTCCCACAAATTTAACCTTAACCTTAACCCTAACCTTAACCTTAGCCTTAACCTTCCCCTAACCTTAACCCTAACTGTAACCCTAACATTAACCTTAACTTTACCCTTAACCTATCCTCAACCTTAACTTTAACCTTAACTTATCCTTAACCTTGACCAAACCCTTAACATTAACCTTAACCTTGACCTTAAACTTAACCTTAACCTTAACCTTACCCTTAACCTTAAAATTAACCTTGACCTTAACTATAACCTAACCCTAACCTTAGGTTAAGGCCAAGGTTAGGTTAAGGGTAAAGTTAAGGTTAAGGTTAAGGTTAGGTTATAGTGAAGGTTAAGGTTAAGGTTAAGGGTTTAGTCAGGTTAAGGTTAAGGTTAAGGGTAAAGTCAAGGTTAAGGTTATGGTTATAGGAATGTTAAGGTTAAGGTTAAGGGGTTAAGGTTATAGTGAAGGTTAAGGTTAAGATTAATGTTAAGATGAAGGTTATAGTGATGGTTAAGGTTAATGTTAAGGTTATGGGAAGGTTAACGTTACGAGTTTAGTCAGGTTAAGGTTAAGGTTAAGTTTAAGGGTAAATTCAAGGTTAAGGTTATGGTTATGGGAATGTTAAGGTTATGGTTAAGGGGCTAATGTTAGGTTAAGGTAAAGTCAAGGTTAAGTTTAGGTTAAGGTTAAGGTTAAGGTTATGGTTATGGGAAGGTTAAGGTTAAGGTTATAGTTAAGGTCAAGGTCAAGGTTAACTTAAGGTTAATGTTAAGGTTAAGGTTAAGTTAGGTTAAGGTAAGGTTAGAGTTAGGTTAAGGTTAAGATAAGGTTAAGTTTAAGGTTAGAATAAGGTTAAGGTTTAAGGTTACGTGTCTTAACCTTAACTTTCACTATAACCTACCCTTAACATTAACATTTACCTAACCTTAACCTTACCATAACCTTAACCTTGACGTTGACCTTAACTATAACCTTAACCTTAACCTTCCCATAACCATAACCTTAACCTATCCTTAACCTTGAATTTACCTTAACCCCTTAACCTTAACCTTAACCTTTCCATCACCATAACCTTAACCTTGACTTTACCCTTAACCTAACCTTAACCTTAACTTTAACCTTAACTTTTCAATAACCATAACATTAACCTTTACTTTACCCTTAACCTAATCTTAACCTTAACCTTAACCTTAACCTAACTAAACCCGTAACCTTAACATTAACCTAACCTTAACCTTGACCTAACCTTAATGTAACCTTAACCTTAACGTAACCTTAACCTAACTTTAACCTTAACCTAACCTAACCTTAAACTTGACCTTAACTATAACCTAACCCTAACCTTGACCAAACCTTAACTTTAACCTTAACTAAACCTTACCATAACCTTAACCTTAACCTTAACTTTAACCTTAACCTTAACCTTAAGTTTACCCTTAACCTAACCTTGACTTTAACCTAAGGCTAGAGTTAGGTTATAGTTAAGGTCAAGGTTAAGTTTAAGGTTAAGAGTAAGGTTAAGTTTGATGTCAAGTTTAAGGTCAAGGTTAAGGTTAATGTTAAGGGTTTGGTCAAGGTTAAGATTAAGTTAAGGTTAAAGTTCAGGTTAAGGTTATGTTAAGTATAAATTTAAGGTTAAGGTTAGGGGTAAGGTTAGGGTTAAGGTTAGGGGAAGGTTAAGGTTAAGGTTAAGGTTGATGTTAAGTTTAGGGTTAAGGTTAAGGGTAAGTTTAAGGTTAAGGTTAAGGGTTTGGTAAAGTTTAGGGTTAGGTTATACTTAAGGGTAAGGGTAAGGGCTAACCCTAACCTTGACCAAACCTTTAAGGTTAATATTAGGTTAAGTGTAGGGTTAAGGTTAGGTTATAGTTAAGGTCAAGGATAAGGTTATTTTTAAGGTTAAGGTTATGTTATAGTTAGGTTAGATTAAGGGTAAAGTCAAGGTTAAGGTGAAGGTTAGGGTAAGGTTAACGGTTAAAGTTAAGGTTACGAGTTTAGTTAGGTTAAGTTTACAGGTTTAGTGAGGTTAAGGTTAAGGTTAAGGTTAAGGTTAGGGTTAGGTTAAGGTTAAAATTAGAGGTTTAGTTAGGTTAAGTTTAAGGTTAAGGTTAAGGGTAAAGTCAAGTTTAAGGTTAAGATTATGGTAGGGTTAAGGTTAATATTAGCTTAAGGTTAAGGTTAAAGTTAGGTTAAGGGTAAAGTCAAGGTTAAGGTTGGGTTAAGGTCAAGGTTAAGGTTAAGGTTAAGGTTAAGGTTAAGGTTAAGGTTAAAGTTTTGGTAGGTTAAGGTGAAGGTTAAGGGTAAGGTTAAGGTTAAAGTTAAGGTTAGGCTAAGGTTAAGGTTAAGGTTAAGGGTTTGGAAAGGTCAAGGTTATGGGTTAGGTTATAGTTAAGGTTAAGGGTAAGGTTAGGGTTAAGGTTAAGATATGGTTAAGGTTAAAGTTGACCAGACCTTATCTTAACCTTAAGCTTAATCTTAAGCTTAACCTTATCCTTAACCTAACCTTAACCTGAATAAACCTGTAACTTGAGCGTTAACCTAACCTTAACCTTGACTTTACCCTTAACCTAACCTTAACCTTAACCTTAACTTTACCCTTAACATAACCTTAACCTTAACCTGAACCTTTACCCTAGCCTTACCCTAACCTTAACCTTAACTGTAACCTTAACATTAACCTAACCTTAACCTTGACCTTGACCTTAACCTTAACCATAACCTTAACTTTAACCATAACCATAACCTTAAAGATAAGGTGAAGGCTATGGGTTAATGCTAATGGTTTGTTCAAGGTTGGGGTTAGGTTTTATTTAAGGTCAAGGTTAAGGTTAGGTTAAGGTTAAGGTTACGAGTTTAGTCAGGTTAAGGTTACGGTTACGGTTAAGGTTAAAGTGAAGGTGAAGGGTTTGGTCAAGGTTAGGGATAGGTTAAGGTTAAGGTTAAGGTTATGGTTATGGTTATGGGAAGGTTAAGGTTAAGGTTAGGTTAGGTTAAGGTTAATTTTAAGTGTTACGGGTTTATTCAGGTTAAGTTTAAGGTGAAGGTGAAGGTGAAGGTGAAGGTTAAGGTTAGGGTTAGGTTAAGTGTAAGGTTATAGTTAAGGTTAATGTTAGGTTATGTTAAGGTTAAGGTCAAGGTCAAGGACAAGGTCAAGGTCAAGGTCAAGGTTAAGTTGGGTTAAGTTAAGGTTAAGGTTATAGTTAGGTTAAGGTTAAGCTTAGGTTAAGGTTAAGGTTAAAGTTAGATTAAGGTTAAGATTAGGTTAAGGGTAAAGTTAAGGTTAAGGTAAGGTGAAGGTCAGGGTTAAGGTTAGATTAAGGGTAAATTCAAGGTTAAGGTTAGGTCAAGGGTAAGGGTTTGGTCAAGGTTAGGGTTAGGTTATAGTTAAGGTCATGTTAAGGCTAAGGTTAAGGGTTTGGTCAAGGTTAGGGTTAGGTTATAGTTAAGGTTAAGGTTAAGGGTAAAGATAAGGTTATGGTTAAGGTTAAGGTTAGGGTTAGGTTATAGTTAAGGTTAAGATTAGGTTAAGGGTAAAGTTAAGTTTAAGGTTAGGGTTAATGTTAGGGGAAGGTTTTAGTTAAGGTTAAGGTTAAGGTTAAGTTTAGGTTAAGGTTAAGGTTTTTGTTAAAGTTAAGGTTAAGGTTAAGTTAAAGTTAAGGTTAGGTTAGCTTAAGGTTAAGGTTAGCTTAAGGTTAAGGTTGAGGGTTTGGTAAAGTTTAGGGTTAGGTTACAGTTAAGGTTAGGTTAAGGGTAAATTCAAGGTTAGGGTTAGGTTAAGGTTAAGGTTAAGGTGAGGTTAAGCGTAATTTCAAGGTTAAGGTTATGGTTAAGGTTAAGGGTAAGATAAGGTTAAGGTTAAGGTTAAGGGGTACGGTTAAGTTTAAGGTTAAGGTTAAGGTTGCAGTTAGGTCAAGGTTTAGAATACGGTTAGGTCAAGGTTAATGTTAAGGTTAAGGGTAATATAAGGTTAAGTTTAAGGTTAAGGTTAAGATTAGGTTAAGGGTAAAGTTAAAACTTAACCTTAACCTTAAGTTTAAGATTAACCTTCTTCTCACCTTGACCCTAACCTTAACCTAAACTTTAACCTTAATATAACCCTAACCATAACCTTAACCTTAAATTTAGCCTTAACCTAACCTTAACCTTACCCTAACCATAACCTTAACTTTACCCTTAACCTAATCTTAACCTTAACCTAACCTTAACTTTTACTTTACCCTTAACCTAACCTTAACCTTACCTTAACCTTAACCTTAACCATAACCATAACCATAATCTTAACCTTAACCTTAACCTTAAACTTAACCTAACCTTAACCTCGACCTTAACTATAACCTAACCCTAACCTTGACCAAACCCTAAACCTTAACCTTAACCTTAACCTAAATAAACCTGTAACCTTAACCTTAACCTTACCCTTAAACTTAACTTATCCTTAACCTTAACCTTAACCATAATATTAACCTTGGGTTAAGGTTAAGGGTAAGGTTAGGGTTAAGGGTAAAGGTTCAGGTTAAGTTTACCGGTTTATTCAAGCTAAGGTTAAGATTAAGGTTAAGGGTTTGGTCAAAGTTAGGGTTAGGTTATAGTTAAAGTCAAGGTTAAGGTTAGGTTAAGGGTAAGGTCAAGGTTATGGTTAAGGTTAGTTTAAGGTTAAGGTTAAGGGTGAAGGTTAAGGCCAAGGTTAAGGTTATGGTTATGGTTAAGGTTAGTTTAAGGTTCAGGTTAAGGTTAAGATTAAGGTTAGGTTATAGTGAAGGTTAAGGTTAAGACCTGTAACCTTAACCTTAACCTTACCGTCAATATTAACCTTAACCTAACCTTAACCTCGACTTTACCCTTAAATTAACCTTAACCTTCACTAAAACCTAACACTAACCTTGACCATTCCCTTAACCTTAACCTTAACCTTACCCTTAACCTTAATCTTAACCTTGACCTTAACCTTAACCCTAAACTTAACCTTAACCTTAACCTAACTTAAAGCTTAAGATAACCTTATCCTTAACCTTAACCTAGCTATAACCTTACCCTTTTTTGAGGACATGAATCCGCTCTGTGGATAGAGGCGATCCCACTAGCCCTAGATTGGGTCTAGCAAGAATCGAATCATGCAATGATGTTGGTTCCTAGATATACGAAAGACAAAGATTGTGATAAGTAGCCTACCTTAAAACCTGCACTGTTGTTGTCGAGGAAGAAGCGACGCTCCTCGTCCTAAGCCTGACAGATCATAATCCTTCTGTTTGACACATCCAGATACCTATACACGTGCAGAGAAACAACTACATACAACGTAATATTCAAAGTGTTTAACTATATATTAGTCAGAGAGGATATAATTCTTTGCATTACATAAAAGAGTAAACACATGAATGGAACCAAAATTAGAGTCGCTCATATTATAGTTGAAAAAAAAGGGAGATTGCAACCAAGTGCTCTGACGCTATTATCTTCCTTCGACGGGGCTTTTAGCGGAGTGCATCTCAACAAAGCTTGTCGGGGATTTGGACAAATTTCTCTCCCTTACGGGGTTCTCCTTGGTTATAGTTTCCTTCTCAATGTTTAGCTTCCAAGCATTCAGCTAGCTTGTTAATGGAGAGGACAGGTTTTTATAAATGGAGGAAGGGAAGTTGGGATCCATATAATCATGGGATAGGCCCTATCTCTTAGGAAGGTTCCATGAGAGGTGGAAAACCACTTCTTATACATGGAGATCCGGAGCCAAACCACTCAACTTCTTTTGATGATTCATTCTGGAGTTTGTTAGAATCAAACTTTTGCCATTTATTTTTAAAAAAAATCCCTTAATAAGCTTAGCCCGAGTGAAACACAGGAACAAAATGCCAGTTGGCATGCCCTCTAGTGTAGATTTCCCCCATTGGCCTGAGGGATGAACTGGCTAGTGGTGCCAAGGCAAAAACATTTTTTTTTAGGGTTTTTCAGAGAAAATGTTCTTCAAGAGAATGATTTTCCTTTTGCAGGAGGATGCCATGAAGGTGTTTTCAGGACATTTTACTATTCAAAAGTCACGGGAATAGTCATCCAATGTACGGGACGAGGGATTTCAGGGACGGTGAAAAAATGTTTTGTAACAAATTCCCCCTAAAGCATGACGTCCGAGAGAGAGGGAGGGGTGAAATGCTTTATGAGAATGCATCCAACTGAAAAAAATTCCGTCAGAAAACCTACAAATACAAATAAAACTAATATCTCTGATACATGATATGTGGTATGGGCGCAGCCATCCATAATAGAGTGTACCATAACCCGGATCCAAGGTATGGACGTAGCCATCGAGAAAAGAAGGATCAACAAGTAGACTCAGGCACGGTTGCAGCCATCCAATCAAATGAGTCATGTAATCAATCATGATAATCCACAAAGAATTTGCAGCCTGGATGTTTATCAGACAAAACCCAGGGTCTTGCACTCCATCTCGACCTGAACAGTGTACAAGTTCGAGCATGTGAATACGTGAGCTGAAGTTGAACCTGCAAGAACATCGTCTGATTACTAGCCAATAATGAAGACCATTAACAGACGCGAGAGAAACCACCAATAATGATGATGGCTCTCAAGGTACAAGAGGTACAATCCACGAAATTTGAATAGTGATCTGGAGTTGAACACCCACAAAATCATCCGATCGAAGGCCAATAATGAAAACCTTGCATCAAATGCAAATAACCTACCATTGAAGCATGCAGGCTCAAAGGTACTTGAAGGGAGTCTCTAAATCAAGTTCCTAGATAATAAGCTGAAGTCGATAGGAAGTGACCTTGATCGAAGGTGGGCCATAGTGTTTCCCACATCATCGACACGAGACAGAGGAACATAATGTTTGTGAATCAAGACCAACAGAGAATCAGAGGGAGGTTGAAAACTGCATAGGTCAACTTCTCTTGAACATATAGGCAGAATGACATTGCTTTTGGAAGTATTTGACATCAAGGGATCTGAGATCATGGTGACGTGGCAAAGAGTAGATGAGCAGTAAAAAGAGATTACCCAAACCCATGGAGGCAAGTAGATAATGAGATGAGATGTCCCCAACTCTAAATGAATGCAGCCAAGTGCCATGTTCAAGAGCGACATACTGTCGATAGGACTATGATACTAGTTCCATTTTCCCCCACCATTTCTGGCGAGTACCTCTTTATTTTTACACAAGATTGAAGAGGATAGCATATGATTTTCATATAATTTTTTCCTTCGGACAAATCTAAACTATTACATTTAACGAGCCCTAGCAAAGGGGAACTCGAGTAACGTCATTACGACAGAGTCCGATGTCATCAGTTTTTAATGAGTCTGACAAAGGAAGAACTCGACGTCTTTTCATGTTTATAGAGTTTGAAAAGACAGTTAAAAATAAAAATCCAGCAGTCCCTTTTCATAGATAGTCCCTCAGATCTAAAAAGGTAGAAAACTATGTCTAAGAGAGCCTCCTAGTCGCAATAGGCTAGGTTATTCCTTTTTCGTAAATAATCTATCCCATCCCAAAAAATGGGTAAAAGGATACTGGGTAGATGTCATTTCATAGCCAATTTAATGATTTCAGAACGATAAGTGACTCAGAAATCTTTTCATGTTTAGAGAGTCAGAAAAGAGATGAAAGTTGACTCCTCCTGAAGGAATGAGTGGTATTAAGGGTAGCTATTGGTTCCGGTAATGGTGGAACTGCTCAGAACAATTAAAGGTTAAGAGGTTGGCTAACAAGACCACTCATTGCATTAGTTCCTCAGGAATGGGTGAAACAACCAAGTGAAGGCATATGATCAGCCAAGCAGATAGTGACGATGGAGTGAGAAAACCAAGGCTCATTTGGCAAAATAGGCTGATAAAATGGCAATCACAAGAGGTAAAATGGGAATGGTTTTATTTTTACACAAGCTTGAAATCAGGAAACTCTGCTTGAGGTTGGTTTCATTTTTACACAAGCTTGAAACAAAGATAAACTATGCTTGAAACTGGTTTCATTTTTACACAAGGTTGAAATGGAAACAAACTATGCTTGAAAAATTAAGCATGCCCCAAACATGGTGACTCAATTCGAGGTACATGCCCCCCAAGCTTCAGTGCATTCACTGGAGTAGACTGCTAGTTACTAACAGGTGGATGGAATGAAGGTTCAATTATGAGATCAAGAGAAAGACTCGACTGGGATTTTACGAGATCTTATCAAAGACTCAAATTGAACAGGATCATGTTTCATTATTTTAACGAGGTTGACACACTTAAAATAACTGTCCTCAAACCAGTTTGTTTCATTGTTTAGGAAGCTTGACACAATAAAAATAACTATGCTCCGACAAACCTTGTTTCATGGTTTAAGGAGCTTGATGCAAGCAGATGAACCATGCTCCGACTAGCTTGTTTCATTTTTTAAGGAGCTTGACACAAGTAGATGAACCATGCTCCGAAGAGTTTGTTTCATTTTTTAAGGAGCTTGAAACAATAAAACAAACTCTGCTTTGACAGACCTCATCATAATGAATAAGAAGTCATAGCTTCCAAGGGTTTCCCGTCCGATGGAAGGAAAACATCTTGGAAGTATGGACCCAATGCCCCCAGCACACGATGTAAAATGACGCTATCACTGAATACGAGCATGGGATAGGTAGAAACATAATTTACATGCGGCGGGGATTACACAAATGAAGGATAAAGATTCGGCAGGGATGATGGTGGACTAGCTACCATATTCGGACTAAAGAACTCAAGCTGATCGATGGTCACGATCTGACCTTGGTGCAGAAAACACATCACACGAAAGAGGGAGGAGATGAGCACTCCCATGGCATAAGTACAATCATGGCCCAAGAGTAAATTAAAGTCCAAGGGGCTAGGAAAAATCATCACGTCCATATGGACAATTTTCCCTCCCAAAGTGACAGGCAAATTCGGAAGGATCCCTAACGGTTGACTAGTTCTTCTGTTAAACGCCAAAATATTCTACATAACAGGCATAAGCGACGGTGAACTGAAATCTTGCCAAGTAGTTGAGGATAAAATACTAACAGACATGCCTTCATCTATAATGGTGCTAGGTATGACCAGATGGGAGGCCTATACCGTGATCTCAAAGGGCACATATGAAGGAAGGCGATAACCTGAGAATCGACCCCAATCAAAGGAAGTGACCAAACTACTTGGAGGGGCTACCATTGAACCGAGATGGTCTTCCCTTGGTGTTACAGGAGAAGAAAGAGCATCCTCCATGACTTCCATCACGGAGGCGGGAGGGGTATCCTCCGAGACCTCCATCATGGGAGGCGGAGGAGCAAATTCTTGAGATATACAGACATGAGAATCTCTTTCCAAGTCTGAGGAATATGAAGAAACAAGAAGAACCTGAGGGATGTGAGATCCACTCTCAATGGAAAATACCTGGTGCACCGCAGATGGGGCTAGCTCAACTGATTCCACGACTAATGGTTGGCCAGAGATGGATTCATGAATTTGAATTTCCGGGGGAGTGGGACTGACCAAGGATAAATCTTGACCTATTGTTGAATCAACTGGTGAAGAACTCAAAGAAAGATGTTTGTAACCAGCTAGAAGGCACGGTGCAGAAATAGTCAAGTTTCCAAAACTCTCTTGGCTTGATCCATATACGGACAAAGGTGAATGGCATGATGCCCTTCACACAACTTACAAGGATTGGTGAGCTTCCCCTGCCTCTTAGGAGCTTTACCAACACTAGCTGAAGACGTGCCCCCAACCTGAATCCTGGAAGCCAAAGGCAATGGTGGGCAACTGTTGGACCATACTTCGAGCACCTTGGGAATGCTAGGGCAATCACGAAGAAGATGGTTTCCCTGGCACAACATGCAAGGGAACTTGACTTTCCATAGAGGGTTGGAAGGTTCATTGAGAGCAGATGTTTTAGGGGAAGTAGTTGTAGCCTTAGCCTCTTGCTTATCTGACTTCTTCTTCTTAGTCTTCTTCTTCTTTTTCTTAGCCACCTGGATACTAGAATCCAAACTTTCACCAAGAGAAGTATAAGATGAGGATGAAGAAACAGGCAAAGAAGGGGAGAGGTCCACCTTCGAATTAACGTGGCATTTCTTAGGCGGAGAAGTGGATGGTACGGTAGTCGGGACATTCGGGACCACAGAGGTTGAAAACAACCAAACAGGCAACCCAACAGTTAACCCAGGAAGGGACAACATTTCCATATAAGGAGCACCAACATTTCCAAAAGCAGGAAAAGGACTAGGACTTCCTTCAGAGGGGAATCTTTGATTGGAAAACTCTGGAAAAGTTGCCATCGGAAACGACCTTGAAATAAAACACAAGGAAAAAAATTCTAACCAAGAATATTCCATGGGTGATTAATTTTAAGGACACTAAAACCAGACTCTGTTGTTTCATATTTAAAGAGTTGAGAAACAAGCAAAAGTTGACTCTATCGCTTTTAAGTTGGACACGAGCTTGAAAGGATAAGAGCTCGATGGTCTTTTTAGTTAAATGAGTCAGTAAAGATCAAAGTGAATTATCTGGTAATCTAGGTAAATGGGTGTACCAGATATCCATGAACTACCATATACACCTTGGTAAAAATGAAAAATAAATCAACCAAGGACATAACGTATGTGCAGGTAATCTCTCCGAATGTTGTGTCCGGTGTATCATGGGTAAAAGGTGGCAAACTCGGCTTCCAATGGATAAAGGATTTGCAACCTAATAGGGTCTCCCTTCATATACGCAATGGTACGGGGAGCTCAAGTCCATATTAGCGTTGTCTAAAGCCAGATGGCGAACTAAAACTACTAGGTTTAAAGACACCGGAAAACATCTCTACCTTAGACTACTAGATGTTCCATTAATGTTTCAATGTTGCCTTAGGTTAATTCAGTAAATTTTAAAGTTGATCTTCAATTTACATTTCAATTTCAAGGCCCTATCAAATGTTGGATCTCATAAAACCTTTAAATGAAAAACTAAATGCCACAAAATATCATTTTGTTCAATGAAGAGCTATCTACGGGAGAGTTGAGAGCTTTCAAATGACAACAAAATTAACACACAAAAACATCCACTACTATTTCCAATGCAAGCTAATGAAACTATAAGACTTCTCTCTAGAGTTATATAACACTAGTAATGCGAAAGAGCTTTCAATTTTCACTATGCCAATCAAAATGCAAAGATTTTTTTTTTGTACTTTTCAATATATTAGAGAAAATGCACTAAATCAATGAAAAACTAATGAAAACACAAATTCAAGAAATGAAAAAGAGAGATTTGAAACAAAAAATTTCACTCAATTAAAACGCATACAATCAAGATTCATACTCATGATGAAATCCCTCAAAGCAAAGAAGAATCTCGAAAGAGACTCAAACAAACCGTGTGATCTAGGCTTGGAGAAACACAAAGTGGAATTGAACGAAAGAGGAAACAATCACTCAAAAAATTCAATGATTCAATGGAACTGAACAAGACGAATGCAGAGAAGCAAAAAGAAAAAAATGACCAGGCAATTAAAGACCCAAAACTCTCATGGGAGGCTCAGGACATTGAAGCACCTAGAATCCATAGGGCTAGAATGCAAAACTGATGGTAAAGGGAAAACAACCAGAGGACAAGGGACAAACAAAATCAACAATGACTTCAGGGCACTCAATCAATCAGAAAAATGACACCAAGACCAAAACTCAATCTCAAGGATGCCAAAAGCAAGCAAACCCTAACACCAAGCAGAGTTGGTGTGCTTGTTTGGCTGTAATCTGTGCCAAAAAGCAATTGGCACGGGGGCCTAACTAGAAACAAGCACCAGCTGGCGTGACTGTCAGGAGAAAAACCACGCCAATCGATTTTACCCTAGAAAAATAATAAAAATGGACAAATAGAGACTGGATCTGGTCTTCTGGGGGTTGAACAAGGTTTTAATACCAAGGAAGATGAACCAAAAAAGAAAAAAAATCAATCAAGAAAGCCAAAAACGACCCAAAAGGAGAAAGGAATAACTTGCACAGGTCTACAAAACCAGATATTCTGGGTTTGATCCCCAGTGGAGTTGCCAAATTGTTGAGGAGGTAAATCCCCTCTGCAGATAGAGACGATCCCACTAGCCCTAGATTGGGTCTAGCAACAATTGAATCACGCAATGACATTGGTTCCTAGCTATAAGAAAGACAAAGATCACGATAATTAGCCTACATTAAATCCCATGCTTTTGTTGTCGAGGAAGAAGCGGCGCTCCTCGTCCTAAGCCTGAAAAATCAAAATCCTTCCGTTTGACACGTCCGGATACCTGTACACATGCAAAGAAACAACGACATACAACGTAATATTCAAATCATATAAATATATATCAGTCAGAGAGGATATAATTCGTTGCATTACATAAAAGAGTAAACACACGAATGGAACCAAAATCAGAGTCGCTTATATTATAGATGAAAAAAAGGGAGATTACAACTAAGTGCTTTGATGCTATGATCTTCCTTCGGCGGGGCTTGTAGCGGAGCGCGTATCAATAAAGCATGTTATGGATTTTGGACAAATCTCTCTCCCTTACGGGGTTCTCCTTGGCTATATTTTCCTTCTCAATGTTCAGCTTCCAAGCGTTCAGCTAGCTTGTTAATGGAGAGGGCAGGTTTTTATATATGGAGGAAGGGAAGTTGGGATCCCTATAATCATGGGATAGGCCCTATCTCTTAGGAAGGTTCCATGAGAGGTGGAAAACCACTTCCTATACATGGAGATCTGGAGCCAAACCACTCAACTTCTTTTGATGATTCATTCTGGAGTTTGTTAGAATCAAACTTTCACCATTTATTTTTAGAAAACATCCCTTAATAAGTGTTGAGCCCCGAAGATGTCCTTATTTTCCACCACATTTCACTTCATTTTTCTTTGTCTCTCATCAATTACAGGCTTAAATGATCAATAGGATTAATTAGGATTACTTTAAGAATGTATATAATGACTAACTTGCTATGTTTTCATGATTTTGTTATTGTAGCAATTTTTTACTAGACTGGCTACAGAACACATTCATTCTGTAGCCAATCGCCTATTCTGCAGCTGTTCTCATGTTTACGCAGGTTCCAGGTGTCACCAGAAGGAAAAATTCATATGGTCATATTCCACGTCACTCCCCCATCATTTCTTTCTCCCCGCGAAGTCTAAGCTCAAGTCTACAGGCGGTTATGCACATGGGAAACCAAAACTAGGTGACATACTTCTAATAGGACAAGGACTGTACATATGTCCTTAATCAGAGAACGAGGTCACCACCAGAGTCGTAGTTTGATTTTAGTTTGAAAAGAAAATTACTCCTGTTTTATCTCAAAGACGGTTATGTAATTTTTTTATAAATATGGCTCGGGAGACCGAGAAACAACTTAGCTATATTTATGTTTTATTGCTAGATCTCTAAAGACCGTAAATACTCTGTTTTGAAGAATTTATCCTTTAATGAAAGAAGCATCACTTTATTGCAAGAGCTGAGTCAATATTGAGTAGATTTGCGTGCTAATCCGGTGGTAGAGGGCCCCTGCTACCTGAGAAGCTTTGCTCATATGGTTTAGATAAGTAACTTAGCCTTGTTTCATTCTTAGTTTAATTAATTTTCTGAACTTTGTGTTTTTATACTTACTTGCAGTGGATGTCACAGTTAGTCTTATCCTTAAAAACTCTGCCAAAATATCACTCGCATTGGATGGGATATAACTGTAGTATTTAGGAGTTAGTTTCATTTCTTTGAACTTTATGATTTTGTGCTCGATTACATCATTTGTTACAGCTATTCGTGATCTTATAAACTCTTCCAAAATATCACTAATTCTATATGACACATAGTTGTGGTGTTTTAGAGATTTTTTGTGTTTTGTTGAATTGTATGCTTTCATGCTCATTTACATAACATGTTGCAGTTAGTCTTGTTCCATAAATTATTCCAAAATACCACTAATTCCGAATGAGACAGAGCTGAGACATTTTAGTGATTAGTTGCATCTTTAGTCTAGTTGTAGTACTCCGGAGGTAGATGTCACTTTAGTTTAATTCTGTCACTATCTTTCAATTTTGATAATGGAACTCTAGTGTAATTATTTTCACTATACTTTAAGTTAGATTAGTGACATTCTGGCTCATTTCCAAATCACTGTATTTCAAAGTTAGGATAAAAGCATTCTAGTTTAGTTGTGATCACTGTGTTTTAAGCTTGATCAATTGCATTCTAGTTCTATGTTATCCATTGTTCTTTTAGTTGTATTAACTATAAAAATTAGACTTCATGGCCTTCATTGTTTAAAAACTAATCTTGTTCTAACTTTCTATTAATGCATCATCATGTGAACAGGAATGAGTTAGTGATATCAGTTTAAGGCCTTGATTGTTCTGCAATATTTTGCAATTTCACAATTGAACCTTTCTTTCCAAAAACTATTTTAGAAAATATCTAAATTTTGAATAAGGTTTAGTGGTGACAATTTGAGCTGTAGAATGAGTTGATATTAGCATGACAAGTTAATCCAGAGTAGAAATCTTCTTGTGTTACAAATAGTCTTTTTCCAATTGTGTTCCAATAAACTTTTAGCCATGGATGAGATTCTTTGTAATATTGTAAATATGGTTGTTTACATAGGAGAACCTAATTTGTGCTAACTTGTCCTTTTCTCAAGCTATTACAACATATTTCTAATGAATGAATTGGATGAGTTTATGCTATGAGTTATTGAGTTCATGTTGTGATTTATTTTCTTGCTATGAGTCATTATCAAACTTTGCATTTTCTGTTCTCTAGTATAGGCTTTGCTGTGTTTTTAGTGTGATCAACAACTGTTCTTTTTCAACATTTAGTTCTTTTCCTTCTTCACATAAAACCATAAAACCAAAAACATCATAAAAACACTAAACACGACGTTGTGAGAAACAGATACCTAGGCACATATAGTGCACCACACTTCAGTATTTTACTGACCCTGGTTGATAATTTATGACCTCAATTTAGGAGCACTAAGTTGAGCACAAAATTTTGGCACCGTTGCCAGGGAAGTGTAGCTAGGTAGCCTTGTTTCTTACCTCCCAAAAACAATGACATGCGTAGAGAAATAGACTCAAGGGGTAGATTCATAAGAAGCATAAGCTTGATTCCTAGAACACCACTTGTTTCACCAAGACCAAGAGCCAGTACACCTCCAAATCAAACCCACATTCCATCCTTTATTGATCCTAGACTTCTAGAGGACTTAATATTAGATATTACATCAGAAAGACCTTCCACCTTTGTTTGGTCAATTTAGTGTGTCCTAAATTGCTGCATTTAATTTGTCAATCCGGGAATCGTAAGCTGATGAAGTGCGGCGCACTATATGTGCAAGATAACCTATTTCTTAACTTTTTGTCGTTTTTGGTTTTTCTAAGGTGAAATGGAAATTCTAAAATGAAAACAAGTTTGGTTATATTTGTTCAAGGAAGTGATATCCCCTATAATGATTTACCAACTTGAAGCTTTAAAAGCAAATTGAAAATTACAATGACAAGACTTGAAAGAAAGTAAAAGTGTACTGCTGAAATGAAAAGGTGCTGCTAATCTAATGAATCAAAACAGTAAACTAGTGAACATGAAAACCAAACTATTCTTGCTTCCAACTAAACACAAAAGAAACTATGCTTATGGAAATTCAAAATTGCAACAAAATAAATCTAAATCAGATTACATCAATTCATTTTCTGACCCTTCATCATTAGACCAGCTATGACTTTCGGAAGTAATCATAAACAACTTGTGTAACCGATATTTAATTTGCAGAAAGTAAACTAATACTAAACCATACACTCATGATTCAATCCCTCGCCATCAGTCCAGCTGTGGCTTTCGGAGGCAACTGAAGATGTCATACATGATTTAATATATCTAAATTTGCAGAAAAGAAACTAATACTAAAATACACATTTCATAATGCAGTCCCTCACCATCAGTCCAGCTGTGGCTTTCGGAGGCAACTGAAGATGCTATGAGCAGCTTAATATATCTAAATTTAACTACTAAATCAGATAAGCACAACTGAAATGTACAAAGCAAGACTGAAGTTAAACAAAAGCTATGAAAAGAAAACTAGCAGCAGAACAATGTTAGTTTCATGTCATTAGTCAAAATGCTATAAAAATGCCTGGGCTGTCTACCTAAAACCTGCACAAGAAAACTGATCAGTGATTAACAATCATAAAAACATGAAAGAAAGAAATGAAATGGAAATTATGGAAATGTATAAACAGAAATGAAACAACTACAAAGTATGAACATATGATGGATTATGATACAATGACTTTTTAAAGAAATGAAATGAGAAATGTACACTAATACACAAAACCTTAGCTGAGCAGGGGCCCTCCACACAGCCTTGGTAACGATCCTCAAACATGAATTAAGTTGAAAAACAGAGTCTTCTCACATTAAAAAGCAGTTCATTACAGAATGGTAGTGTTACGGCTCAAGGGCAGCGTAATCACTACAAAGCAGACTAAAAGATAACAGAGTTTATTCACGAACATCAACTATCAACTAACAACTAACTTTATGTGCGTATGCAAACGCTCTATATATAACAACAAACTGTAACTATCTCCTAAAGTTCATGATGGCAGAGAGCACGTAGACCACTACGTCCACGGATATAGGAGTATGGCCGTGTTGGAAAGTGAATCTACGAAAGGTGGATGCTTGAATTCAACTCCAGAGCTCTGCACAGATGTCGATTTAACCTCCGCAAGCTTAGAAACGGCCGTATAGATGTTTATGTGCCACGAAACAGAGTCCGGCCGACATGAAACTCCATAGTTGACCTCCACGTGGACGCCTTTGACCGCGGCTTCTTTGGACGAGTTTGCTTGAACCAATAGGACACGAACCATGCCCACGTCATTCCTAGCCTGCCCATGTGGCTCGTTTCCCTTGTAGACACCTGTAGCATATAGTTCCACAAAATAGCTGCGGAAAGTTGCAGCAGCTGCGGAAAGTGGCAAGATTCCGCAGCTGAATGAAAAAAATCTAGATCAAATAAAAAACACAAAAACATAATTAAAAACCATGTTAGATACCCTTTTGCACATGATATTGACAATTTGGGAGGTTTAGGTGAGTGAAAAAGGTATGGAAAAGTGTATGGAAAAGATGCAAATTCGGGACTCAACATACCCCCACTGTGAAAGTGTTGCATGTCCTCATGCAACCAAAATTTTGATACTCTTTGTTCATTTCATGTGCCTTGATACTTCAGCCAGCACATCCAACCCTCTTCTCTTCTTCTTTGGTACTGCCATCATTCTGGGTTTCTTCATTAAGCACCTAAATTTGATATTCACAAGTGCTCTGCTCAATTTTTGGCATTTCCTTTTTAATTTCTTATTCTTCTTTTGCCAAATTCCCAAATGTAACATAGTATTATCATGGATGATCTTGTCCAGTTTGCCTTGTTCTTTCAATGTTTCATTTTCATTTTTTATGTGCCGATTTAAAAGCTCCAGCTCAAAAATTTCCTGTTTTAATGACTGAACTAAATCATCCTGCAATGTATGAGGCTGAATGGAAGAGGTACTTGGACCTGTGGCTGCCTTTTCCAAGGATTCTATATAGTCATATACCTCCTGCTACTTGGGGTCTACTTCCGGTGTCATTTTCATTGGGCTGTCCCCAAAATGTTGTAAAGGAGAATTATGTTCAAAATCTGGCCGAGGAGGGCTTACATCAATATTTTGCTGAGAATAAGATGGAGTATGCTCATTGTCTGATTGGGAATGAAAGGAATCAGGTTCACTAACTGACTGAAATGGACTATGGTCAGTTGGAGACTATTCAGATGTCTCCTCACCCAAATCAATGAAATGAGGACCCTTAATTTGTGTTTTTCTCAATTTTCCCTTAAGCCTGCTGCTTCTCCTCACATGCTGTGGTACACTACCCTTTTGTTCTTGTTTTCCTGTCTCTGCCTTCTTGGATATAGATGATTGTTTTTGGAGATAAGCTAATCTTTCAGATAGTATTTGGTGATCTTCTTCTTCAGAAGAAGGAGTTTTATGGACAGCCTCAATAATTTCTTTCCCTTTTGGTATTATTGGCTTCTTAGCTTTGATTTCCTTCTTCTTCCTTTTTACCAATCTCTCTTCCCTATCAGTTTTTTTCATAGTAGTAGTAGAAGTATTTTGGATTTCATCTATTGTTCTTTTCCTTCTACTTTTTTTTGCTGTGCTAGCTGCGGGAATTTCCTGAGTAGGAGCAATTTGGGTTTCAACATTCATTCTCTTTCTTCTACTCCTTCTAATTGAACTACCTTCAGGAATTTCCTGAGGTTCTTCAAAGAAGTTTCTAACTAGGAATTGTTCCCATGTATCTTTTCTTTCCCTTAGCTCCTTTTCAATCAGAATTTTTATAAGGCCGTGGTGATAAAGATGAGGCTCTACATCTCCTAAGTGTTTTTGAACAGTCACAACCATTTTCTTTAAGCTATTGAATAGAAAATAAGGGAGATTGAGAGTTTGGTTTTCAAGAAAATTCATCAATAGCCTGGTATGGTACATGTACATAGACCCAAAATGGCCTTCACATGTAATGAATTTCTGAACAATTAGTAGTAAAGTGGCCCATTCTTCTTTTATTGCATGCACAGGGATTCCTCTTTTAAAAACAGTGATATCCATACCTTGATTTCGTAGGATTGTTCTCCATGCCTCATCACTGATACTTTTATTTTTGAACCAACGTTCTCCTTCCTGAAGAAGCTCTGTGGTTGTTGCTATTGATGCTTCATTGACCAAAAACTTGAGGTCTCCAACTTCTGCTTTCGAGCCATCAAATGATCTTGCAAACGCTTTTGTAACTTCTCTGTGGTAACCCCTGAATTTCTGAATAAAACGCAGCCATTTAGCTTTCCTCAACATCTCTTTTGCTTGCGGATATCCCTCTCTAAACTTCGGTCCTTCCGGCTCTGCCCTTAATAATTTTCCCATTTCACTTCTCCGTGCTTCACAAGTTTGCCTCTGTGAGGGTTTAAGTGGAAATGGAACGACTGAATACACAGGATCGAGCACAATGACTGTGGGAATGTATCATAGAATGGAAATGAGCACCATAAACGGAATGGAGTAAGACTGTGGGTAGATATACGGGAGTGAGAGTGAGCAAAAGGAACGAAATGGAGTGAAACAGGGAGTGAAAATGAGTAGAGTGGGGTTTTGTAAACACGACAGAGACACGACAAAGAGGTTAACAAAGTATAATGCATTCGGCCGCGTTTTTAATTTTGGTGGCTGTGTAATAAATATGAACACGTTTCAATCAACGGTTATGAAGTTATGCGGCTTGTAAGAGTCCTTTGTCAACTCAAATACGTCTCATTATCTACGGTGGGATATTGGAACATGAGTGAGAATCGGAATTTCAATGATGAAACCGTTTGTGAATAAATGCAAGAGGATAACATGGAGATCGTGGAAGGTTACGGGACTGTCAATATAATCATTGCGCGTTATGGGTCGAGCTCATAGTTTAAAACTATATAAAAATGTGTTTTTCAATACTATTTGAAATAAAATTTATTCATACCTTTGGAATCCTTGCTTTTGCCCTTGGTCTTCAACTGATTGATCTTCATTAGTGTCTTGAATGTTCCATTGATCCTCTCTCCTGCATTTTATTTCATAATTATAGAAATAACAACTAACTGTACATTCTCTTTGAAAGCAGAGTAGTAGCTGCGGAATCTGCTTCTGGCTGCGGAAACTGGAGTCAGTTGCGGAAACAGATGTCAGCTGCGGAAACTGACACAGCTATTACTTGGTTGAATAGAAATGAACAAATGACAGATGACCAGGTGGAAATGGTCATAAAAAAGATTTTTATTGATGGAATGGATGAAATGAAGAGGAATGAAGTGAAATGAAATGAAATGAAGTGAAATGAAATGGAGTGGGTGGTGAAATGAAATGAAATGAAAGAGAGATTTTTTTTTGGAAAATATAGAGTGTCAGGTGTCCCTGATTTTCACTCCATATTTTCTGTATAAGACTGCCAATCAATGATTGGTTTTCAGGCTTATACCATTTTTTTTTCTTCTTCTTCTTTTTTTTTTTTTTTTTTTATAACTTGAAAAACAAAAGCTAGCTTGGTAGAGAAGAAGGATTCTTCTCTACCATCCTGATTGCAGAACTTTCTTGAAACAACTTGACGAAATCCTCTTTAGAGAGTGGCTTATGATAAACTTTCAATCTATGGCCATTCACTATAAGAGGAGTTTGAAACTCATCAATGGTCTTGATTCTTACATCTCCATTGTTAAAGATCTTGTCAATCTCATATGGCCCAAGCCAATGAGTCTGAAATTTCCCTTGAAAATATTTAAACTTGGAGTCAAATAACAATGCCCAGTCTCCTTCTTGAAACTTCTTCTCTTTGATATATTTGTCATGCCACTTAGTTCTTTGATATTGAACTAGATCAGTTCTTAGAATTGCTTCTTGTCTAATCTCATCTAGCTCATTCAATTGCTCCATTCTATGCTTTTGGGCTTCTGATAAGTCCATTCCCAACTGAACTGCTATCTTGAAGGTCTTGACTTGGAACTCAATGGGGAGTAAGACTTCTTTCCCATAAACAAGTTCATAGGGAGAATGTCCTGTTGTATTCCTCCATGTAGTTCTGTAGGCCCACAAGGCTTCGGGAAGCCTTTCTGCCCAATCTCTTCTATGTAGATGAATAGTTTTGGTGATGATACTTTCAAGAACTTTGTTTGTGGACTCCACTTGACCATTTGCTTGTGGATGGTAAGGAGTAGATCTTCTGTGCTTGATTTTTTATTCTTCCATCAACTTCTCCACCAAATTGGATGTGAATTGGCTCCCCCGATCTGTCACAATTTCTCTTGGAACACCAAAGCGAGTAAAAATATCCTCATAAAGAAAATGAACAACTGAATTTTCAGTAGCAGATACTAATGCTTTGGCTTCTACCCATTTAGTAACATAATCAGTACAAACCAACATATACTTCTTTTGCTTAGATGGTGGATTAATAGGTCCAATGAAATCTAAAGCCCATTTTTCAAAGGGTTCAATGAGTACCTGTGTTTGCAATGGCATTTCATTTGAAAGGGTAGGTTTCCCTACTCTTTGGCAGCTATCACACCTTTTGACATATTGTTTTGCATCTTTGAAGAGAGAAGGCCAATAATATCCTAAGGAAAGGATTTTATAGGCCGTCCTTTTGTCCGCAAAGTGTCCGCCGCATGGTTCATCATGACATGCCTTAAGAATATCAGGCATTTCATCTTCCCTGACACATCTTCTGATCACAAGATCTGTCCCTGTTTTAAACAATTCGTTAGAAATCCATGAATATCTTGAACTCTCCTGAATAATTTTTCGTTTTTCTCTTGGAAATAAATGTGAAGGTAGTTTCCCTGTAACCAAATAGTTAGCAATATCTTCATACCAAGGGGTCTTAATAGTTACTGCAAACAAATATTCATCAGGAAACTTATCTTCTACAGGAGAATCTTCTTTAGTATTCTGAATCCTAGACAAGAAATCAGCTACTGTATTCTGTTTTCTCGGTCTATCCAACACAGTAATATTGAATTCTTGCAAAAGTAAAAGCCATCTTGTCACTCTGCCATTAGTAACAGGTTTGTTCATTAAATATCTAATTGCAGAATGGTCAGTATGAATAAAAGTTTCATAGCCCGTTATGTAATGTCTAAACTTATTAATTGCATGAACAACAGCTAAGAACTCTTTTTCAGTCACAGTATAATTCAACTCTGTGGGAGTCAAATTTTTACTGGTGTAATAAATGGCATAAGGAATTAAATCTTTTGACCCAACACAGCTCCAAGAGCTGTATCTGAAGCATCTGTAGAAATATGGAAAGGAAGTTTCCAATTTGGTCCTCTCAAGATAGGTGCTTCAGATATTCTTGTTTTCAAAGTTTCAAAAGCCGATTGACAATCAGGATCCCATTTAAATTCACAGTCTTTTGTAAGCAACTTGAAGAGTGGAGATGCTATTTTAGTGAAGTTTTCTATAAATCTTCTATAGTAAACAGTAAATCCTAGAAAACTTCTAACATCTCTTTGACAATTTGGAATAGGCAACTTGGAGATGACTTCAACTTTTGATCTATCAACCTTAATCCCATCTCCCGAAATATGATGTCCTAAAACAATCCCTTCAGTAAAAATCATAAAGCATTTTTCATGGCTTAATGAAAGGTTTGTTTCTTTACATCTTATGAGAAATTTTTCCAAATTTTCTAATGCCTCTTCAAATGAATTACCATAAACTGTAAAATCATCCATATAAACCTCTACACAATCATGGATTAGATCAAAAAAAATTCCTAGTACTGCTCTTTGGAATGTTGCAGGTGCATTACATAACCCAAAAGGAAGCACTCGGTAGGCAAAAGTTCCCCATGGACAAGTAAATGTGGTCTTATCTTGGTCTTCAGGTGCTACCTGAATTTGATTATAGCCACTAAAACCATCCAAAAATGAAAAGTACTTTTTACCCGCTAATGTATCTAATACCTGATCAATAAAAGGCAAAGGAAAGTGATCCTTCAAAGTTGCTTTGTTCAACTCCCTGTAATCAATGCATACTCTCCATTTACCATTCTTTTAGGTACTATAACCAAAGGAGAAACCCATCGGCTATCTGAAATTGGATAAATGAAGTTTACATTGAGAAGTTTTTGGAGCTCTTCTTTCACTATCTCCTTAAGATTTGGATTCATCCTTCTTTGAGGTTGTCTGATTGGTCTACTGTTTTCCTCAATATAGATATGATGGATGCAAGTCTTAGGATCAATACCCTTCATGTCAGTATACTCCCATGCAAATGCAGTAGAATGTTTTTGCAAGATTCTCGTTAGTTCTTCTTGTTGTGACTTCTCCAGATGTTTGTTGATATTCAATGTCTTTTCTGGAAAAATCTCAAAAGCAGAATTACCAAACTCTTCCATAGAGTAAAGAGATATTTGTCTTGATGATAAATATTCTATGTCAGATTCCAACTGAAATTGTGTGGGGTCATATTCTGAAGTTATCTCAAAATTTTCTAATGTGTTCAGAATTTGACTATCCTCACTAATTTCATAAATGGTAAAGACAGGTTGTATAGTGTTCTCATCATCGACCCATTCATTGTCTCCTATTTCTGTGATTTCTCTTGCTGGAGGATACAAATTGAATTTCTTTGTCGAATTACCATTTGAAATGTACATGTCTTCAGATCTACAACTAATAAAAGCATCAGCTGTGGCTAGCCAAGGTCTTCCTAAGATAATTGGATGTCCTCCTAGATTATTCTTGGGAGTCAAAATCATAAATTCTACTGGATATTCCCAAGAATCTAAGGAGACTGAAATATCTTCTAATACACCATCTGGTTTAATAACCGATCGATCTGCAAGTTGCAATAAAGTAGGTGTAAAAATAAGGTTAGGAAGTTTTAACTGTTCCATAGTCTGCCTACTCATAATGTTGATAGCAGCCCCTAAGTCAATCAATGTGTTTGGAATTTCTATCCCATTTATATGTGTCTTGACAATTGGACTTCCTGGATCTACATATTTCTGCATGGCAATTTTTCCCATCATAATGTCCGCAATCTTTCCTACCAGGTGGATTCTTCTTGTGTCCTTTAGCTTTCTTCCTGGTCTTTTGAAACTCAACTCCTTTATGGTTTTTGCTAGAATAGGAATTTCTCGAATGGCTTGTAGCAATGGAATCTTGATACAAACATTCTTCAATTCATCTAAAAAGTCATAGTTAGGCAACAAGATTTGTTTTTCCACCCCCTTATCAATTTGTAATCTTTCCGGAAAAGGAGGTGTAGATGAAGATACAGGTTGCTCAACTATAGGAGTTGTGGATGTTAGCTTTTCTTTTTCTTTTTGAATTTTTGAATTTTGAAGAGATTCTTCCTCAGAACCTTTATTGACTTGAAGAGAGTCCTCTTCAGAGGTATCTTGCTCTTGAATGTCTATAGAAGGTTTTTCTAAGACTCTACCAGATCTGAGTTGTACATCGTTGAGAGGAACAATCATATAAGTAGGAAATTGCTGTCCTTCTACCACATAAGTAGTTTGAGGATTCTTATTGTTAGGATTTGGCAATGGCTGAGCTGGAAGTTGATTTGTCTTCTGTTGGTATGGGAGCATGAGTTGAGGATTTGTATTTTGTTGAGAAGGTCGTTGTTGTGGAAATGGCAATGAAAGTTGTTGTGGATTTTGGCTTGGAAATTGTGGAGCTTGTTGATTTTGAAAAGATGGAGGATATTGATAAAATTGAGCAAATCTCCCATAAGGATTTTGCATCCCTTGTACCCATGGCTGATATGAATTCTGATGTTGGGGCCAAGATTGTTGCCAAGGATTCCAATTTGGTGGGGTTTGAAGATTCATAGGGTTATTAAACCCTTGAGATTGTTGTCCCTGCCAAGGTCTCCTTGCGACAAAACAGAGAGATTCTACCGAATTTGGATCTTCTTGAAAAACAGCTTTGAGTCCAGGGATTGAAGGACAATCCTTGATCTCATGATTTTCTGAGCAAATCATACATGTTTCTACAACTTTTGCATCCAAGGGACATTCCCTTAAAGCATGTTTCTTTCTACATTTCTGACAAAAGATGGCTAAAGCATCTGTTTCTGCTTTCTGCTTGTTTTGGATTTTAAGGGTGTCTAGTTGTTCACTAAGGCTCCCTAAGATATCAGTTTTGAACTCATCAAGCATATTACCAATCTCTGCCCTACTTACTGATCCAGTTGCAGATTTGTTGGCCCTAATAAGAGAAGAATCCCTAGGCCCTTTTCCAGTTTTAGATTTTCCTCTTGAGAGATGGATACATAGTTCTGTTATATCACGAAATGGGAGTTGAGAAATTTCTCCTTTCCCCATCATGTTTAAAATGTCTATCCATTCATCTCTAATGGCTTTTAATAGGAGGGCTTTCAAGGTTTCATTATCTAAGTTGCTCATCTTCGCTCTTTTCAAGTTGTATTGAAATCTTTCAATTAAGTCTTCCAAATTTTCATCTTCTTTTTGCATCATTTTGAATACCTCATCCTTGTGATTGGTGGGCATACAATAGTCCAAGTATATATCCAAAAATTTTTGTTTCATATCATTCCAAGTCCTGATAGATTGAGTGGCTAATCCCATGAACCATTTCAAAGCAGATCCCTTCAATGTTGAAGGAAACAGTTTGAGTTTTTGAGAATCTTCTATATAGTCATAAGTTCGGCACACTACTTCAAACTCAAACATAAATGTTTCAGGATCCTCACTTCGCAATCCATAAAATTTAGGGAGAACAGATGGTGAGATATTTTTCATTGTTGCATGAGTTTCCTCATCAACTATAGGGAATCCAAGCAAATTGTCCCTATTTCTACCATCATTTCCTTCACCATTGTTATCTCCATTATCTCCTCCTCTTCTACCTCCACCTCTATTTATTACTTCCTTTGCCATGATAGTTTCTTTAGAGTCCTTATAGTCCTCTTGTTCTTCTACCAAGGAAGGATGAGAGAAAGTCTCTTTGTTTTCTAAGTGGGTTTTAGTAGGTGGTATAGGAGAATCCTCTAATTCAGCTGTTCCTTGACTTCCAAGAATCTTAAGGCTAGGGGTAGATGGTGGTGAATTTGGTCTATGCCTTGAAGAAGATGGAGTTATGAAAATCGAACTCTTGGCTTTAGCTATAAACCTTCCCCTAGAATCTCTTGCTCTATGCATGCCATTTTTTATTTTTTAAAAAGTTGGGCTAATAATTCTCTTTCTGATCTTCCAGATCACACTAAGTGCAAGAAGAGAGCATACTTAAGAAATTACTAAACCAATAACTCTCTTTTCTGATCCTCCAGATCACACTAGGTGCAAGAGGAGAGCATACTTCAAGAAGTTATCAAGTTTTCCCTTCTTTTTATGATTTTATGTTTTTTTTTTAAGAAATTGGCTACCTAGTTACACTTCCCCGGCAACGGCGCCAAAATGTTTGGTCAATTTAGTGTGTCCTAAATTGCTGCATTTAATTTGTCAATCCGGGAATCGTAAGCTGATGAAGTGCGGCGCACTATATGTGCAAGATAACCTATTTCTTAACTTTTTGTCGTTTTTTGGTTTTTCTAAGGTGAAATGGAAATTCTAAAATGAAAAACAAGTTTGGTTATATTTGTTCAAGGAAGTGATATCCCCTATAATGATTTACCAACTTGAAACTTTTAAAAGAAAATTGAAAATTACAATGACAAGACTTGAAAGAAAGTAAAAGTGTACTGCTGAAATGAAAAGATGCTGCTAATCTAATGAATCAAAACAGTAAACTAGTGAACATGAAAACCAAACTATTCTTGCTGCCAACTAAACACAAAAGAAACTATGCTTAAGGAAATTCAAAATTGAAACAAAATAAATCTAAATCAGATTACATCAATTCATTTTCTGACCCTTCATCATTAGACCAGCTATGATTTTCGGAAGTAATCATAAACAACTTGTGTAACTGATATTTAATTTGCATAAAGTAAACTAATACTAAACCATACACTCATGATTCAATCCCTCGCCATCAGTCCAGCTGTGGCTTTCGGAGGCAACTGAAGATGTCATACATGATTTAATATATCTAAATTTGCAGAAAAGAAACTAATACTAAACTACATATTTCATAATGCAGTCCCTCACCATCAGTCCAGCTGTGGCTTTCGGAGGCAACTGAAGACGCTATGAGCAGCTTAATATATCTAAATTTAACTACTGAATCAGATAAGCAAAACTGAAGTGTACAAAGCAAGACTGAATGTTAAACAAAAGCTATGAAAAGCAAACTAGCAGCAGAATAATGTTAGTTTCATATCATTAGCCAAAATACTATGAAAATGCCCGGGCTGTCTACCTAAAACCTGCACAAGAAAACTGATCAGTGATTAACAATCATAAAAACATGAAAGACAGAAATGAAATGGAAATTATGGAAATGTATAAACAGAAATGAAACAAATACAAAGTATGAACATATGATGGATTATGATACAATGACTTTTAAAAGAAATGAAATGAGAAATGTACACTAATACACAAAACCTTAGCTGAGCAGGGGCCCTCTACACAGCTTTGGTAACGATCCTCAAACACGAATTAAGTTGAAAAACATAGTCTTCTCATATTAACAAGCAGTTCATTACAGAATGGTAGTGTTACGGCTCAAGGGCAGCGTAATCACTACAAAGCAAACTAACAGATAACAGAGTTTATTCACGAACATCAACTATCAACTAACAACTCACAACTAACAACTAACTTAATGTGCGTATGCAAACGCTCTATATATAACAACAAACTGTAACTGTCTCCTAAAGTTCATGATGACAGAGAGCACGTAGACCACTACGTCCACGGATATAGGAGTATGGCCGTGTTGGAAAGTGAATCTACGGAAGGTGGATGCTTGAATTAAACTCCAGAGCTCTGCACAGATGTCGATTTAACCTCCGCAAGCTTAGAAACGGCCGTATGGATGTTTATGTGCCACGAAACAGAGTCCGGCCGACATGAAACTCCATAGTTGACCTCCACGTGGACGCCTTTGACCGCGGCTTCTTTGGACGAGTTTGCTTGAACCAATAGGACATGAACCATGTCCACGTCATTCCTAGCCTACCCATGTGGCTCGTTTCCCTTGTAGACACCTGTAGCATAGATTTCCACAAAATAGCTGCGGAAAGTTGCAGCAGCTGCGGAAAGTTGCAAGATTCCGCAGCTGAATGAAAAAAATCTAGATCAAATAGAAAACACAAAAACATAATTAAAAACCATGTTAGATACCCTTTTGCACATGATATTGACAATTTGGGAGGTTTAGGTGAGTGAAAAAGGTATGGAAAAGTGTATGGAAAAGATGCAAATTCGGGACTCAACAACCTTACCCACTGAACCTGTCTTGGAGGAAGATTCAAGAACCCCTACTAGGGACTTAAACCTTTTAACTTCCACAGAAGAATCAACTATGGCAGAAGAAGGGGGAGGAGGAGTTTTCAATGGAGAACACACACTATTTGGAGGGGGTAGAGGTAGAGGTAGAGAATAAGGAGGTAGAGGTGCCGAAAGAGAAGGAGGCAGAGGAAGAGGTAGAAGAGAAATGGGAAGTTATTTTGGGTTTCCTATAGTAGATGAAGAAACTAATACAACTATGAAAAAAATTTCACCCTCTGTCCTTCCAAAATTTTATGGACTTAAAAATGAAGATCCTGAAACCTTCCTATTTGAATTTGAAGTCCTATGTAGAACCTATGACTACTTACAAGATTCTCAAAAACTTAAACTATTTCTTCAACATTAAAAGGAGCAGCATTGAAGTGGTTTATGAGTTTGATCAACAGTTCTATTAGGACATGGGCAGACATGAAACAAGAATTTCTAGAGAGGTATTTGGATTACTGTATGCCATTCAACCATAAGGAGGAAGTTTTTAAAATGCTACAAAAAAAGGATGAAAATCTGGAAGATTTGTTGGAGAGATTTAACTACAACATTAAAAGAGAAAATTTGGAAAACTTAGACCAAGACACCTTGAAATCTCTCTTGTTGAAGACAATTAGGGATGAATGGTTAGATATCCTTAACATGATGGGAAAAGGGGATATATCTCAGCTCACATTACCTGAAATAATTGAATTATGTATCAACCTTTCAAGAGGGAAATCTAAAACTGTAGAAGGACCAAGAGACCCTGCTCTTGTAAGGGCAAGTAAGTCTTCTTCTGGGACAGTAAGTAGGGAAGAAATGGGACATATGCTTGATGAGTTCAAATCTAATATCTTAGGGAGTCTTAGTGAACAAATCGACACCCTCAAGTTACAAAACAAGCAAAAATATGAATCTGATGCCTTAGAAATCTTTTGTCCCAAATGTAGAAAGAAACATGCCTTGAGAGAGTGCCCTTTGGATGAAAAAGTTGTAGAGAATTGTGTAATTTGTTCATAAAATCATGAGACTAAGAGTTGTCCTTCACTTCCTGGTCTTAAAGCTGTCTTTCAAGAAGCAACTCCTACAATTTCCACAGAATCTCTCAATTTTGTCTCCAGGAGGCCTTGGCAAGGACCTCAAACACAAGGATTTCATGATCAGTTTTATAATCAACCCTCACTAAATTGGAATTCTTGGTAGAAACCTTGGCCCCAATTTCAAAATCAATCACAAACTTGGGCGCAAGGAGCACAAAATCCCTATGGAAGTACTCTCAGTATTACCAATTTCCACCATCCTATCCATCATATCCACATTTCCCTCCTCAAAAAAATCCTCAACAAAATTCTCAAAATCCACAACATCAAAATCAACCACTTCCATTACCATTTCCCCAGAAAAAAAATCAGTTGCCTGCCCAACCCATACCAAACCCCAACAATAAAAATCCTCAAAACACATACATGATAGAAGGCCAACAGTTTTCAACTTATTTGATCACTCCTGTAGACCTTAGTGACGTTCAAATTAGGTCTGAAAGAATACTTGAAAAGAGGAAACCTTCTGTAATCATACAAGAGAAAGATAATTCTGAGGAATATTCTCTACCGGTAAATAAAAGTCTTGAAGAGAACACAACTTTCCAAGACTCAAACATTGAAAAAAAAAAAAAAGAACCAATAATTTCAACTCCTATATTAGAGCAGCCATCAACATCCACTTCTACACCTCCCTTTCTAGAAAGATTACAAATTGATAGGTGTTACACAGTAATTTGTCACCGTCCTTACCATTCCCCATCCCGCACAATGGAGGACCCATTCTGTGACCTGTGGACATTGTCATGCCTTGAAAACATCATCAATGCATCCCTCTGAACATGAGCTTTATTTGCCCTTGAGACATCTCCTTGCAAAAGTCATGAAAAACATCCCCTTTGGCATTGGCGCGGGCAAGCAGTTCAGTACTCGCGCCAATGGAGAAATTAATGCAAAGAGGTCGCGCCACCTGGCGCTCTGTCATAGAGCCGTAATCGCGCCACTCAATTTGGGAGTTGTTTTTTAAATATGGATGGCGGGAGTTGAGTTCTAACCAATTCACAAACCATCACCTATCTTGAGTTGGGAGGTTGGCTGCGGGAGTTCTATGGAGGGAAGTGGTTTTGCCACCTCCCATGGAACCTTCCTTGTTGAGAGGGCCAATCCCATAATAATAGGGATCCCAACTCCTCCTTCCCCATCTATAAAAGCTTGCTCAAATCAATGGCAAGCTAGTCTTGAAGTGCCTAAGCTCTGAATCTCCATATTCCCAAGAGCCTTTGTGTTGTAAAGAATCCTCTTTTTCCCTTAAGGCTGATTCAAGTAAGGAGACCATTGTCACGAGACTCTGGAGAGGTTTTCCCTTTCCTTGGCAAGCTTTGCGAGACGTGGACCACTGGAAACCCGTCCGAAGGAGACCGCGACGTCAGAACTTGGTTGTAATCTTTCTTCGCTGGTTATTTAATAGATGATTATGATTATGGTTCCACTCCGTTTTCCATCATGTTAATGCGAGTAATGTCCTTTTTGACTGATGTTTAGTTACGTATGCTGGTTTCTATGCTTGTATCTGTTCGTTTCTTCCATGTGCAGGTGTTCATCCGCGGAGATCGTGGAGGGATTTTGATCTGCCAAGCTTGAGGAACGGGGACGCTTCTTCTTCAGATCCTAGCGTTGGAATCCAGGTAGGCTTCTATCTCCAGCCTTTTCATTCGTAATTAGGAACCTGCGTCATGACATTGTTTGTTTGTTGCTAGACCCCTGCTGGGCTAGTAGGGATCGCCTCTGTCCGCAGAGGGGATTTACCTTCTCAACAAATTGGCGACTCCGCTGGGGAACCAGCTTGTTGTTTTCTTGTTGTTTGATTTGTAAACTGTAGACGGAGTCTGAAGTACAGCCAGATAGCCTTCGAAACGCTTCTGCCTAGCATTAGCGGAGTAGATCAACGCTACTTCAGTCGATCTCCGGTTTGGTTTGCAGACTGAACGACTTGGAGTCTTTGTCTTGCCTTGCCGTTTGTATCTTGTTTTTCCTTGCTTGATGAACCTTCTGGGTTGGATTTCTTGTGTGTTTTTGCTTCTTGGATTGCTTAGCTTGCATTGGTCTGTCTCTGGAGTAGCGTATTTTTAATTTTTTGCTGAGAAACTCGACTGGCGCGGTTTTTAACCTGACATTCGCGCCACTTGGCGCATGTTTCCTTTGTACAACCCGCGCCACTCGCCTTCTGGCGCCAGTTTCACTCTTACAGTCGCGCCACCCCTGTAAGTTTTTGAGATTTCTCATTTCTGAGCTCTCTGAAGTTGACCAGTGTTTTTTCTTCTTGATTTCCTGACTGCCTGAGTGTGTTGGAGTCTTGTTTGGCTGGGAATTCACCTCTGTCCTTTGGTTGTTTTCTTTTATCTACCGATTTCACTTTTCAAGCCCTAGGTCATCTAGTGGCTTAGTGCATCGAGCCCTCCTTGGGAGTTTTGGTGTTTGGATTGTCCTGTCAACTATCTGATTGATTCTCCACATTCTCTAAGTAGTTGTTCATTGTTTCATTGCGATTTTTGGGTGATTGTTCATTTCTTCATTCGAAACTCGTTTGGTCTTGCTTTGGGCCTAGATCACACGGTCCATTAGAAGCCTTTGAGTCTTTCCTTTGCTTTGAGAGACTTCGGTCGATTTGGGAATCTGATTGCTTGTGTTGGTGAGTGAAGTGTGTTTGTTTCGCTCTCTTGGATATCATTTCTCAAGTTGCTCCATTCATTTTCAATTTTGATTAGTGCATATTAGCCATTAAACATTGAAAATCAAAAAAAAAAATCTCTTTTGCTTTTGTTAATTAGTGCAAATTGTGATCTTTTCCACATCGCTAGTGATTAGTGTTTTGAACGAAAAGTTGTCAATTGCATTAGTTGCATTATAGAGCTCGTTGTTTGGTTTCCGTTCATTTCGTTTGTATAAAATCTCTCAACTCTTCTCTAATTAGTTTTCATCGAACGAAATGTTGCATTGTGGCATATAGCTTTGCATTTAGGAGACACTACATACGATAGGGCCTGGAAATTGAAACTTAATTGAAGATCAACTGTAAAATTTATTCAATTAACCTAAGGCAACATTGGAACTTAACGAAAAATATTTAGAAGGTCTAGGCTAGAGACGTGTTCCGGCGTCGTTAAACCTAGCAGCTGTCGTTCGCCTGTTGGCTTTAGACAGCGCTAGTACGGACTTGCGCTCCCCGTACCGTCGCGTATATAAAGGGAGACCCCTATAGGTCTTCAATCCTTTATCCACAGGAAGCCGAGTCTGCCGCCCTATACCCGTGATACACCGAACACAGCATTCGGGGAGACTACCTGCACGTACGGAAAGTCCTTGGTCGATTTCTGTTTCATTTTTTAAACCAAGGTGTATATTGCAGTTCACGGATATTTGGTACACCCTTTGTGCCTAGTTTTTCCTGAGCAGTCATTTGGTCTTTTCTGACTCCCTAAACTCGAAAAGACCGTCAAGCGCTTGTCCTTTCACGCTTGTGTCAACTCTGAAAGAGATAGAGTCATCTTTTATCGTTTCTCGACTCTTAAAACATGAAACGGTAGAATTTCTTACTTTCCAATGTGGTAAAATTAATCGCCCACGATTTCACACCTATTTAGACATTGCTTGTTGACCGTTTGATCGTGTGTCTTAACTCATTTTCAGCCCGTGTGTGTGTGTGCCCTTTTCTTTTAGCCTTTTGCCACGGTGGCGGAACCATCGGTTTCGTCTACTGGTAGTCCTTACACGGACGATTCTTCAGAAGCTTCTGAGCCTTCTGTTGAACCACAATAGCCTATTGTTTCTGAGTTTCCTGACGGGGGACCGGTTCTCGCCGAGCAACCCTTTGGAGGACCAGTTGAGTTCAATTGGCCCTTTTCGGACCCTGTGTCTGAATTGAGATTAGGAGCTGATTTCCTTTCTCTTACATCAGGTTCGCCGTTTGTTGTTGCTGTCTTTCCTCCTAGTCCTCGCCGTCTTCTGCGTGATTTAACGGCAGGATCAACCATGAGTGATTCTGGTGAGGAAATTCCGGGATCTGATGACTATCAGCGCATCCCTCGCAGATTGTTTGAGGGAGACGGTTCCGAGCTGGCGACCACATCGTCAGCCAGTCCATCGTTACCACAGGGATACAGATCTCTGGGTCAGATCATTTCAGCTGCTGCCTCTATGGGGATATCATCTTCCGCGTCGAGACCAGCTGCCACTACACCCGAGGTGTCCCCCTCGACGCCCATCACTTCTGTTCCCGTTCGGCCCACTGTTTGTGTGGCTGCCTCTTCTGCTGTTGTCTCAGCATCTGCTACTAGGGCTGGGCCAACTCCCGAAGACATTTACCTAGCTACTGCTATACCGGAGAATATCTCTCCGGAGGAGTATCGGTTGTTTTTACAGCAGTCGAACGCCGGAGCTGGACAAGTTCCCCAAGATCCTTATCGATCCTTCTTTTCGCACTATGCACAGGATGGCACTCCCGTGTATATGTTCCCAGGTCAGTTTGACGAGCATGGGGAGGTTTTGCGCCTTCCTGCTCCTGAGGCTTATCTATATGCTCAAGGTTTACCATACAACCAAGCTTACAACCCACAAGGACAACCCTTTCAGGGCCAACCTGCGGGCCAACCTGGCTATTTGTATGACCCACAGGGACAGCCCATCCAAGGCTACCCTGCGGGCCAGCAAGGGCCATTGTACAATCCGCAAGGACCATATTATAGCCCTGCTGGTCAACCTGCTCAACCTCAGCTAGGGTATCAACCGGGACAGGCCTATGGTCCTGGGGGGCAAATCCAGCCTTCTTTACCAATGCAACCGCAATATCCTGTCGTTTCTAATGTTGCATATCAGCCAGGACCACCCTATGGTTCTACTTCAGGTCAAACTGGTTTCCAGCAAGCACCTGGTCCTGTTCCTCCACCAGGGCAACCGGTTCATCCGGTACAGCCCGGTGTCCCGCCTCCAGGCCAGCCGACCCATCCGGCACAACCTGGGGCTCACTTACAACCAGGTCAGCCTGCGCAACCAACACCGCCTGGTCACCCGGGCCAGCCTGGTCATTCAGGCCAGCCCCCTCACTCGGGTCAACCTGTTCATTCAGGGCAGCCCTCTCATTCCATTCACTCTGCTCAACAGCCTGTTCATTCAATGCCGCAGCCAAATCAACAGCTGCGCCCTACGTACCAGGCTCTGCAGGGTTCCACTTATCAGCAACCTACTCATCCTCAGAGTGGTTATTATCCTCATGGTTAGTCTCAACCGAACTATAACCACCCTGGAGGCTCTCAGTATTATCCTCCTCCACCCGGTTCTACCTACGCTCAGCAGCCAAATCCAAACGCTGCTTATACAGGGCAGACGCCTAATTAGGGCCCGAACCCTGGTTATCAAGCCCCGCACTATGGTTACCAGCAGCCAAATCAGTCTGGTTATACGAACTATGCCCCCTACGGTCAGAATCCTCAGGGACAGAACCCATGGGGGCAGGGATATTCACAACCATCGTGGAGCACAGGTACCGGACCTTATCCTGGGACTGGCATGGTAGTTAACCCTCCATTGCCGTTCCTGGCTACCTTGGAACTACCGGACGTCTCGAAGTTGACCAATGATCCGATTGCACATAATCCATATTGGCCTCCGGTTCCCACCAAGATACCAGGTGACTGTCCCAAGTTTGAGGGCAAAGCTGGAGAAGACCCCCAGGCGCATGTGATGACGTATCACCTCTGGTGCTCGTCTAACTCTTGGACTGACGATTCGATTCGTCTGCGTCTTTTCCAGCGTACTTTAACAGGAGCTGCTGCTAAGTGGTACATAGAGTTGTCCCGTGGTATTTTTCAGGATTTCAACTCGTTAGTTATGGCTTTCCTCACGCATTTCCAGTTACCGGTCCGGTATGAGGCCGGGACGCACCTCCTGTCTTTCCTAAAGCAGGACTCGGCCACTCACATCTCGGATCACATCCATGAGTGGCGGCGCCGTCGTCGACTGATCAAGTTTCACATACCTGATCAGATTTTGACTCACTGGTTCACCACCTCCTTTGTCAATAAAATCACTCAGGATATCGCGATGGGAGGAACAAGCTATCGCACGTGTCCAGTACCTGGATCTTGTTTATTCGCAATCTGGCACGCTTTATGACATCTTGCCTGATGCTCCACGGCCCGGAGCCACAAAGGCCCCGCCTACCCCTATGGTGGATGGTGTCATTGGTTCCGTTTCTCAAAATTCGAAGAAGTCTTCGAATGGGAAGCAGAAGGCTAATTCTTCCAACAATACCTCTGCTAATCCCGCCTCATCCGATTCTGGTAAAACCGCGGAGGTAAATGCCGTTCAGGCCAATCCTGCGGACAAATCCTCCAAAGGGAAGAAGAAGGGCAAAGGCAAATCAAAATCTGATGCCCCAAAACCGGAATCTAAATCTCGAACTGAGGATGGCTCCCAACGTAAGCCGAAGTTCCCTTGCCTCATCTGTGAAGGTGACCATTACACTAAGGATTGTCCTCGACGATCCGAAATTAGTCAACTTCTTAAAGGCTCAAAAGGAACTCCGGCTGTTTTAAAAGAGCCATTTCCATCTCAGCAGACCCAGATGGTCGAACAGGGCTCATCATCTGCACCGTTTGGGTCTCAGGTTTTCATGATGAAGACTAATGCACCTATCACTATCGCTACGAGATCGAAGGATTACAATAGTCAGCAACAGGCACCCGGGAAGGCAGTTGCGGAAGGGCCGCCTCCCCCACCTATTTCTGCTCCGTTGGAAATCGAGAAGCCGACTCTCGAACCCGTTGTGAAGCCACCTCCCAAGGGTGTTCTTCGGAGATCCTCTTACAATCCAAACTCTCGTGCCGCTCAACATTACAGTATCGTTGAGGATCTGGCACAGGCGCCATGTGCCATGTCTGCACTTGAGGTTCTTCAAAGTTGTCCTTCACAACGGAAGGCTTTACTGTCTGCCATCGGTGGTATCGATCCCGCCGACTCGAGCCTTCTCACCTTTGATCTGGAGAATTTTACTCCCCGGCTTCCGCATCAAATTGCTTTGGTCATTCAAGTCGGGATTAACGGTCTGAACGTTCATAGAGCCGTCGTAGATGAAGGTGCATCTACTTGCGTTATGTCCTCCACTTGCTGGAAGGCCATCGGCTCTCCAGCCTTGTCATCATCTCCCAATGCCCTTGAGGCATTTGATGGTCGGGAGTCTAAACCCCTGGGAGTTCTTGAGAGTCTTGCGATCACATTACAGGGAAAAACTGTCAACGTGGAAGTGGAAGTGGTTGACGCTAAACTCAACTACAATATACTTCTTGGCCGCAGCTGGACCCATGCCATGCTCTGCGTGCCGTCTACTATCTTTCGATTCATTAAGTTCCCCCATGAGGGAAATATTGTCACGGTAGATCAGTTGTCATTTTTTACCTCTAGCTCTGAGAACAACGTGCCATACGTGGATCAAATTCCGAATCCCCAAGACAGCATAGGACCTGGTCTTTTCAAAGACCCAGTTCTCATGGGTATATTCCCCGCACCGCCACCGAATACCGCTCAAGTCAACATGTTGTCCAGGACTGATGACCCCTGGCTTATTCCTACACCTGAGAAGGTATATGAGTTTGGAGAATCCATGCCTTTAACGCCAGTAGAGATCAGCTACTGTGAGATTGTTGACGCATCGGACCCTCCACCTCCTCCGCATGCTCCGATGAGCATGGCTCTTGACGTCTACTCACAATCCCCCTGGCTTGGTCAGGCTGATTCGCCTGATCCTCTTAGAGAGACTTTTCCTTCAGATGAGGCCATCATTGAAACTATGTCTCTTGAGGAGCTGCCCTGGGGCGATGGGCATCATCGCTCCTCGTTTATGCCTAGCTTGGGGGCAATGACCGACTGTCTAGAGCGTTATGCTACTCAGGTTCCTTCCCCTCCTCTTCAAACACCGATCTTGATGCACGAGGTCTTTTCGGAGGGTAATCTGAGTAACATTACTCAAACTGTTCCAATCAACATCTCCGTTAAACCGGGGATTGTTGAGAACATTCATGTGGGTGTGACTTGTTCTTCCGAGGAGATTCAAGTCTATACGGAGCTTTTCAAAGAATTCCGAGATGTTTTCGCATGGTCTTACGAGGAAATGCCGGGAATTGATCCGAGTATTGTCGTGCACGAGATTCCAACCTACCCAGGTGAGAAACCCGTGCGCCAGCGCTTACGTCCCATGCATCCTCGGAAAGCCGCCGCCATCAAGGCAGAAGTTGAAAAACTTCTGAACGCGGGTTTTATTTATCCTATCCCCCTTACAGAATGGGTGTCCAATATCGTCCCTGTTGATAAAAAGCAGGGTACAATTCGAGTCTGTGTGGATTATCGCGATATCAATCGCGCTTGTCCTAAGGATAATTATCCCACTCCGTTTATCAACCAGATCATCGACGAATGTGCCGGAAGTGAGATCTATTCCTTAATGGACGGTTTCTCAGGCTACAACCAAATCAATATTGCACCTGAGGATCAACATAAGACCACATTCATCTGTCCGTGGGGTACTTTCGCGTACAAAAAACTCCCGTTCGGCTTAAAAAATGCTGGCGCCACGTTCCAGCGTGCGATGTCCTATGCTTTTCATGATATTCGCCATATCGTCCAGCCTTATCTGGACGACTTGCCAGCCCATTCGGGTAAGCGAGAGGACCATCCTGAGCATCTCCGCCAGATATTCCTTCGTTGCAGACGCTACAATATCAGGCTCAACCCTCATAAGTGCGTCTTCTGCGTCGATTCTGGCCGTCTTTTAGGCTTTATAGTCTCGAAAGATGGAATTCGCCTTCACCCTCTAAAGGTCGAGGCTATCATAAATCTCCCATCACCCTCCTCCCTGTATCAGTTACAGAGTCTACAAGGGAAAGCGAATTTTCTTAGGCGCTTTATCCCGAATTATGTCGAGGTGGCCAAAGGATTCACTCGTTTGTTAAAGCAGAATGTTCCCTTTCACTGGGACGAAATTGCTCAGGAATCCTTCGAGAAGCTAAAGACATTGCTAGTCAATGCTCCGTTGCTTCGTCCTCCGGACTACCACCGCGACTTTACTTTGTATCTAGCCACCGCATTAAGCACCATCGCCATGGTCTTGGTGCAGGATGACGAGAACGGTGACGAACATGTTGTTTATTACCTATCTCGGAACCTTCTCGACCCGGAAACGCGTTATGCACATGTCAAGAAGTTGGCCTTAGCAGCAGTACATGCCGTACAACGCTTTCGCCATTACATCCTTTTGCGTACGATAACAGTGGTTTCACACTGCAACCCTATGACGTATATTCTTTCTAGACAATTACTAGGGGGCAAGTACTCCAAATGGATCGTCATCCTGCAGGAGTTTGACTTGGAGTTCACCACCGCCAAGTCAACTAAATCACTGGTCTTCGCGGATTTGATATGTTCTCTCGCTACAGACTCTGTTCCTTCACACTCAGAAGATCATATACTGGACGAAACGTTGTTTCTTATTGATACTCGTGATCCTTGGTACGGTGACATCATAGTGTATCTTCAGACCGCGACATTTCGGTCTGAGTTGGATAAAGCTGCCCGCCGTCGGATTCGGCACCAGTCCCAACCCTACCGTATCGTAGGAGATACCTTATATCGTATTGGAGTAGATTCGGTGCTCCGACGGTGCCTTACCTTGGAAGAAGCTGAGAAAGTCTTGAATGACTGCCACAATGGCGCCTGTGGCGGACACATGTCCGGATATGCTACTGCCCAAAAGATTCTGAGGGCAGGTTATTTCTGGCCTTCCATATTCAAGGATTGTATCACTGCAGTCCGTAAATGTCATCCGTGCCAGATTTTTCAGCGCAAGATGCGCGCGCCGCCATTGCCTTTGCATCCCGTTATTACTGTCGGCCCTTTTGCGAAATGGGGCGTGGATTTTATGACGTGTAACCCTCACTCGGCCGGGGGGCATGCATACATCATTGTCGCCGTCGACTACTTCACTAAGTGGGCCGAAGCGATGCCTACACTAGCTGCTGACGGAAGAACGACTGCTTCATTTATATTCAACCACGTTATTGCACGATTCGGGGTTCCTCAAGCCATTGTCACTGATCGTGGTACTCATTTCCATGATTACATGATGACGGAGCTGACTTCAGCGTTGGGCTTGCGTCACGACAGCTCAACACCATACTACCCTCAAGCGAATGGTCAGGTTGAAGCGGTGAACAAGGTTTTGGTCACCATGCTTCAGCGAACGGTTGGGATTCATAAATCTAGTTGGCATCTCCAACTGTTCTCAGCTCTCTGGGCATACCGAACATCTGCTAAGAGTGCAACCGGGTTCACACCTTTCCAATTGGTGTACGGTCTGGAAGCTACTCTGCCGGTTGAATGTGAAATTCCTTCGCTTAAATTAGCTGTGGAGCTATTACCGGATACCTCCCCTGAGGAAGAACGTCTTCTGTATCTCGAACGATTGGATGAAACCCGTCGACTAGCTGCTTTGATCATCGAAGCACAAAAGAAGAGGGTCAAAACTCATTTTGATCAAACTGTTTCTCCTCGTTCTTTCATTGAAGGAGACCTCGTTCTCTTGTACGATCAAGCACATGATAAGCTTGGAGCCGGTAAACTCCAGCCTATGTGGCACGGTCCCTATATAGTAAAACGCGTTTTGAAAAATGGGGCCTACGAGCTTATAGATTACGAAGGAGTTCCGCTGGCGCAACCTAGAAATGGGTTGTACCTTAAGAAGTACTACGCCTGAAGTGATTTCTTGGTGTGGTGTGTGTACATAGGTGTGTGATTGTCATTTGTGTGCATAGTGTGGTGTGCTTTGTAAACATCTTTCTGCTGATCGGGTCTTCCTGGTTGTGCAGATGTCTATTCATCCATTTGTTGGTTTCGCGGATGGTGCCTCCCGCAGTACCAAGAATCTGTCTTCCGCAGCCTGGGTAATCTACGATCCTGCTGGTGAGTTGATTAACCTGCAAGGTGTGTGTTTAGGACGTACCACAAACAATATCGCGGAGTATAGTGCCGTGTTGGAATTGTTAACCGAGGCAGCAAACCTTGGTATCCGTGAATTGCTCGTGTACCTAGATTCACAACTTGTGGTGTTACAGCTGAACGGACACTATTCGGTAAGGAACCCGTCCATCTTACGTCTGTATTTGCGTATTCGATTACTGGAAAGGAATTTTGACTACATTACTTATCATCATATACCCAGGCATTTGAATACATTAACAGATGCAGTAGCAAATTTGGTGTTAGACAGGCATTTGCGCAATTTATAAATCATCATCACATGTAAAGAAAGACTCATCCAGAAATAGATATGTATATATATAGATATCGAAATGTTTACATAGAGTGTGTCGCATAAAACTCAAAAAATATACATAATTGTCTTAATACATCCTGAGACACTGTGTCTCTCAAAAAATAGGTGTGGCATAAATCCTAGAGACTAATATGCATGGTGCTCATGATAGCACGTCACTGCGCGCACTAGGCGCCTCAGGATTCGGTGGATCCGGTTCGGAACTCCCACCGTATGGCGCTAGTATGCCATCGGTACATCTGATAGTCGGGCATAGTCTGGGATCCCATGGGAAATCCCCTCGAGGTTCTGGATCAGTTCCTCTCCTCCGGTGCCTTCCCCCTGGATCTCAGGGGCGAGTTGTGTCCTCCGAAAGATTGGAGACATCCCGGCTGGTCTCTCAGGTCCTACATCTGCATGCATATATAATTGTGTCAAGACGAATTTGTATTAACAAAAAAAACATATAAACATAAAATCAAAAATATGAGGTCTTACCCAGCTCCTCGTCCCAGTCGTCTCCTTCTGGTAGTGGGAGATCTGGGTCCCCGGTAAAGTCAGTTCTCGAATAGGGCCAATCTTCCACGACGATCAGTTGGCGCCGTAGCCACCTAAAGAACTCTGGCCTCCAGGACATCTGTTGGCCACCTCCAGATCTGGGCATCATTGCTGCCCAGCGAGCCATTCGTGGCTCTCGTGGTATCGGACTCGCCACTGCGGCCCCTTGGCCCTGGAAGATTGGTATGCGTTCCAGAATGAACGATACCAAGATGGAACCATACCCGAACTGCTTCAGTTTCCCCTGTTTGCACTTTGTGAGCTGCCTTTTCATGTTGATGGTTACCGCTTCTGCCCAGTTGAACAGTAGGGGACCCATGCATTCTGAGGCTAACAGGAGTTGAGTCTTCGTGGCCTCGTGCGGAGCCTGCGACCCAGCAGCCCGCGTAATGGTGTGGAGAACTACTCTCAGTGCTAGATCAGGGATGGTGGAGATGTATACCTTCTTGCTTCCTGATCCTGTTTGTGCCCCTCGACACACCCGTGCCATTACCTGTTCCATCTTTTCCCCGGATGGTCTGCTCCCAGTCAGTACAGGGATTGGACCTCTACGGGACAATCCAGTAATGAAATAAATTTCAGTGACCTCCAGTTCTAACACCTGGTCTCGTAGCCTGAAAACTTGTTCATTTTCATCCCAGATGCTGATTAGATATTGGAGGAGCTCGGGCTGAGCTCGTAAACATGGCGTGAGGAAGAAATTTTTCAATCCACAGTCTCTTAGAGCGTTCATGCAAGCTTGGCTTTGCATGGCCTCTTCATCCTCGTCTCCGTGCTCTCGTTCCTTCCATTCGATTGCCATTTTGAGTGGTTATCTGCATTCATATGGTCAAAAACCCCTGATTAGATCTTTGGTGAGCTTCAAATTTCAAGAAATTTGGTTTAAATACCGGAATTTTAGGCGAAAATTTAGGTTCGGCCGCTGGCGCGGCTGTTTTGCTAACATTCGCGCCAGGTGGCGTGAGCCCTTTAGTAAAAAGAGCCCAGTGGCGTGGGTCCGTGCCCGATACCCGCGCCAATGGACCCGGCCCTAAAATTTTAAAAGTGACCACACAAAGTTGATTTCTAAGGGAAAATCATTAAAAAATGTATGGAAATGAAGAGCAAAGGAGCGCCTCTTACCTGTGACAGACGAGAAGCTGAATGGTTGCCTGGATTGGTCGCGATCACCGTCAGAAGATTCTGCTCCAAAAGGACCACTGTTGCTTTCCACAAGGTAAATAGTAAAAAGTAATTTCATTTTTTACCAATTAGACATATTTATAACTTTTCGACGTTAAATGAGCTTTAAAAGTTATTTTTGTCAAATATTTGCATATGTTATGTCGAAAATGGATTTTATGCTTGCTTGGTATGTGCAGCAGCAGGTTTTTGCGACTTAAAAGATGGAAACGAGTTGTATTTTATACTTTTTCGGACTCGGTAAATACACGAAAAAGTCACTCTAGAGTCATCTTTCAGCTCTTTTCTGACTCTCTAAATATGAAAAGATCACCGAGGCCCTTGTCGTTTCGATCTCGTTAAAATGTACACAAATCGACATTCACCCGGTATAAGTTTAACCCTTTTTCGGGCCGGGATGGATTGATTACGAAAAAGGAATACCCTAGCCTATCGCGACTAGGAGGTTTTCCCGGATATTATTTTCTACCTTTTCAGATTTGGGGAACTATTTACGAAAAGGGACTTGTGGAGTTTTCTTTTCAGCTGTCTTTTCAAACTCTTTAAACATGAAAAGACACCGAGTTCTTCCTTTGTCAGACTCGTTAAACCCTGATGACATCGGATATAGTCGAAACGACGTTCTCCGAGTTTCTCCTTCCTGGGACTCGTTAAATGCACCAGGATGGATTCGCCCGAAGGGCGAACTTATATCGCAAGCATATGCTATCCCCTTCAAGCTTGTTATCAAAAATAATTGGGGTACTCGCCAGAAATGGTGGGGGAAAAATGGAACCATCGTCATTGTCGTCGGCAGTATGTCGCTCTTGAACATGGCACTTGTCTGCATTCGTGTCGGGTTGGGGACATCTCATCTCGTTGCTTCACTTTGCTTCCATGGGTTTGGGTAATCTCTTTTGACCTCTCATCCGTTCACTGCCTCGTCGCCATGACCTTTGATCTGTTGATGTCAAATACTGCCAAGTCCATTGTCGTGCCGTTTATATGTTCAAGAGAAGTTGGCCTCTGCGAATATCAACCTTCCTCTGTTTCTCATATGGCCCCGATTCACAACAAAACATTATGTTCCTCTGTCTCGTGTCGATGATGTGGGAATTATTATGGCCCACCTTCGATCAAGGTCACTTCCTGTCGACTTCAACTCATTATCCAGGAAGTTGGTCTAGAGACTCCTGATGGTACCTTGGAGCCTGCATGCCTCAATGGCAGGTTCGTCGCATTCGACGAGAGGTTTACATCATTGGCCTCCGATCGAGTGATTCTGCGGGTGTTCGACGTCAACTCATTTATTCGCACGCCGTAGATTGTACCTGTAGTACCTTGAGAACCATTTTCATTATTGGTGGTTTCTCTCGCGTCGGTTAACAGCTTTCATCATTGGTTGGTAATCCGACGATGTTCTTGCATGTTAGACTTCAGCTCACATATTCACATGCTTGAACTTGTACTTTGTTGGGTCGAGATGGAGCGCAAGACCCTGGATTGTGTCTGTTGTAATCCAGGCTGCAATTGTGGATTATTATCATTTTGTACATGACTCACTGATTGGATGGCTGCGACCATACCTGAGTCTATTTATTTTATCTTAGTTGGATGGCTGCGCCCATACCCTGGATCCGGATTATATCATACTCTGTTTCGGATGGCTGCATCCATACCACTTATACATCATGTACTTGAGATATCAGTTGTATCTTTCTGCGCAGGTTTTCCGACGGCGGCCTTTCAGTGGAACATGTTCTCGTAAAGCATTTCACCCCTCTCCCTCTCGGGCCTCATACTTTAGGGGGCATCTGTTACACAGTAATTTGTCACCGTCCTTACCATTCCCCATCCTGCACAATGGAGGACCCATTCTGTGACCTGTGGACATTGTCATGCCTTGAAAACATCATCAATGCATCCCTCTGAACATGAGCTTTATTTTCCCTTGAGACATCTCCTTGCAAAAGTCATGAAAAACATCCCTTTTGGCATTGGCGCAGGCAAGCAGTTCAGTACTCGCGCCAATGGAGAAATTAATGCAAAGAGTTCGCGCCACCTGGCGCTCTGTCACAGAGCCGTAGTCACGCCACCCAATTTGGGAGTTTTTTTTTAAATATGGATGGCGGGAGTTGAGTTCTAACCAATTCACAAACCATCACCTATCTTGAGTTGGGAGGTTGGCTGCGGGAGTTCTATGGAGGGAAGTGGTTTTGCCACCTCCCATGGAACCTTCCTTGTTGATAGGGCTAATCCCATAATAATAGGGATCCCAACTCCTCCTTCCCCATCTATAAAAGCTTGCTCAAATCAATGGCAAGCTAGTCTTGAAGTGCCTAAGCTCTGAATCTCCATCTTCCCAAGAGCCTTTGTGTTGTAAAGCACCCTCTCTTTCCCTTAAGGCTGACTCAAGTAAGGAGACCATTGTCACGAGACTCTGGAGAGGTCTTCCTTTTCCTTGGCGAGCTTTGCGAGACGTGGACTACTGGAAACCCATACGAAGGAGACCGCGACGTCAGAACTTGGTTGTAATCTTTATTCGCTAGTTATTTAATAGATGATTATGATTATGGTTCCACTCCGTTTTCCATCATGTTAATGCGAGTAATGTCCTTTCTGACTGATGTTTAGTTACGTATGCTGGTTTCTATGCTTGTATCTGTTCGTTTCTTCTATGTGCAGGTGTTCATCCGTGGAGATCGTGGAGGGATTGTGATCTGCCGAGGCTGAGGAACAGGGATGCTTCTTCTTCAGATCCTAGCGTTGGAATCCAGGTAGGCTTCTATCTCTAGCCTTTTCATTTGTAATTAGGAACCTGCGTCATGACATTGTTTGTTTGTTGCTAGACCCCTGTTGGGATAGTAGGGATCGCCTCTGTCCGCAGAGGGGATTTACCTTCTCAACAATAGGGGTGTAGAGAAACAAATTATGGTGCCTAATTATGATTTCCTAGATGATCTAAGAAATGTTTGTATTAAGATCCCATTATTACAAGCCATCAAGGAAATTCCAATCTTAGCAAAGACAATAAAGGAGTTGAGCATGAAGAAAACAGGGAAAAGAATAAGAGAGATAAATAAAATTCAACTGGCATGAAAAATAGCAGATATCATGATGGGTAAGATGGCTATTCCAAAGTATCTAGACCCAGGAAATCCAGTTGTTAAAATTCACATTAATGGAATTGAGATCCAAAACACACTTATTGATTTAGGAGCATCATCAATATCATGAGTAGACAAATCATGGATAAACTGAAACTTCCTAATCTTCTTTTTACACCCACATTATTACAATTAGAAGACAGATCTATGATCAAACCTGATGGGGTAATAGAAGACATTCCAGTGTCCCTAGATTCTTGGGAATATCCTGTGGATTTTATGATCCTAACTCCTAAGAATAATCTAGGGGGGCATCCTGTTATATTAGGAAGACCTTGGTTAGCTACAACTGATGCTTTCATTAGTTGTAGATCCAGTGATATGTACATCTTTGATGGTAGTTCAACCAAGAAATTTACCTTGTATCCTCCAGCAAATAAAATTACAGAATTAGATGATACTCAATGGATAGAGGATGAAGAAGACTTACAACCTCTCTTCACAATTTCAGAAATTAGTGAAGATAGCCAAATTCTGAATACCTTAGAAAACTTTGAATCCTCTTCGGAATATAAGCATGAAAAATTTCAAGAAGAATCCAACATTGAGTTTTTATCATCAATACAGATGTCTCTTTACTCCATGAATAAATTTGGCAGCTCTACAATTGAGATATTTCCAGGCAAAACCTTAAACATAAACAAGAACCTAGAGAAATCTCAACAAGAAGAGCTAGTCAAGATATTACAGAGACATTCTTCTGCATATGCATGGGAGTACACTGATATGAAAGGGATAAGCCCCAAGAATTGCACTCATCACATCTACATAGAGGAAAATTGTAAACTAATCAGACAACCTCAGAGAAGGATGAATCCAAATCTTAGGGAGATTGTTAAGGAAGAATTGTAGAAATTGTTAAATGTTAACTTTATCTATCCCATTTCAGATAGTCAGTGGGTTTCTCCTTTGGTAATTGTGCCAAATAAAAATGTTAAATGGAGGGTATGTATTGACTACCAGGAAATAAACAAAGCTACTCTTAAAGATCATTTTCCCTTACCTTTCATAGATCAAGTGTTAGATACATTAGCTGGAAAAAAGTACTTTTCATTTCTAGATGGGTTTAGTGGTTATAACCAAATCTAGGTATCACTTGAAGATCAAGAAAAAACCACATTTACCTATCCTTGGGGTACCTATGCTTACCGAGTATTGCCATTTGGACTATGCAATGCACCCACAACATTTCAAAGGGTAGTACTAGGAATCTTTTCAGATCTAATACATGATTGTGTAGAGGTATATATGGATGATTTCACAGTTTATGGAAACACATTTGAAGAAGCCCTAAAAAACTTGGAATTTTTTTTAAAGAGATGTAAAGAAGCAAATCTTTCACTTAGTCATGAGAAGTGTTTTATGATGTTTACTGAAGGAATTTTTATAGGACATCACATTTCAGGGGATGGGATTAGAGTTGATAAGTCAAAAGTTGAAGTCATATCTAACTTATCTATTCCAAGTTGTCAAAAAGATGTTAGGAGTTTTCTAGGATGCATAGGATATTATCGAAGGTTTATAGAAAACTTCTCCAAGATAGCATCTCCACTTTTCAAATTACTTACCAAAGACTGTGAATTCAAGTGGAATCCTGATTGCCAGTTAGCCTTTGAGACCCTGAAGAAAAAAAAATTTTGAAGCACCTATTCTAAGAGGACCTAACTGGAAGTTACCTTTTCATATTTCAATAGATGCCTCAGATACAGCTCTAGGAGCAGTATTGGTACAAAAAGACCTGATTCCATATGCCATCTACTATACTAGTAAAAATTTGACTCCTTCAGAGTTAAACTATATTGTAACTGAAAAAGAGTTTTTAGCTGTTGTTCATGCCATAAACAAATTCAGACACTATATAACAGGCTATGAAACTTTGTTCACACAGATCACTCTGCAATTATATATCTAATGAACAAATCAATTACTAATGGCAGAGTCATAAGATGGTTATTGCTTTTACAAGAATTCAACATTACCATTCTAGATAGGCCTGGAAAAAAAAACACAATAGCTGATTTCCTATCTAGACTCCAAAACATCAAAGACAATACTCCAGTTGAAGATCAATTCCCTGATGAATATCTTTTTGCAATTTCTACTCAAACTCCTTAGTTTGATAACATAGCTAATTATTTAGTTTCAGGGAAATTTCCTTCAATAATGAATGCAAGAAACAAAATAAAGATCATTTATGACAGTGCAAAATATTCATGGGTTTCTAATGAGTTATACAAAACAGGTCCAGATTTTATCATTAGGAGATGTGTTCAGGAAGATCAGATGCCTAAGATCCTCAAGGCATGTCATGATGAACCTTGTGGCGGACACTTTGCTGATAAAAGAACAACTTATAAGATCCTTCATTTAGGATATTATTGGCCATCCCTTTTTAAATATGCTAAAGAGTATGTCAAAAGGTGTGACCGTTGCCAAAGGGTAGGGAAACCTTCTCCTTCAGGTGAGATGCCATTATAGCCTCAGGTACATATTGAACCTTTCGAAAAATGGGCTTTAGATTTTTTAGGACCTATTAGTCCTCCATCAAGAAAAAATAAATATATATTAGTGTGCACTGATTATGTTACCAAATGGGTAGAGGCCAAGCCATTACTTTCTGCTACTAAAGCATCTGTAGTTAATTTTATTTTTGAGGATATTTTTACTCGTTTTGGTGTCCCAAGGGAAATTGTTACAAATCAAGGAGCTCAATTTACATCAAAGCTAGTGGAACAAATGATGGAGAGGTACAAAATTAGGCACAAAAAATCTACTCCTTATCATCCACAAGAAAATGGTCAAGTGGAATCTACTAATAAGGTCATTGAAGGGATCCTAATGAAGACTGTTCATTTACATAGAAGAGATTGGGAAAATAGGCTTCCCGGAGCCTTGTGGGCCTATAGAACTACATGGAGGAGCACAACAAGCCATACTCCTTATGAAATTTTTTATGGAAAAAAAGTTTTGTTTCCCATAGAGTTCCAGATTCAAACTTTCAAAATGGCAGTTCAGCTAGGACTTGATCTAACAAAGGCACAAAAGCACAGATTGGAGCAGATTAATGAATTGGATGAGATCAGACAAGATGCAGTTCAGAAAACAAGTATAGTCCAACAGAAAAGGACTAGATGGCACGAAAAGTACATCAAGGAAAAGAAGTTCAAAGAAGGTGACTGGGCTCTCTTGTTTGATTCAAAGTTCAAGGATTTTCAAGGTAAATTCCAAACACATTGGCTTGGGCCATATGAAATTATAATAATTTTTGACAATGCAGCAATAAAAATTAGGACAATAGATGAAGAGAAGGTCACTTTTCTTGTAAATGGTCATAGATTAAAACTATATCACAAGCCACTTTCAAGAGAAGAATTTGTCAGAAGATTTTAGGAAAACAGTAATGTGGAGTTAATGAAGAATAAATTTTCTTCTTCATCAACTTAGTTGAATTTTCTGATTCCAAAAGAAAAAAAAAAAAATATATATATATATATATATATATATAGTATAAACATGAAAACTAATCACTGATTAGCATGTTTATACAGAAAACATAGAGTGAAAATCAGAATTTTTCTGACACTCTAGCTTTTCAAATTTGTTCTTTTTCTGCAAGCAGCTATTAAAAAATCATAAATGTAAACCCATATTTCACTTATGATTCATTTCATTCCATTCATCCATACTCCACTTCACTCCATACTTCATTCATTTCATTCCATGGTCCACCTCATTTTTCATCTCAGAGTTTTAAGAATGATTTCTTTCTGCAATTGAATAATACAGATCATAAGTTGCAAGTCATTTTCCATACTTCACTCCACTTCCTAATTGAGATTCCTTTCATTCCATTATTCACTTCACCCATACTCCATTACACCATTCTTCATTATCCATTTTTAAATCATTTCATACAAACATTCCATTCATGCTTCAAACCTTTCCATTCCATGTTTTAAGACTTCTACAGGTACATTCTGTAGCCAGTCAGACATTCTGCAGCAAGTCAGACATTTTGTAGCTAGCCAGACATTCTGCAGCCAGAGATCCTAAAGGCACTATCTAGTAATCACTTGATTGAGCTACAAATTGATCCTGCATATCCAAAACAACAAGAAAAATCAAAGGAGTTATGGGGATTGAAGACCAATGACTTTTAAAGGAGGACAAGGCATGTCAAAACCAAAAGGAAAAAAATCAAAGGAAAGGAAAAGGTAAAAGTTATGAAATTATTATATTAACAGATCATGAAAGTTTAGCATAATTTAATCCATGTATGATTCAAAAAGGTTATTTTAATTAGTCATGTTGATCATGCCTATCAAACCTATCATAAAAACTTTGGACATAATCCCTTCTATCTTGCCATATCCGATCATCATTCAAAACTTAACAGTTAAGTACTGAAGTGATTTGATCAGTCATGTCACTAGGCCAAAGTATTTAATGATGATTTTGAATTTCTCACAAAATATCTCTGTGGTCTTTTCTTCCGTGATAACTCTCAATTCATTAATCCGTGTGAATAAACCGCACCGCATTACACTCATTTCATAACTACTCCATATCATTTCTTTCCGCAGCCACTTCTTAAGCCATTCCGGTCTGTATCTGTGGAGTAAAAACATCTTTTTAAAAGTCATTTTCACTATGAGAAGAGTTCCGCAGCCAATTCTTATCCATTAGAGTCTGTAAAACAGACGAAACATCTGTGGAGTAAAAACATCTCTTTAATAGCAATTTTTACTGTGAGAAGAGGAGCAGTAATTTGAAGGTTGAAAAGATAATTTATGGGTCTCATAGTAAGAACTGAACCAGTTTGAACCAAGTAATTGGAAGGCTATCCACAAATAAGAGAAATGCTACAGCAGGCTGGGTGGTTGCAATTTTTAGAAAAATTCAGTGGTTTTCACAAAGAGGTGACTAAAACATTTGCACGGTCCTTCAATGGAGCGGAGGTCGAAATAGGAGATGTTAAATTCACCATTACAGAGGCTTTCATTGCAGAAGAAATTGAATTACCCAGGCAAGGAGAAAAGTGGTTCAAAAATAGGGAATTTCATAACGAGGCATGGAGGCAAATACTCAAAACACCAGGTATGGATGTTTGCATTTTTAAGAAAGGTATTCCTAGCTCTGCACTAAAGAATAAATGGAGGAACATGTTGCTCATCTTGCAAAAATTTATAACTTGTGAAGGAAGATTTGGTACCCTCTTTGTTTATCATATTCGGTTAATGATGCATTTCTTAGGAGAGGAAATCAATTTGCCCTTTTTCCTACTTCATAGTCTGAAAAGAATGGCCTCAAATGTACAAAAGAGGGTTCAATTTCTGGAAACAACCTTGTATCACCATGGGTTAGTCAAAATCTTAATTGAACATCATTTGGGAAAAATGGGAGATAATTGGGATGAGTTTCTAGTAAGGAATCATTTTGAGGAACCCAATGAATCTCCACTTGAAGGCAAACCCATAAGAAGAAGTAGGAGAAAGGAAATTTCTAAGGCTATTGAAACTAAAACTAGTAAATCAATACAAGAGGACAACGAAGAGATGATTTCTGAGAAATTGGCTCAAATTAAAAAGCAGTTTAATAAGGAAAGAATAATAAGAAAATATGCCAAAGAACGAGGAGAAGGGCCATCTCAACCGAGACGGAGCCACAGGCTTAGAGGTATACTAAAGAAAAAAGAGATTAGACAAAATGGAATCATAAACATTGAGGATGAAGAAACACTTGAGGATTTTGATGAAGGAGCCCCTGAAATAGACCCAGCACAACAAGAAATTTACAATTATGTTGAGACACTAGAGAAGAAAGCTTCAGAAAATAGAGACAGAACTCCTAGTCCACCAAAATCTGCAATTGATATGCTAAGAAGAGATAAATATGAGTTAGAAGCACTCAATAGGCATATCAAGAATGAGAATGAAATTTTAAGGGAGCAGGTTAAGCTCAAAGGTGATATGAATACCACTCTGTCTCTACAAATGAAAAAGTTGCACAAGGCCAGTGAAAGATTGAAGAAGAAAAACAAAAGGTTAAGCAGGGCACTTACAAATTTGAGATTCAAGTTAGTCATAAGGAAGCCTAGAAGACCACTGAATATCAGGAAAATCAGAAGAAGAGGCTTAGATGTCTTAGCAGAGGTCTCAGAGTACATGGAATAGTTGCATGAGGACATGCAAAAGTCTTGCAGTGGGGGTATGTTGAGCCCCGAAGATGTCCTTCTTTTCCACCACATTTCACTTCATTTTTCTTTTTCCCTCATCAATTACAGGCTTAAATGATCAATAGGATTAATTAGGATTACTTTAAGAATGTATATAATGAGTAACTTGCTATGTTTTCATGATTTTGTTATTGTAGCAATTTTTTACTAGACTGGCTACAGAACACAGTCATTCTGTAGCCAGTCACCTATTCCGCAACCGTTCTCATGTTTACGCAGGTTCCAGGTGTCACCACAAGGGAAAATGCATATGGTTGTATTCCACATCACTCCCCCATCATTTCTTGCTCCCCACGAAGTCTGAGCTCGAGTCTACAGGCGGTTATGCACGTGGGAAACCAAAACTAGGTGACAGACTTCTAATAGGACAAGGACTGTACAGATGTCCTTAATCATAGAACGAGGCCACCTCCAGAGTCCTAGTTCGATTTTAGTTTGAAAATAAAATTACTCCTGTTTTATCTCAAAGAAAGTTATGTAATTTTGTTATAAATATGGCTCGGGAGACCGAGAAACAACTTAGCTAGATTTATGTTTTATTGCTAGATATCTAAAGACCGTAAATACTCTGTTTTGAATAATTTCTCCTTTAATGAAAGAAGCATCACTTTATTGCAAGATCTGAGTCAATATTGAGTAGATTTGCGTGCTAATCCGGTGGTAGAGGGCCCCTGCTACCTAAGAAGTTTTGTTCATATGGTTTAGATAAGTAACTTAGCCTTGTTTCATTCTTAGTTTAATTAATTTTCTGAACTTTATGTTTTTATACTTGCAGTGGATGTCACAGTTAGTCTTATCCTTACAAACTCTGCCAAAATATTACTCACATTGGATGGGATATAACTATAGTATTTAGGAGTTAGTTGCATTTCTTTGAACTTTATGATTTTGTGCTCGATTACATCAGTTGTTACAGCTAGTCATGATCTTATAAACTCTTCCAAAATATCACTAATTCTAGATGAGCCATAGCTGTGGTGTTTTAGAGATTTTTTGTGTTTTGTTGAATTGTATGCTTTCATTCTCATTTACATAACATGTTGCAGCCAGTCTTGTTCCATAAATTATTCCAAAATACCACTAATTCCGAATGAGACAGAGCTGAGACATTTTAGTGATTAGTTGCATCTTTAGTCTAGTTGTAGTACTCCGGAGGTAGATGTCACTTTAGTTTAATTCTGTCACTGTGTTTCAAGTTTGATAATGGAACTCTAGTGTAACTCTGTTCACTGTACTTTAAGTTAGATTAGTGAAATTCTAGTTTAGTTCCAAATCGTTGTATTTCAAAGTTAGGATAAAATCATTCTAGTTTAATTGTGATCACTATGTTTTAAGCTTGATCAATTGCATTCTAGTTCTGTGTTATCCATTGTTCTTTTAGTTGTATTAACTGTCAAAATTAGACTTCACGGCCTTCATTTTTTACAAACTAATCTTGTTCTGACTTTCTATTAATGCATCATCATATGAACAGGAATGAGTTAGTGATATCAGTTTAAGGCCTTGATTTTTCTGCAATCTTTTGCAATTTCACAATTGAACCTTTCTTTCCAAAAACTATTTTAGAAAATATCTAACTTTTGAATAAGGTTTAGTGGTGACAAGTTGAGCTACAAAATGAGTTGATATTAGCATGACAAGTTAATCCAGAGTAGAAATATTATTGTGTTACAAATAGTCTTTTTCCAATTGTGTTCCAACAAACTTTTAGCCATGGATGAGATTCTTTGTAATATTGTAAAGATGGTTGTTTACTTAGGAGAACCTAATTTGTGCTAACTTTTCATTTTCTCAAGCTATTCCAACATATTTCTAATGAATGAATTGGATGAGTTTATGATATGATTTATTGAGTTCATGTTGTGATTTGTTTTCTTTATATGAGTCATTATCAAACTTTGCATTCTCTGTTCTCTAGTATAGGCTTTTCTCTGTTTTTAGTGTGACCAACAACTGTTCTTTTTCAACATTTACTTCTTTTCCTTCTTAACATAAAACCATAAAACCAAAAACATCATAAAAACACTAAACACGACGTAGTGAGAAACAGATACCTAGGCACATATAGTGCACCACACTTTAGCAATTTACTGAACCTGGTTGATAATTTATGACCTCAATTTAGGAGCACTAAGTTGAGCACAACAATAAGCTTGGCGCGAGTGAAACATAGGGACATAGCGCCAGTTGATGCGCCCTCTAGTGTGGATTTCCCCCATTGGCACGAGGGATGAACTGGCTAGTAGCGCCATGGAAAAAACATCTATTTTTTGGGTTTTTCAAAGGAAATGTTCTTCAGGAGAATGATTTTCCTTATGAAGGAGGATGCCATGAACGTGTTTTCAAGACATTTTACTATTCAAAAGTCATGGGAATAGTCCTCAAATTTATGGGACGAGGGATTGCAAGGATGATGAAAAAAAAATAACCTCAACCAATCCCTTAACCTCACTAAACTCGTAACCTTACCCTTAACCTTAACCAAAACTTAACCTTAACTTTACCTTAACCTTGAATTTACCCTTAACCTAACCTTAACCTTAAACTAACCCTTAACCTTGACCAAATTCTTAACCTTAACCTTAACCTTAATTTTACCCTTAACCTAATCTTAACCTTAACCTAACCTTAACCTTGACTTTACCCATAACGTAACCCTAACCTTGACCTTAACCTGAGGTTAAGAATATGGTTAAGGTTAAGGGTAAGGTTAGGGTTAAGGTTAGGGTAAGGTTATGGTTAGGTTAGGGTTAAGGTTAGGTTAGGTTAAAGTTAGGTTAAGGTTAAGGTAAGGTTAAAGTTAAGGTTAAGGTAAGGTTAAAGTTAAGGTTAAGGTTATGGTTAAGGTTAAGGTTAAGCTAACATGAAGGTTAGGTTAAGGTTAAGGGTAAAATAAGTTTATGGTTAAGGTTAAGGTTAGGGTTAGGTTATAGTTAAGGTTAAGGTTAGGTTAAGGGTAAGATAAGGTTAAGGTGTAGGTTAGGTTAAGGTTAAGGTTAGGTTATAGTGAGGGTTAAGGTTATGGGTTTGGTTAAGGTTAGGGTTAGGCTATAGTTAAGGTAAAGGTTAAGGTTAGGTTATAGTGAAGGTTAAGGTTAAGATAAGTTTAGGGTTAAGGTTAGGTTAAGGTTAAGGTTACGGTTAAGATTAAGGTTAAGGTTAGGTAAAGGTTAAGGTTAAGGTTAATGTTAAGGGTTTGGTCAAGGTTATGGTTAGGTTATAGTTAAGGTTATGGGTTTAGTCAAGTTAAGGTTAAGGTTAAGGGTAAAGTTAAGGGTTTAGTCAATGTTAGGGTCAGGTTAAGGTTAAGGTTAACGGTTTGGTCAAATTTAGGGTTAGGTTAAGGTTATGAGTAAAGTTAAGGTTAAGGTTAGGTTAAGGTTAAGATTAGGTTAGGTTAAGGTTAAGGTTAATGTTAAGGGTTTCATCAAGGGTAGGGTTAAGGTTAAGGTTAAGGATAAGTTAAGGTTAAGGGTAAGATAAGATTAAGGTTAAGGTTAAGGTTAAGGTTAGGTTAAGGGTAAAGTCGAGGTTAAGGTTCAAGTTCACGGTTTATTCAGGTTAAGGTTAGGTTAAGGTTCAGGTTTAGGTTAAGGTTAAGGGTAAAGTTAATGTTAAGGTTAAGGTTAAGGTTAGGTTAAGATTAAAGTTAAGGTTAAGGTTAAGGTTTGGTTAAGGTTAGGGTTAGGTTATAGTTAAGGTTAAGATAAGGTTAAGGTTAAGGTTAGGTTAAGTTAAGGTTAAGGTTAAGGTTTGGTCAAGGTTAGGGTAGGTTATAGTTAAAGTTAAGGTTAAGGTCAAGGTTAAGGGTAAGGTTGAGGTTAAAGTTAAGGTTAGGGTTAGGGTAAGGTTAGGCTTATAGTTAGGGTTAGGTTAGGTTAAGGGTAAGGTATGATTAAGCTTAGATTAGGTCAGGGTTAAGTTTAAGTTAAGGTAAGGTAGTTAAGGTCAGGTTAAGGTAATGTTAAAGTTAGGTTAGGGTTTAGCTTAGGTTAAGGTCAAGGTTAAGGTTAGGTTAGGGTTAAGTTTAAGGTTAAGGTTAGGTTAAGGTTAGGTTAGGCTAGGGTTAAGGTTAAGGTTAAGGTTAAGGTTAGGTTAAGGTTAAGGTTATGGTAAAATTTAAGGTTAGGTTAAAGTTAACGTTAAGGTTAAGGTTAGGCTTAGTTAGGTTAAGGTTAAGGTTAGGCTAATGCTAAGTTTAAGGTTAAGGTTAAGGTTAGGGTATGGTTAAGGTTAAGGACAAGGTTATGGTTAATAGTTTAGTTAATTTTAAGGTTAAACTTAAGGTTAAGGTTAAGGTTAGGTTTATGTTAAGGTTTACACTAAGGTTAGGGTTAGGTTATGGTTAAGGTAAGGTTAATGTTAAGGATAGGTTAGTGTTAAGGTTAAGGTTAAGGTTAGGTTAGATAAGGTTAAGGTTAAGGCTTAGGTTAAGGTTAATGAGTTTAGTAAGGTTAAGGTTAAGGTATGGCAGAGATTTAGTTAAGGTTATTTTATGTTAATTTTAAGGTTAAGGTTAAGGTGAAGGTTAGGTTAAGGTTACGGTTAATGTTAAGGTTAAGGGTAAGGTTAAGCTTAGGTTAGGGTTAAGGTTAAGGGGTTAGTTAAGGTTCAGGTTGAGGTTAAGGTTAAGGTTAAGATTAAGGTAAAGGTTAATGTTAAGATTAAGGTTAGGTTAAGGTTAAGATTAAGGGGGTAAGGTTAAGGTTAGGGTTAAGGTTAAGGTTAATGTTAGGGTAAGGTTAAGGTGAAGGTTAATGGTAAGGTAAACTTTAAGGTTAAGGGTAAGGTTAATTATAAGGTTAAGGGTTTAGTTAGGTTAAGGTTAAGGTTAAGGTTAAGGGTTTTTTCAAGGTTATGGTTAGGTTATCGTTAAGGTCAAGGTTAAGGTTAGGTTAAGATTAAGTTCAAGGTTAAGGTTAAAGTTAAGGTTAAGGTTCAGGTTTAGGTTAGGTTAGTGTAAGGTTAAGTTTAAGGTTAAGTTAAGGTTAGGTTAAGGTTAAGTTAAGGTGAAGGATAAGGTGAACTTAATATGAAGGTTAAGGTTAACGTTACGGTTAAGGTTATGGTTATGGTTAAGGTTAAGTTTAAGGTTAAGGTTAACAAGTTTCATTAGGTTAAAGTAAAGCTATGGTTAAGGTTAAGGTTAGGTTAGGTTAAGGTTAAGGTTAATATTAAGTTTAAGGTTAAGGTTAGGTTAATGTTAAGGTTAATGTTAAGATTAGGGGTAAGGTTAAGGTTAAGTTAAGTTTAAGGTTAAGAGTTTAGTTAAGGTTAAGGTTAAAGTTAAGATTAAGGTCAAGGTTAATTTAAGGTTAGGTTAATATTGATTTTAAGGTTATGTTAAGGTTGAGAATAAGGGGGTAAGGTTAAGGTTAGGGTTAAGGTTAAGGTCAAGGTTAAGGGTAAGGTTAAGGTTAAGGTTAGGTTTAAGGTTAAGGTCAAGGTTAAGGGTAAGGTTAAGGTTAAGGTTAAGGTTAAGGTTAAGGGTTTAGTTAGGTTAAGGTTAAGGTGAAGGTTAAGGTGAAGGTTAATGGTAAGGTTAAGGTTAAGGGTTTAGTTAGGTTAAGATTAAGGTTAAGGTTAAGGGTTTGGTCAAGGTTAGGGTTATGTTATAGTTAAGGTCAAGGTTAAGGTTAGGTTAAGGTCAATTTAAGGTTAAGGTAAGGTTAAGATTAAGGTCAAGGTTAAGGATAAAGTTAAGGTTAAGGTTAGGTTAAGGTTAAGGTTAGGTTAGGGTAAGGTTAAGGTTAAGGTTAGGTTAAGGGTAAAGTTAAGGTTAAGGATAAGGTTAGGGTAAGGTTAGGGTAAGGTTAAGGTTAAGTTCATGGAAAATTTTAGGGGCTAATATTTGCAGGTGGGCTAATTTTCCATGATTTTTCCCAAAAAGAAATCACCAATTTCCATTTTTCCTAAAAACAATTTTCCTAGATTTTACAATATAAAATTATTTTACCTTAAAAATTTCCAGAATTATATAGAGACTATATATAAAATCATTATAAATTTGAATAATTTTACAAATATATCAATGAAAATTTTATATTTTTCATATTAGGGACTAGTGAGATTCACCAATGTTTTAAACTTCAAGAGAATTTTCCAATGTTAAAATTTTCCTTGGTTAAGTTTAAGGTTAAGGTTAAGGTTAAGGCTAAGTTAAGGTTAAGGTTAAGGTTAAGGTTAAACTTAAAGTTAAGGTTAAGGTTAAGGTTAGGTTAGGTTAAGGTTAAGGGTAAGGTTAAGGTAAGGTTAAGGTTAAGGTTAAAGTTAATGTTATGCTTAAGGGTAAGATTAACTCTAGGGTTAAGGTTAGGTTGACGGTTTAGTTAACATTAAGATCAAGGTAAAGGTTAAGATTAGGCTAAGGTTAAGTTTAAGGTTAATGTTAAGGTTAAGGGTAAGGTTAAGGTGAAGGTTAAGGGTAAGGTTGTTGTGTAACCAGCTCCAAAAATAGAAGAAAAGAGATATCAACGCCTTAGAAATAAGCCACTTTGAGGGGGCAACCTCCAATACATTACATAAATGAACAATTCTTGGATGATACAATTTACAAAACCTCCGTTCTATATATAGGAGTCCATGGGGCCATAATGTAATCTTAGTGGGCCACAATGTAATCCTAGCTGACCTAACAATAATAATTTAAGGGCACAATAATAACAAAATGGGGGTTACAAGGGTACAATAATAACAATAAGGGGGTTACACTAATAACAATAAGGGACTATACTAGTAATATAGGAACCTAACATGCCCCTCTCCTTCAAAAAAGTGTTGTCCTCAATGCTTGAGTAGCTCTGGGTGCTTCTGTATAAAATTCTCATCCTCTCATGTAGAATCTTCAGTGGGTAAGTTCTTCCACTTGATGAGATACTCTGAAATTGATCGATTCCGTAGCTGTCGAGTTCTTGTTTCCATGACCGCTTCAGGTTCCAATATGATTTTTCCTTCCTCATCAAGTTCTCGCAATATTGTTTGAACTGGAAGATTTTCACCTATAACCTTCTTTAAGCATGAAACATGGAAAACTGGATGCACTCGCGAAGAAGCAGGAAGCTCCAATTTGTATGCCATAGTACCAATCTTTTGCAACACCTTGTAAGGACCATAGTACTTTGGCGATAATTTATTATCCTTCTTACCTTGCTTGAGGGACATTTGTTTGTATGGTTGTAGTCGTAAAAATACCCAATCTCCTACATCAAAACTTCTCTCGCTGCGATGTTGATCTGCCTGTTGTTTCATTCGGTTTTGTGCCAAATTTAGGTTATCCTTTAAGAGTTGGAGAACTTCTTGCTGATGCTTGATGTGATCTTCCACTGCTTGAACCTTCGAATTTTCCCTTAAATATGATGTGATGGATGGTGGATGATATCCATAAAGTGCCATAAATGGGGTCATTTTTGCTGCAGTATGGAAGGAAGTGTTATACCATCATTCAGCAAGAGGTAACCACTTGACCCATTGTGTTTGTTTATCAGATACAAAACAACGAAGATATCCTTCCAAACATTTATTTACTATCTCAGTTTGACCATCAGATTGAGGATGATAAGTTGAGCTATGAGCTAATTGAGTACCCAAACAAGAAAATAACTCCGTCCAAAAATTTCCAGTAAAAATGGGATCTCTGTCGCTCACAATAACCCTTAGGTTTCCATGTAGCTTTTGAATTGTGTCCATAAATGTAGTAGCAACTGTACTTTCTTTAAATGGATGAGATAATGCACAAAAGTGTGCATACTTGGTAAGTCTATCAACTACCACCATGATGACACTCTTTCCTTCAGACTTAGGTAAACCCGTGATAAAATCCATTGAAATCTCCTCCCAACGTTGACTTGGAATGGATAAAGGTTGTAGAAGTCCCGGGGTCTTAATTGTCTCAACTTTATTCTGCTGGCAAACCAAAAATTCTGCCACAAAATTTTGAATATCAGATTTAAGGCCATCCCAAAAAAATTCTTTCTTCACCCTATGGTAATTTTTAAAAAATCCTAAGTGTCCTCCTAAAGGAGAAGTGTGCAATTCCAGAAGAATCTTTTGTTTTAGTTGGGAATTCTTACAAAGATATAAGCGATCTTTGTACCATAAGGAATCATTTTTCCAACTAAATGTATCAGATGTACTAGGATCTTGCCGCAACTTTTGAATGAGTGTCCATACATCTTTGTCCTTCTTCCATTCATCTCTTGCTTCAGTTATCCAATCTGGTTGGATAATAGAAATGGCACAAAGCAATGCTTCCACCTCATCATTCTTTCTTGAGAGTGCATCTGCAACAACATTAAGCTTTCCTTTTTTGTAGATTATTTCAAAGTCATAACCCAACATCTTTGTGACCCATTTTTGCTGCTCTTCTGAAGATAGTATTTGTTCCAAAAAGTGTTTGAGACTATCATGATCATTTTTTACCTTGAAGTGTCTTCCCATTAGGTAAGTTCACCATTTCTTTAGTGCATGCTCTATTGCTAATATTTCCTTCTCATAAATAGGTTTCTGTAAATAATTTCCTTTGATTGGACGAATTTCAAAAGCAATGGGTCTTCCTTCCTGCATTAAAACAACACCAATTCCACAATAAAGGTGTTTGTGAAGTCTAGTGTAGCTAAGACTAGTGCTCAACAAATTGCCTCTTTAAGATGTTCAAAGGCCTTAGTTGCTTCAGGAGTCCATGAAAATGCATCTTTCTTCCATAATGTTGTTATAGGTGCTACTATTCTCCCACAATTCTTAACAAACTTGCGATAATACCCTGTTAACCTGAGAAATCCTCACATTTTATTTATGGTTGTGGGGACTTTCCATTTCTTAATGGCTTTAATTTTGTTAGGGTATACCTTAACACCTTTGTGAGATACAACATGACCCAGATATTCCAACTCTTGTACTCCAAAGAAACATTTGGATGTTTTTGCATATAATTGTTTCTCCTGCAATATTTTGAGCACCCTGTCAACATGTTCAACATGATCCTTCTAAGACCTGTTGTAGATTAATATATCATCAAAAAATACTAGAAAAAATTTTCTAAGGAAGGGTTTGAAAATGGAATTCATCAACCCTTGAAATGTGAAAGGTGCATTGGTAAGGCCAAAACGCATGAACAAAAATTCATAATGACTCTCATGAGTTCGAAATGTTGTTTTTGGAATATCTTTAGTCTTCATTCTAATTTGATGATATCCTGAACGAAAATCCAAATTGGTAAAATAAAATTCTCCATGTAATTCATCCAATAATTCATCAATCACAGTGTTGATCACGTCATCATTCTATTGAAATTTTGATAAGCAACCTCGCTTAAACCTCCCAAACCCCTTCTTTTGCCCTGAGAAATCTGTTTCCTGCTCATCGTTACCTTCTTCCAGCCTCAAAACTGCATAAACAGGCTGAAATCCCACATTACCTTATATTCAAGGCCTAGCACCTTCCAGCCCTAGCCCCTGCACCTTTTTCTCCACATGACCGGAAGTCAAGAACCGAGTGCTAGCCATGAAGGCGCTTATCACATATATAGATCGAACACATTTATAACCGTCGATCTGTGCAGATCCGATGGCATTCACAAGTCATCATCGCACCAGTGGCCCGCCCCCTTTACCGCTCCGATAACTTGTCCACCATCTAATAAACCTACAAAATCAATGGTCTATAGTACACCCGCCTTTGTGGTCCCCTCACCGTGCTCTATGCAAAACCAGCCCGGTTTCTATCGCACCGCCTTTGGGAAGTAGGTGGTATTTTATTTTTCAGAGCGATTCCATATATTGTTCACTGTGTGTCCCCACGTACAGCTCAAAAACCTCCCTCCATAGCACATTATCATTCATCCGTAGACACAACGCGATATCGACGAGAGCCATCTGATCTAGAGCTGCACATTTGACAGCGATCGCTCCTCGAAGCTGCGCGGAAGTTAGCACGGGGAAACCGTACCCCTGGCCCACGGTCCATCACCCTCTGACACATTCTCAGCCATCGATCTCCTCCTGAGATCTGATGGTCCAGATCACTTACCTCTCTGCCAGTTGACTCTGTACCTCCACGTCACCCATTCCACGTGTGTTCATCACATGCCCATCCCATATACATATTCCATTTCAAAGCCTATTTCTAAGGTTTTACGTGTAATCTTCTGCATTTCACCAACCTACAACCAGAGTATTTCTCTGTCATTCCGTTATATTTCCGCCATCACCATTCCACCATTTCACCATCCCCACTGCATCTACATCCCCACGCATGGTTATTTCTTAACGAGTTTGTGGGTTTTGCAGGGTTACAGCGACAGAAAACCACCATGATTCATTCTTTGTTACAGCGACAGAGGACACATCAAAGGACCATTTCCAGGAGTTGAAATTATGAAGAAGGGCCTGGGAATATATGCCGACAAGACTATCATTAAAGCAGCAGGGTTAAAATCTTCCAAAACCCCCAGAGTCATTCAAAGCACAGATTTTGTAGATGGAGACATTAATGGACCGACAGAGAAATATCAGTGAATGATCAAGGATTAAACATTTAGCATTGAAGAACTTAAACCATAATTCAGGGTTTAGAAGGCAGAGGGTACCATTCGCAGAAAAAATACCTTAAAGTTTTCTTTTCAGCACCATTTTCTTTTAGGAAAGGACAGAATGTCCATATGATTTTACTTCTTTTCCATGTTCCTGAAGAGACTTCTACCCAGTGCATTTATTTCAGTAAGAAGGCAGTAGAGTACATATAGTGCTACAGAGTCATTCAGTAATATGGGCATGCGCGTTTCTGCCATCTTGTATTAATGAAGAAAATTAAATGTTCATCACCTACTCCCTTTTTCGAGCTTTATTTTTCTTCTATAAAGCTCCCGAAGAACAGATGATTTAGGGTTCCAGATTTTATCAGAAAATTATGAAGTAAGAGAAATTTTGTATACATTTTGTAAAAGCTCCCATATGAATGTACAGAGCTCGTAGGGTCTCAGTGAGGAGGAGTTCCATCAGTTAAGAGGATTCTGGTCTTCGGTATTTCACAGTTTGTAACTTTCTCTTATATGTGTTATTTTAATAGAACATTTCATTCCATCCATATTTCCTGTATCATGTTTCTGGAATGTGAGTGGCTTACTAATTTTTGGTATGGATTTATCCTAGTTGATACCCATGCTCGGATTAATCAAGCGCTTTAAATATGGCTCAGGCATGATATTCTATTCCACTATTCATCTAAACCATACTTCTGCTATATTAGTTTTTTTGGGAGGGTGTTTTTAAAACGCTATTATCATGAATGGATTCTTAGATTGGTATGCCCATTACATGGTGATATTGTGTATCTAGATATCAGCTCAATGACAACTAGTATTCTCTCAATATTTCATTCACTACATACACCTTACGATAATTTATTTCTGTGAGGTATTTATGAATTGGCCCTCTTTACAGTAAGCTGTATCTGAATTTTCTCTTGCTTTTATATTGGAGTTTTGCATGTTGCCTTTGCAGTATTCCTTCCTCTGTGTCAGTTTCTGAAGGTCTTGGTCCCATTCAGATTAATATTCCTTGTTTTTCAGGAAATAGCATGAGATATTTTTATTGATAACTTCCTATGTTATACCATATGCTCCTTGCTAATGTAAGATGTCCTGGGCACTGGTCTTTCACAACTCAAGGCTGTCTCTAGAAGAGAAAACATCTTTTGGTGCCATTTCCGAGGAAGGAAGTTGAGAAAATATAAATCCCTGGGCCTCGACAAAATCTAATTCACTTTTCAAGTAGGTGAGTATGGAGAGTTGAGTTGTAGATCCCTCACCTTGGCGACTCCACATTTTTTTATTAGATAAATTCATTTGCAGTCCTGACTCCTCATAAGCCACACCTAAGGTCAGATACGTCTCAGCCAAAGACACCTTCAGTTTTTGACCCTGAGAAGATCATACATAGAATAAATTGGAGGGAAATAAAATCAGTCCACTCTGAAATCCCTGAATTGTCTATAGAAAACTTCCCACCCTCTTCTTCTCAAGTAGCTCAAGTGCTAGTTCCCGACTCCACTGTGGGAGATACTGATTATTATTAAGATAGTCCACCCCGAGGAGGTGCCAGAAATAAAGATAATTTTCACCCTACTCCTGAGGTCGAAGAGGTCAAAGAAGTCACTGAAGTATCTGTTATTAATAGACCGTTATTCCCCTCAACACCTCAAGCCGTTGTTCATTACATTCCTATTTTTATTCATACCCCACTTCCACCTCCTCCTCCTCCTATTACTCATCAAACTATTGTACTTCCTCCACCCCCTCCAATGGCCAATGTTCTAGGATTATTGCTGAATAAATATGCCCCTCTGGCATTACCCCAAGTGTTGAATGATTTGCCACAGGATTAATTAAATATTTTACCCCGATTCAATGGGGAAAATGAGATTGATGCTCAAAAACATCTTGAGGTCTTCTGTGCTTTTGCAGAGAATTTTAATGTGGAACATTTAGATGCGGTCTTAAGGTTGTTTGTCCAATCTCTTGATGGTGAAGCTCGAAAATGGTTTAAGACATTGGCAGGTCATTCTATTACCACTTGGGAAATAATGGAAGATAATTTTCTCAGAAAATGGGGATAGAAGAAGGATCACAGGCATTGCCTTACTAAGTTCAATACACTCAAGAAAAGACATAATGAAGGAGTGTTAGAATTTATCAAGAGATTTAATAAATTTTATTTGAGTCTTCTTGCTGATATGAAACCTCATAAAACTGCTGCTAAAGTTGTTTTTGTAGCAGCTTTTGGTTCAGAATTTGGTTTCTCTCTCAGAGAAAGAAAGCCTGCTACTTTGGATGATGCTTAGACAGAAGCACTAGAGTTGGAAGCAAACTTTGCCTCCACTGGAAAATCAAAGGGAAAATCTAAACAAGATACTAGAAGAAGGGGCAAAGAGGAGGTATCTACCTCCTACCAAGACAGAGACTCAGCTAATGACAAAATTGAAGAAATGAGAAAAATGATTAAGAAAATTTCTGGTAAACTGGTCAAGCTTGAGTTTGAAGCCAAGAATTCAGCCTCCAAGAATTTCCACAATGCTCCAAATAGAGGTTACGATCCTCAGTATAGGAAACCACCCTTACAAATATTTCCAAGGGAACTAAAAGAACAACAAGATCAGGTACCACACCCATTGTACCTGGAAGGTCCAGTAGATGATTCTACTGAAGACACTGCCTATGGACTGGAGGATGAAAATCTTGCTTTTTCAAATAGCGATGGAGAAGAATTCCCTTTGCGAGGAAATGATGGAACCGAGTGCTCATTACAAGAAGAATAAAAGGCCAGAGACACAGAAGACGCAGAAATTGATCATTATTGTAAACAATTTGCTGATTTCATGCAAGCACAGTTCAATAGAAGATATGATCTCAGATCTTCTAGGAAGAGGACTCGTACTCCAGGTCAAGAAGAGGAGCCTCCCCAGAAGGAAGCAGCTGCTCAAAAGGAGTCTACAATGCAGAAAGTCACAGACAAAGGTAAGGGCCCTCTAAACAAAGCTTTGCAGTCTAATGATCAAATTCCTTCCACTTCAAAAGTAGTCATCCCCCGTAATACTAAGTCTGTGTCAAAAGAAGTTAAACCCTCAGCTGAAAATAAAGAGTCAAAAGAGGTTGTAATAGAAAAATATTCTCCTGTTTTCAGTCTGCAAAAGGAACTTGAGAAAGTCAAAATCCCAGTCCCCTTGGCTGAACTATTGAAACAACCTGCATATCAATCCCAAGTCACCTCTTTTATGATCCCTCCAGAAGCCGCACTCACTCCAGATAGTCTCAACCTTCAAGAAGAAATACCCATGGTTTTCTTTGGTCCACATGTTGAGGAATTAGATGCTTCTACTCCCTTTTATGTATCTCTAGTGATTCATGACCTTCTATTACATAATTGTATGTTAGATACTGGAGCTTCCCATAATCTATTGCCTATGTCAGTCATGGAACAACTAGGATTACAAATCACCCATCCATACAAGGACCTCTATTCATTTGATTCCAAAAGAGTTAAATGCCTAAGGATGATCAACAATTTTGTGGTCAATTTGGCCCAAATCCCAGCAAAAAGTTTGGTGATGGACATAGTGGTGGCTGACATCCCAGCTTGCTTTGGTATGTTGTTGTCAAGGTCCTAGGGAACAAATATTGGTGGGTCAATCAAGTTGGATTTAACATATGACACCATCCTAGTTTTTGGTGGCCAGGAGAGGAGGTGGTACAGGGAAAATAGATTTTTCAAAATGGTGACTAAGGCTGAGAAATTTGTTAATTCACCAGTCTACAGTAAAGAAGGAGATTTCTCATGCTTGATGCTGGAAGAAGATCAATATTATGCTCATGAACCATCCTTCTTCCAGATCAAGACTGAGCAGCCCTCAGAAAGCCATGAAACAGGAATTTGGACACTTCATTTTGATTGAGCAAATTCAAGAGAAGGTAATGGAGCTAGAGTATTATTGATTTCTCCTACAGGAAAATGGGTTCCATTGTCTTTCAAGCTAGAATATGAAGCTACTAATAATGTGGCTAAATATGAAGCACTTCTGTTAGGATTGCAGACAGCCAGGAACATGAACATACAAAGTTTAAAAGTTCTGGGAGATTCAGAACTGGTGGTTAGGCAAGTTAGGAATCTGTGTCAAACCAAACATCCACGACTGAGGGCTTATAGGAATGAAGTTTGGGATATGGTAGATAATTTTTTCTTGGCATTTAATATCCAGTTCATGCCTCGAGAACATAATAGGATGGTTGATTCCCTTGCTGTGGCTGCTAGTACATTTTTTCCACCTCAGAACCCTCTTTTAAGGTATGAAATTGAGGTACGTTACCGGCCATCAATCCCAGATAACATCAAGCACTGGCAGGTATTTGAGGATGAATAACAGATGAAGAGATTCCTAGAAACAGTAGGGGAATTCTCCAATATGGATATTGACGCTGGTGAAGAAGAAGGAGAGCCTGAAGACACTTCAGAAAGGAATTGGGAAAATAAAATGGCAGGTAATAAAGTGTTGCAATTGAAGGGAAACATTATACCTAGAGGGCTGGTGCCTCTAGAAATATTATTTGATAAGAATGATGTCCCACTGCAGCCAAGGAAAGTGGTAGAAGAAAATCAGGTGGAAGACATGAATCGTGGTACTGAAGCTGACCCCAAAATTGTAAAATTATCCAAGAAGATCCCAGAAGAATATAAAAAGCTATATCAGAAATTATTTCAGTCCTACAAAGATGTGTTTGCATGGTCCTATCAGGACTTGAAAACTTTTGATATCAGTATAATGCAGCACAAAATTCCACTAAAGGGGGATGCAAAACCTCACAAGCAGAAGCTCAGATAGATAAATCCCCTGCTACTCCCCTCTATTGAGAAGGAAATTAAGAAGTTGTTAAAGGCAAAAATAATTGTGCCATTGAGGTACTCTAAATGGGTGGAAAACCTAGTCCCTGTCCGAAAGAAGAACGAAGAAATTAGGCTATGTGTGGATTTCTGGAATTTAAACAGAGCATCCTTAAAGGATAATTATCCACTACCTAAGATGGATCACATCCTGCAGAAAGTGGTTGGAGCCTCTAGGATGTCAATGACGGATGGATTCTTTGGTTATAACCAGGTGGCTGTACTTCTAGAAGATCAAAAGAAAACTGCTTTCACCACACCATGGGGTACATTTATGTATGCCAGGATGCCTTTTGGGTTGATTAATGTAGGGGCCACTTTTCAGAGGGCCATGGACATTGCTTTTGTTGGGGAGAAAGATAAATTCCTGGTAGTCTACCTCGATGATATCACTATATTTTCGAAGAACGATACTGAGCACATTGAGCATCTGCCTAGAAAATTTGAGAGATGCAAAAGGTATGGTCTCTCTCTAAATCCTCAGAAGTCATTATTTGCATTAGAAGAGGGTAAAATTTTGGGACACATTGTAACAAAAGATGGGGTGAAGATAGATCCTAAGAGGGTAGAGGTTATAAACAATATTTCTCTTCCCAGAAATAAGAAGGAGGTACAGGTGTTCCTAGGGCATATTAATTTCCTGAGAAGGTTTATTCCTAACTATGCTGAAATAGTTAGACATATAACTGACATGCTGAAGAAAGATAATGAAGTTAAATGGTCCCAGGAATCACGAGAGGCCTTTATCAAGATAAAAAAATCTTTTGTAGAAGCCCCTGTACTAGCTGGACCAAATTATGCTAAACCTTTCATGATATTTTCTTTTGCATCACCTCATACAATAGTAGGAGTTTTATTGCAGAAAAATGAGGAAGGGTACGAGCAGCCCATTGCCTTTTTCAGTCAGGTGATCCATGATGCAGAATTAAAATATAACATATTGGAAAAGAAATAATATGCCCTAGTAAAATCCCTCAAAGCATTCCACATGTATATCTTGCAGTCCCATATCACTGCATTTGTGCCTACAGCTGCTGTGAAAGATATTATTATCCAAGGAGATAGTGAAGGAAAAAGGGGAAAGTGGATTGCCAAGATATAGGAGTATGAATTAGACATCTGCCCTACTAAGCTGATCAAAGGACAAGGGTTTTCCAAAATATTATCTGTATCAAACTATCAGGCTCTGGGCATAAATTTTTCCATTATAGCAGGTGAGGAATCTGAGGAGGAAGAAGAGCGACAGGGAATTGGGGTAGCTACTCCGGAAATACATGTAAAGTACCTCACCAGTCAGTGGTACAAAGATATAGTAGAATATCTACTCACACTCAGCTTCCCTCCAAGCTGTGATAAAGCTAAATACAGAATGCTGAGATTGAAATCATAGAAGTACATAGTCGTCGATGGCTGGCTATATTGGCGAGATCCCGCAGGCATCCTACTCCTGTGTCTCACAGAGGATGAAGTAGAGAGTATTATAGCCAAAATTCATGAAGGTATTTGTGGGGGTCATTACAGCTGGAGGGCCACTGCTCACAAAATCCTGAAGGTCAGTTTCTATTGGCCCAAGATTTTTGGAGATTTTTTTGCCTGGGTTAGAGCATGTGAGAAATGTTAGAAATTTGATGAAAGGCAGAAGATGGCACCTCTGCCCATGATTCCCGTGCATGTGGACGAACCATTCCGACAATCGGGTATTGATTTTATAGGTGAGATACATCCTCCATCAAGTGGTTAGCATAAGTGGATATTACCTGCCACTGATTACTTCACAAAATGGGTGGAATCCATACCCGCAAGGAACGCAACAGATACTGTGATAATAAATTTCATGGAAGAAAACATCATATCCAGGTTTGGTTGCCATAACAGAATAATAACCGATAATGCCCAGGCTTTCAAGTCTGCAAAGTTTGTGAGTTTCTGTCAGCAGTATAAAATCACACTAAGTCACTCCACAGCCTATTATCCACAAGGAAATGGATTGGTAGAGTCTTCCAGTAAAACCATGGTAAGGGCACTGAAGAAGGCTATCAATGAAAATAAAAAAAATTTGGAATTCCCGGTTAAAATTCGCTCTGTGGGCCAATAGAATTACCAACAAGAGAGCAACTGGAAAATCCCCATATGAATTAGTATACGGGAGGGCAGTAGTATTCCCTATACAGTTAGCCCTACCAGTAGCCTGATTCATGCAGGAAAGTCAAGAAGAGCCTGATGACATGACTAGGAGAATAAATCAGCTGGTGGAACTGGAAGAAACGTGAAACCAGGTAAGTCAAAGGCTGACAGAGTATCAGGAGAAGATGAAATACCTTTTTGATCAGCATGCCAAGGACATAAATTTGCAAATTGGTGATTTACTACTCAGGTGGGATATCCGAAGGGCTAAAAAAGGAAAGCATGGTAAATTCGACCCACTTTGGTTTGGTCCTTTCAAAATCGTGGAACAAGAAGGTAAGAACACTTTCAAGCTGGAAAATTTACAGGGTGACTTTCTTGACGCCCCTGTAAATGGTCAGTTTCTAAAACCCTACTTCCAGTTCTAATTCAGGCAGAGATATCCTGATGTATCATACTGTATATTAGTTTCCTATTTTCCCCATTGTTTGAATAATATGGTTGTCGTGATGAATTATGAAAAAGAAAAAGTAGAAGTGCTGAAGAGCAGAGTTCACACAGAAGATTATCAGGTGGTCTGCGAAGTTCTTGACACGCTCAGGGATGAATGTGTCGTCCCCAGGTGGATCCAATGTTGATCATGTTAGCATTCTATTGAAATTTTGATAAGAAACCTCGCTTAAACCTCAAAAACCCCCTCTTTTTCCCTGAGAAATCTGTTTCCTGCTCATCGTTACCTTCTTCCAGCCTCAAAACTACATAAAAGGGCCGAAATCCCACATTACCTTATATTCAAGGCCTAGCACCTTCTGGCCCTAGCCCCTGCACCTTTTTCTCCACATGACCAGAAGTCAAGAACCGAGTGCTAGCCATGAAGGCGCTTATCACATATATAGATCAGACACATTTATAACCGTCGATCTGTGCAGATCTGACGGCATTCGCAAGTCATCATCGCACCAGTGGCTCGCCCCATTTACCACTCCGATCACCTGTCCACCGTCTGATCAACCAAAAAAATCAAAATTCTATAGTACACCCGCCTTTGTGGTCCCCTCGCCATGCAATGTGCAAAACCAGCCCAGTTTCTATCGCACCGCCTTTGGGCGGTAGGCGATATTTTATTTTTCGGAGTGATTCCATACATTGTTTGCCGCGTGTCCCTACATACGGCTCAAAAACTGCCCTCCATCGTGCGTTATTTTTCATCCATAGACACAGCACGATATCCACGAGAGTTGTCCGATCTAGAGCTGCCCATCTGATGGAGGTCGCTCCTCGAAGCTGCGCGGAAGTTAGCATGGGGAAACCGTACCCCTGGCCCACGATCCATCGCCCTCTGACGCATTCCTAGCCGTCGATCTCCTCCTGAGATCTGACGGTCCAGATCACTTACCTCTCTGCCAGTTGACTCCGTACCTCCACGTCACCTGTTCCACATGTGTTCATCACACGCCCATCCCATATACATATTCCATTCCAAAGCCTATTTCTAAGGTTTTATGTGTAATCTTCTGCATTCTGCCAACCTGCAACCAGAGTATTTCTCCATCATTCCGCTATATTTCCACCATCACCATTCCACCATTTGACCATCCCCACTACATATACATCCCCACGCATGGTTATTTATTAACGAGTTTGCGGGTTTTGAAGGGTTACAGTGGCGGAAAACTGCCATGATTCATTCTTTGTTACAACGATGGAGGACACATCAAAGGACCATTTCCAGGAGTTGAAATTATGAAGAAGGGCCTGGGAATATATGCCGACAAGACTTCCATTAAAGCAGCAGGGTTAAAATCTGCCAAAACCCCCAGAGTCATTCAGAGCACAGAATTTGTAGATGGAGACATTAATGGAGCGGCAGAGAAATATCAGTGAATGATCGAGGATTCAACGTTCAGCATTGAAGAACTTAAATTGTAATTCAGGGTTTAGAAGGCAGAGGGTACCATTCGTAGAGAAAATACCTTAAAGTTTTCTTTTCAGCACCATTTTCTTTCAGGAAAGGACAGAATGTCTATATGATTTTACTTCTTTGCCGTGTTCCTGAAGAGACTTCTACCCAGTGCATTTATTTCAGTAAGCAGGTAGCAGAGTACATACAGTGCTACAGAGTCATTTAGCAATATGGGCATGTGCATTTTTGCCATCTTGTCTTAATGAAGAAAATTAAATGTTCATCACCTAATCCCTTTTTCAAGCTTTCTTTTTCTTCTATAAAGCTCCTGAAGAACCGATGATTTAGGGTTCCAGATTTTATCAGAAAATTATGCAGTAAGAGAATTTTTGTATACATTTTTTAAAAGCTCCCATATGAATTTACAGAGTTCGTAGGGTCTCAGTGAGAAGGAGTTCCATATTTTAAGAGGATTCTGGTCTTCAGTATTTCACAGTTTGTAACTTTCTCTTATATGTGTTATTTTAATAGAACATTTCATTCCATCCATCTTTCTTGTATCATGTTTCTGGAATGCAAGTGGCTCACTGATTTTTCGTATGGATTTATCCTAGTTGATACCCATGCTTGGATTAGTCAAGAACTTTAAATATGGCTCAGGCATGATATTCTATTCCACTATTCATCTAAACCATAATTCTGCTATATTAGTTTCTTTGGGAGGGTGTTTTTAAAACACTATTGTCATCAATGGATTCTTAGATTGGTAAGCCCATTACAAGGTGATATTGTGTATCTAGATATCAGCTCAATGACAACTAGTATTCTCTCAATATTTCATTCACGACATACACCTTCCAATAGTTTATTTCTGTGAGGTATTTATGAATTGGCCCTCTTTACAGTAACTTGTCTCTGAATTGTCTGTTGCTTTTATATTGGAGTTTTGCATGTTGCCTCTGTAGTATTCCTTCCTTTGTGTCAGTTTCTAAAGGTCTTGGTCCCATTCAGATTAATATTCCTTGTTTTTCATGAAATAGCATGAGAGATTTTTATTGATAACTTCCTCTATTATACCATATGCTCCTTTCTAATGTAAGATGTCCTAGGCACTGGTCTTTCACAACTCAAGGCTGTCTCTAGGAGCGAAAACACATAGGAATGGGAAATTTATCTTTAATGGTGAGCTTATTGAGTTCCCTATAATCCGGACACATTCTCCATGATCCATCCTTCTTGTGTAAAAATACTATAGGAGCAGAGAAAGAACTTTGACTAGGTTGAATTATACCCGCCTATAACATTTCTACAATCATACGTTCAATTTTGCTCTTTTGGACATAAGGATATCTATAAGGCCTGATGTTTGGAGGAACACTTCCTGGAATCAAATGAATAGCATGATCATGATCACGAATAGGTGAGAGTCCTTTGGGAGTTTCAAACACCTTGGAATGATTGTCCAAGACTTGTTGGAGATCTGCAGAAATAGATGATTTTGATGTTGGAACTTCTAGTGAGCATAATTGTGCAATTACACCTCGTTGTTCTTTATTTATAAGCTTTGTCATGACATTAGAGCTTATTATCTTTCCCGGCTTCCCTGAAATACCCCGTAATTCGACTTCCTTTCCTTCTGAAAAAAATTTCAAGAAAAGTTCTTGAAAATTAAAAGCTACCGTCCCCAAAGATTGTAACCATTATACTCCTAGTACAACGTCAGCACCTCCCATAGGAATGGCAAGCATTGGACTAGTCAATAAATATTCCCCCATGGTTAGCTTGATATTATGGCATTTTCCAGAGCAATTTATAGTTCCTCCATTTGCAACCATCACTTGACATTCTGGTGCTGGGTATAGGAAACAATTTAATTCCTTGGCTACTTTATAATGAATAAAATTATGGGTGCTACCTGAATCAATCAACACTATTACCTTTTTCTTCTTGATATGTCCTTCTATCTTGAGAGTTTGAGGAGTGGTAATCCCTGCCAGTGCATTACACGATATGTTCGGATTCATTTCTTCCCCATCTATGGCTGGTTCCTGGTGTATATCCTCTTCTTGTTCATTTTCTTTTCCTTTTCACAATCGATGTAAAATAATTTCTTCTCAACACACTTATGACCTTTAGTGTATTTGCTATCACAACTGTAGCAAAGCCATTTTGCTCTTTTTTCTGCCAATTTTTGTGGTGTAAACCTTGTAGGTTGTGGAAATCTAGGCATAACAACACTTCCTTATTTATAGAAGTGAGTGGTAGGCTTCCTTGTCGCCATAATTTTACATTCAATTTTTCTTTCCAACCTGAATGCCTTCTCTAATGAATCAGGTTTCAAAATGCGAACTTCATGTTGGATTTTATCCTCTAAAGTGCCTATAAAATGATCAATCCTGTGTTCCTCTGGAATACCAGTTACCCTTATATTCAATTTTTGGAAGTCCTCAATGTGCTCCCCCACTAAGCCCTTTTGTTTGAGATTTATCAATTGGCTAAAGAAGGTGTTGCTCTTTGTATCCTCATAATGTGCTATCATTTCCTCTGTAAAAATTGACCAAGTGACAATTTTTTTATGGGAGCAAAGCCATCGATACCATACAAATGTATTTTTTTCTAAATGTAAAGTTGCAATGCGTACCTTTTGTGTGTTTTGCATGTTATGGAGATCAAAGTATTGCTCCATCTGTAGTATCCATGTTACATGATCCTTTCCATGAAACTTCCTCATATCCATTTTTGGAATATGGTGGTTCTTCCCACCAACATTAGAGTTTATGAAATCATGATTAACATTTATTTTTTTCTCATCATGAGTTTCTTCTACTATCTTTTCACCATTATGAAACATTTCTTGTATCAAATTTTCCAAATCTTCCATGTCTGCTTTTAGATCATTCTTTAGGTTTTCCATGTTGTATTTCATGTCATCCATCTTAGCTTCCATGCTAGCTTCCATGCCATCCATCTTAGGTTCCACGCCTTTCTTCAAAACTTCCATTTCATTTTTTTTTGCTCTTTGCGAGAGAAAAATTTGGTGCACTTGCTCTTGTAATTTTGATAGATCATGTTGCAATTCTTCATCTTCATGAGTCACCGTAGAGCCTTCTCAAGGCTTAATGGGTGTTAAACTATTTTTACGGGGCATATTTTAGAACCCAATACTGATATCTATTCTACAATATCCCTTGCAATCAATTCAAATTTATTCTTCAAATAAGACTTATGCAATTCAGAAAAAAAATACACACATTTTTCTTGCTTTTGAGGAGCTCGATATTGAAATTGGATTATCTCTGCGATTGTAGCGCTTCAATATTTGAATTTCAGCACCAACGTAGCCCTCTAAATTATTTTTTGAATCTACAGGGCTGACCTGATTTGGATTCTCCAAGATAAAGTTATGCCCAATCTCCCACAATGAACTAATTATGGACTAGTTCAGTAGAGTGAACTTGTATGACTTACCACGTGTCACTGTTTCATCCTTCAGCTCTGAAATTGATAGCCATGATACTAAAGTTTGTGTGCTTGTGACAAATTTTTACGACACTCCAATCCAATGCTCAGAGAGAAAGTTATGAATCTTTTCCCACGATCACCTCTTTGAGATGAAATTCGGAAGCTTGAAAAAGCACTACCTTCCATAGATCATATCTCTAAAAATATTGTGAACCAAGCTCTGAAATTTTTTGACGAGTTTCTTCAAGATTTCAGCTTCACACTCTAAAAATTTGAGATTCTGAACTTTTGTATAAAAAACGTTATAGAGAAAATTCCATGATGACCTGTTTAGAGCAGCGAAACCCTAGAATCTAAATCTCTGATACCAAATGTTGTGTAACCAGCTCCAAAAATAGAAGAAAAGAGATATGAACACCTTATAAATAAGTCACTTCGAGGGGGAAACCTCTAATACATTACATAAATGAACAATTCTTGGATGATACAATTTACAAAACATCCTTTCTATATATAGGAGTCCATGGGGCCATAATGTAATCCTAGTGGGCCACAATGTAATCCTAGCTGACCTAACAATAATAATTTATGGGCACAATAATAAAAAAATGGGGGTTACAAGGGTACAATAATAACAATAAGGGGGTTATAATAACAACAATAAGGGACTATATTAGTAATATAGGGACCTAACAAAGGTTAAGGTTAAGGGTTTAGCTAGGTTAAGGTTAAGGTTAAGGGTTTGGTCAAGGTTAGGGTTAGGTTATAGTTAAGGTCAAGGTTAAGGTTAGGTTAAGGTTAAGATAAGGTTAATATTAAGGTTAAGGTAAGGTTAAGATTAAGGTCAAGGTTAAGGGTAAAGTTAAGGTTAAGGTTAGGTTAAGGTTAAGGTTAGGTAGGGTAAGGTTAAGGTTAAGGTTAGGTTAAGGGTAAAGTTAAGGTTAGGGTAAGGTTAGGGTAAGGTTAAAGTTAATTTTAATGTTAAGGTTATGGTTAATGTTCAAGTTAAGGCTAAATTAAGGTTAAGGTTAAAATTAAGGTTAAGGTTAAGGTTTAGGTTAAGGTTAGGTTAGGTTAAGGGTAAGGGTAAGGTTAAGGTAAGGTTAAGGTTAAGGTTAAGGTCAATGTCAAATTCAAGGTCAAGGTTAAGGTAAGGTTGAGGTTAAGGTTAGATTAAGGTTAAGATTAATTTTATCCTTAATGGTAAGATTAAAACTAGGGTTAAGGTTAGGTTAAGGTTTTATTTAACATTAAGGTCAAGGTAAAGGTTAAAATTAGGCTAAGGTTAAGTTTAAGGTTAATTTTAATGTTAAGGGTAAGGTTAACGCTGATGTTAAGGTTAGGTTAAGGTTAAGGGTTTAGTTAAGGTCAAGGTTATGTTAGGTTAAGTTTAAGGGTAAGGTGAAGGTTCAGGTTAAGGTTCAGGGTTTAGTTAAGGTTATGGTTAGGTTACGTTTAGGTTAAGGTTAATGTTAGGTTAAGGTTAGGTTAGGTTAATGCTAAGGTTAAGGTTATGTAAAGGTTAGGGTTAAGGTTACGGTTAGGGTTGAGGTTAAGGTTAAGGGTAAGGTTAAGGTTAAGGGTAAGGTTAGGGTTAAGGTAAGGTTAAGGTAAAGGTTAATGTCAACGCTAAGGGTAAGGTTAAGGTTAAGGTATGGTTAAGGTTAAGGCTAAGTTCAAGGTTATGGTTAAGGTTAAGGTTAAGGTTAAGGGTTTATTTAAGGTTAAGGGTTTGGTTAAGGTTAAGGTTAAGGTTAAGGTTGTGTTAAGGTTGTGTAAAGGGTAAGGGTTTAGTTAAGGTTAAGGTTAATTTTAAGGTTAAGGTTAAGGGAAGGTTCAGGTTAGGTTTGGTTAAGGTTAAGGTTAGGTTAAGGTAAGGTTAAAGTTAAGGTTAAGGTTAAAGTTAAGGTTAAGGTTAGGTTATGGATAAGGTTAGGGTTAAGTTATGGTTAAGGTTAAGGGTTAAGTTAGGGTTAAGGTTAAGGTTAGGGTTTATGTTAAGGTTAAGGTTAAGGTTAGGTTAATATTAGGTTAAGGTTAAGGTTAGGATTAAGGTTAGGGTAATATTATGTTAAGGTTAAGGTAAAGGTTAGGGTTAAGGTCAAGGTTAGGTTAAGGTTAAGGTTAAGGGTAAAGATAAGTTTATGGTTAAGGTTAAGGTTAGGGTTAGGTTACAGTTAAGGTTAAGGTTAGGTTAAGGGTAATATAAGGTTAAGGTTAAGGTTAGGTTAAGGTTAAGGTTAGGTTATAGTGAAGGTTAAGGTTAAGATAAGGTTAAGGTTAATTTTATGGGTTTCGTCAAGGTTAGGGTTAGGTTATAGTTAAGGTCAACGTTAAGTTTAGTTTATAGTGAAGGTTAAGGCTAAGATTAGGTTAAGGATAAGGTTATGGTTAAGTTTAAGGTGAATGTTAAGGGTTTGGTCAAGGTTAGGATTAGGTTACAGTTAAGGTTACGGGTTTAGTCAGGTTAAGGTTAAGGTTAAGGATAAAGTCAATGTTTTAGTCAGGTTAAGGTTAAGGTTAAGGGTTTGGTCAAGGTTAGGGCTAGGTTAAGTTTAAGGGTAAAGTTAAGGTTAAGGATAGGTTAGGTTAAGGTTAAGGTTAATGTTAAGGGTTTGGTCAAGGGTAGGGTTAAGGTTCAGGTTAAGGATAACTTAAGGTTAAGGGTAAGATAAGTTTAAGGTTAAGGTTAAGGTTAGGTTAATGGTAAATTCAAGGGTAAGGTTAGGTTAAGGTTCAAGTTACGGGTTTAGTCAGGTTAAGGTTAGGTTAAGGTTAAGGTTAAGGGTAAATTCAAGGTTAAGGTTAAGCTTAAGGTTAGGTTAAGGGTAAAGTTAAGGTTAAGGTTAAGGTTTGGTCAAGGTTAGGTTTCGGTTATAGTCAAGGTTAAGGTTAAGCTTAAGGTTAGGTTAAGGGTAAAGTTAAGGTTAAGGTTAAGGTTTGGTCAAGGTTAGGTTTCAGTTATAGTCAAGGTTAAGGTTAAGGTTATGGTTAGGCTCAGTTAATGTTAAAGTTAAGGTTTGGTTAAGGTTAGGGTTAGGTTATAGTTAAATTTAAGGTTAAGGTCAAGGGTAAGGGTAAGGTTAAGGTTAGGTTAAGGTTAAAGGTAAGGTTATGGTTAGCGTAAGTTTAATGTTAAGGTTAGGGGAAGGTTAAGGTTAAGGTTAGGTTAAGGGTAAAGTCAAGGTTAAGGTTAGGTTAAGTTTAAGGGTTTGCTTAAGGTTAGGGTTAGGTTAGATTTAAGGTCAGGTTAAGCTTAAGGGTTTGTTCAAGATTAGGGTTAGGTTATAGTTAAGGTTAAGGTTAAGGTTAGGGGAAGGTTAAGGTTAAGGTTAAGGTTAAGGGTTTGGTCAAGGTTAGGGTTAGGTTATAGTTAAGGTTAAGGTTAAGGTTACGGGTTTAGTCAGGTTAAGTTTTAGGTTAAGGTTAGGTTAAGGTTAGGTTAAGTTTGAGGTTATGGTTAAGGTTAAGATTAGGTTAAGGTTAAGTTTATGTTAAGGATAAGATAAGGTTAAGGTTAAGGTTAAGCTTAGGTTAAGTTTAAGGGTGAAAGTTAAGGGTAAGGTTAAGCTGAAGGTTAGGTTAAGGTCAAGGTCAAGGTTAATTTAGGTTAACCTTAACCTTACCCTTAACCTTAACCTTGAACTTAACTATAACATAACCCTAAACTTACCCTTATCCTTAACATTAACCTAACTGTAACCTTAACCTTGACCTTACCTTACCTTTAACCTTAACCTTAACCTTAACCTAACCTTAACCTTGACCTTAACTATAACCTAAGCCAAACCTTGACCAACCCTTAACCTTAACCTTAACTTAACCTTAACGTTAACCTCAGCCTTCCCATAACCATAAACTTAACCTTAAATTTACCCTTAACCTTAACCTTTCCCTTACCTAACTATAACCTTACCCTTAACCTTAACCTTGACCTTAATTATAAGGTAACCCTCACCTTAACCTTAACCTTAACTTTACCCTTAACCTAATCTTAACCTTACCCTAGCCTTAATCCTAATCTTACCGTTAACCTTAACCTTAATCTGAGTTTAAGATTATGGTTAAGGTTAAAGTTAAAGATAAGTTAAGGTTAAGGTTAAGGTCAAGGTTATGGTTAAGGTTAAGGTTAAGGTTAAGGGTTTGGTCAAGGTTAGGGTTAAGTTATAATTAAGGTAAATTTTAAGGTTAGGTTATAGTTAAGGTTAAGGTTAAGGTTAAGGTTAAGGTCAAGGTCAAGGTTAAGGTTAAGTAAAGGTTAAGATAACGTTAAGGGTAAGGTTATGATAAGGTTAAGGGTAAGGTTAAGGTTAAGGTTAAGGTTAACGGTAAGGTTAAGGTTAAGGTTAAGGTTAAGGGTTTGGTCAAGGTTAGGGTTAGGTTATAGTGAAGGTTAAGGTTAAGTTAAGGGTAAAGTCAAGGTGAAGGTTAGGTTAAGGTTAAGATTAGGTTAAGGGTAAATTTAAGGTTAAGGTAAGGTTAAGATTAGGTTAAGGGTAAAGTTAAGGTTAAGGTTAGGTTAAGGTTAAGCTTATAGTTAAGGTCAAGGTAAGATAAGTTTTAGGGTAAGGTTAAGGTTACGAGTTTAGTCAGGTTAAGGTTAAGGTTAAGATTAGGTTAAGGGTAAGGTTAAGGTTAGGTTAAGGTTAAGGTTAGGGTTAAGTTCAAGGTTAAGGTTAAGGGTAAGGAAACCCTTAACCTTAACCTTAACCAAAAGCTTTACCCTAACCTTATCCTTAACCTTTACTATAACCTAACCCTAACCTTGACCAAACCCTTAACCTTAACCTTAACTTAAGGTTAAAGTTAAGGTTAAGTTTAAGGGTAAGGGTAAGGTTAAGGTTAAGGTTACTGGTTTAGTCAGGTTAAGGTAAAGGTTAAGGGTTTGGTCAAGGTTAGGGTTAGGTTATGTTGGGGTTCCTTTGATTTGGTAGATTTGGCAATACCAAATGGCAAGACAACATCAAACCACTTTGGGATTTCAGGATCTAGCCCTCCTAGATCCAGAGATGGATCTCTCTATAAATGTAAAGAATGATATATCTGTAAGGTTAGTTTATGGTATTAGGCTAGTTATGAATCACAGGGGTTTAGTTTGTTTGGTTGGTTGGAGATCATTAACTGAGATGGTTATGTGAAGTGAAGAATGAAATAAGTAGCAGGATGTTTCAACATGGGAAGATAGCTCAAGAGAAGTGAGAATCCATTGGGCTATGGAGTCATAAAAGTCTTTACATGCATAAAAAATATCTAAGGGTTTCCATAGGGCAAGTCATTTATACCAAAGGATGTTTTTAGATAGATGGTGAGATGGAACATTAAGAAGTGGGGTGAAGGAAAGAAACCAAAGTGAAACCTAAGATCATGTAAGGACTTTGAACCTATCATAATTTTGACATACTTTCAAAGGAAACTTTCAGTAAAGACACAAAAGGTAGCTTAAGATCAGGTAAAGACTTTTAACTTAGCCTACTTTCAGCATACTCTTAAGGGAGACAATCCAGCAGTCCTCATAACTGCTTTTAGAAAGTAAAAAACATTTAAGATAAAACATAGAGCAAGGCCTAAGATCAGGTAAGGACTTTGAACCTATCCTGCTTTTGACACCAACTCACAGGGAAACTTTCAAGACAAATTGTTGGAGAAGAAACTAGAGGACAAGGCTAACCATAGAATTCCCTAGTTCAATCTTTACTTAGCATGAAATGGAAATATCTTTCAAGGAAAATGTTTCAAATTGTACTCAGAAAGATATGGGCTCACCAACATTTCTTGACTTGTTATACTCTATAGAATTATCCTCAAATACACAATCAGAGGAAAACATAAAGATAAATCTTAACAGTGAGATTTAGGGTACTTCCAACAGTATCTCCTAATCTATGATTTCTATTCTTTATCAGAGAATAATGGACAATATGGAAAAACTTGAAAGGAGACAATTAAAGTAAGGAAAACATCACCAATAATATAGACTAGGATCCTATGAATCTATTTGTTCAATTTATGTGCAAAACCAGTCACATACTTTGAGTCTAATGGCTCTTTTACAGTCCAAAATTCTCTTCCTAGCCTACTATATTACAAACTACTCAGCTACTTCCCCTCAATAACAATTCAACAACTAAATAAATCCCAACCCTTTATAATGAATTTTCAATGAATACTTATAGGTGAATGAGGAGGTGGAGTAGCATATATGAACTTAAATGATCCATTAAGACAGAGGGGAGGAAGTATTTGAATGCCCACTATGCTTAATGGCTCTGCATTAATTGTGTGTACCCTTAGACTGTTTCAGAAGTCTTTGTCAGGTTGACAATAACTTCAGGTATGTTCTTTGAAGTACTCTTTGGCTGCTACTACTCTGTTATGTCTTCTGAGACAAGTAAGGTGACTGAAGGTCTCTCAGGTCTTCCATACTTCATAACTAATGCACTGACAGTTCCAAGAGCTTCCTGTCAGAATAATAGCTATTATGGGCTCGATGAGGCATAGAGAATGTTGTGGGAATTTTTCCTTCTTAGGAAAAAGAACATTCTGCTGATATTAAATCACTGATATGGCTTGATGTGTGCTTTAGGCTTCATTTGTCCTCTCTAATCATCTTCATGTTTTTAGTTCCTGCTGACTATGGATTAGGCTTCTTAGTCTTCAATATTATGCACTAATCTTCTTGATCTTCTTCTAATGCTCTTTGCTGCTTCTTCTGTAAAGGTATTCAGGGTTTCTACTGAGCTCGAGGGCTTATAGGTATGATTGATGCTCATGAAGCATCAATAAATCTTAGAATTCACCCTACATGGCTTCCCATTTGCATTGATTCAGGCTCAGGATCATCACCCTGGAACCTTTCTATCACCTGCCTATGATTGTGGGAAAATATAAATGAAACGGCATTAAACCTGCAAACATAAGATAAACCTGTTATAAAAACCTATGGGAGTGGGGATGGAATACTTCAGAGGCTCATGGATATGGAGGATCAGTGATGGAAAAAGGTGGATGCAGCAGAAAAACGGGGAAAAAACACTGGCAAAGCAGCTAACCAGGTGCTTTGGAGGTTCGGGCGCAAGGATAAACTAGGACCGTTAGATTAGAAGAATCAACAGTAGGGATTCGTCGATGAGGTCTTCTGGGAGGTTAGATGAATGATAGAAGAGTGAAGATGCGATATAACGTGGGCTATTGGATTAGAATAATTGACGACAAATATTTGTGGATGGAGTCATTGGGAGAGAAAGTGAATGATGGGAAAAATGAAATAACGATATGATCTAGGTCGTGCGATCTCAGAGATCAACAGCTAGGATTAAAAGAGAAATCATGCTACAGAGGGTGGTAAGGCAGAAAACAGGAATATTTTTCACGCAAAAAGAAGGGGGGAAGACGGAAATGCCCAAAAAACACAATTCCACACATTGACTGACACATGGAAAATGAAAACCACCCATTTCACATAATTTTGAGACGTTAACTCTTGGGCGCAAAAAAAATGTGATATCACATAGCGACCATCGGATCTGGAGGGTCAGATCGGATGGAGTGGGTTGCACGCGATAGGCAGCAACGTGTGCAGGAGAAAAATATGGTGGGGTCAGCGACAGTTTAAATGTGAACCATTGGATCAGGGGAATGGACGGTCGAGATCTGTCGATGTGGAGAAATGAGAAGTGTGGGGTTTGAAGATCAGAAGTAATGTGGATTGTCTGATCAAACTTGATCAACGGTGGAGATTTAATCGGAGGTTGGGATGGTGAAGGGTTATGGGCAGAGCGTGATGAGATCCTAGCCGTTGGTTTTTGTGAATTCAACGGTCTAGATCAAATCGACGGATCAGAGGAGAAGGGCTCATCGCATCAGAGTTTTTGAGCTTGTGATGCGTGATGTAGCACATGCCATTAGATCAGGAGAGATCAATGGTCAGGATTAAATCAAAGGGGAAATGATGGAGGGCCTATGAGTGGAGTGTGATTGAATCCTAGCCATTGGTTCTTGTGGATTCAATGGCTGAGATTGAATTGGAGGATCGACATCAGAGGAGGAAAAGGGAAATTGTGATTGTCGATTGTGATGGAGCGATTAGACTTACTGCTCGGTCGCAGCTCCAGGACACATGTTGAAAAGGGGCTAGGGCTAAGGCCAAAAGGGGATTAAGCCTAAATGCTGAAAAGTGGGTTTTTAGGCCAAAACGAAGGCTTTTCAGAGGGTTTTGAGGGTTCTGATAAGATTAAAAAAGAGGTTATAAACCTTATCAAAGGGATTTTATTAAGGGAATGAAGGAGAATGAAGTATGAATGAGGGAAAATAGAGGCCTTTGAAAATATTTTCCCTCATAAACAACAGGGTTAATTAATGGAAACAGGAGTGAATATTCTTTAAAGGATAGAAGACACATGGAGGCTTCAAGAGTGATGTATTTACAAAGGAAATGTTTATCTTGAAGGCTCAGAAACATATTTAGCTACCTGTTTGCTTTGAAAAAATATTGTAGGTGGCTAACAGGTTATAGTTAAGGTTAAGGTTAGGGTTAAGGTTATAGTGAAGGTTAAGGTTAAGTCCTGTAACCTTAACCTTAACCTTAAGCTTAACCTTAACCTTAACTTTAACTACAACCTAACCTTAACCTTTACCTTAACTATAACCTTAACCTTAACTATGACCTAACCTTGACCTTAACCTTAACTTTAATCTTAACCTAACCTTAACCTTAACTTTACTCTTAACCTAACCTTAACCTTAACCTTAACCTTACCCGCTTAACCTTAACCTTAACCTTACTAAACCTGTAACTTTAAACTTACCTATACCTTGACCTAACCTAACCTTGACCTTGACCTTAACTAAAACCTACCGCTAACCTTGACCAAACCCTTAACCTTAACCTTAACCTTATTAAACCCATAACACCTAACCCTAACCTTGAACAAACCCTTAAAATAAACCTTAAATTTACCCTTAACCTAATCTTAACCTTAATCTAACCTTAACCTTGACTTTACCCTTAACCTAACCTTAATATTGACCTTAACTATAGCCTAACCCTAACCTTGACCAAACCTTAACCTTAACCTTAACCTTCCCATAGCCATAAGCATAACCTTAACCTTAACTTTACCCTTAACCTTAACTATAGGTTTTAACCCTGAACAAAAATTATCTACACATGAATCTTATAACAGAAAATAAACAATAGCGAGAGCATAAAACATAAAACAGATAAACACAGATATTTTCCACTGGATCCCAAATCGGGATGACCAGCTTGATTTTTCATTATGTTCCTTTTAGTGTTACAACACATATATATACATGATGAAGCATACATAAACCCAAATCCATTAACCCTAGATTATAACATAACCGTAGTTCCCTTGACCAGATCTACAAAATACTAGGGGCCGAAAACCATCGTACCCCAAAACCATGTGCAAACTCATGCACAAAACATGGGTGGGTCTGCCTATGAGTGGGTCCACACACCAAAAATTTTTGTCGAGGCACTGCCGCCCCCCCTGTGACCCCCCTGTTGCACTCGGCGCAACGTACAATGCATGGGGCTAGTCGTGAAAAGAATATAACACATACCCAATATTCTCCCACTTGTTTTTTTCTTTCCATAGGAGGCCACAGGAGAGCTTAGTCATTGGGCCAATTCTTCAACACGCATTGTTTCTCTACACCAAGAGAACTTCTGAGTGCTCACACACTGCATCAATGCATCTGGAACATTCTTCAAGGTGTCCACCTTTACCAGCAACACCATTTTAGCCTCAACCATATCTCTAACAAAGTGATATTGAACATCTATGTGCTTTGTCTTTGAATGGTAAGCAGGGTTCTTAGCCAAGAAAATTTCACTTTGGCTATCATAGTATATCCTTATAGCTTGTTGTACCAACCCCATACATGAACACAATCTCTGCAACCAAAATTCTTCCTTGCTTGCATGAGTGGCTGCTATGTATTCTGCCTCTGTAGTTGAAAGTGCCACTACAGACTGTCTTTTACTCATCCAACTGACTACACCTCCAAATAGGCTAAACACATACCCACTTGTAGATCTTCTTTGTTATAGATCTCCAGCCCAGTCTACATCAACAAAACCACGAATGTCCAACATTCTTTCCAATCCTGGTCTTCCCTGTTAGCACAAACCATAATCACTAGTGCCACATAAATATCTGAAAACCCGCTTCACTGTTGTCCAATGCTCCTTCTCTGGGTTTGACATAAACCTGCTCAATACTCCCACTGCATTTTCAATGTATGGTCTAGTACAAACCATTGCATACATCACGCTACCCACTGCACTTTCATATGGAACACGAGACATATCCTCCTCTTCTTCTTGTGTCTTGCGACACTATTCAGTAGATAGATTTACACCTACAGGAATAGGAACATTCACCGGTTTACTATCTTGCATATTGAACCTCTAGTCTCGACATACTTCCTCTGCTTTAACCAGAGCTTCCTCTTTGTCTGATCTCTCTTAATTTTCATGCCCAAAATATAGTTAAAACAGTCACCAAGGATGTGGTATCAGAAATTTGATGCCTATATATGGGGACTTGGCTTCACCAGAAGCAAGGAGGATCACTATGTTTATTTAAATCAATTGGTCACCATGTATGTAGGTTTTAACCCATATAGAGACTTCTTCAACATACATACCAGTTCTTTCTTACCCTTCACCATAAAGCCTTCAGGTTTCTTCATGTAGATCTCCTCTTCTAGATCCCCATGAAGAAATGTTGTCTTTACATCCATCTGTTCTATCTCAAAATCAAATGCAACAGCAACATATAAAAGTAATCTAATAGAAGTAACTTTGGAAACAGGAGAAAAAATATCACCAAAATCAATTCCTGGCACCTGGGAATAACCTTTTTCTACCAACCGAGCTTTTTATTGCTCCACCTTGACTTCTACATTCATCTTCTTCTTAAACACCCATTTTCTCCCGATGGGTTTCCTTCTAGCCAGCAACTCCACCAAATCCCATGCCTCATTTTTATGCAAGGATGTCATTTCATCAACCATGGCCTCCTTCCAGATTTTTCCATCCTCTGAATCTAATGCCTCCTTGACATTTCTAGGATCATCATTAGTTATAGTTAAGGAAAAACCTGAATAGAAAGAATATGTACTATACCTTTCTGGTTGCCTTCTTTCCCGAACTGATCTTCTCACAATTGGAGTTTGTGGCTCTTCCTCTTCTGATTCTTCTTCTATTGTAGAGTCTAATTCATCCTCCTTTAGCTCAAACTCTATCTTCTTAGGTTCCTTTGGTAGGACTTCATGTGTAACAACATCTTTCACCTCTCTAAACACCACATCTCGGCTGTACACAACCTTCCTTGTTTTTGAGTTCCAAATCTTGTAACCCTTTAAACCATCATTATACCCAATAAAGATGCACCTTTCATATTTATTATCCAACTTGGCCCTTTTCTCCTTTGGAACATCTACATATGCATCACATCCAAATACCTTTAGATGTGAAAGAGAGGGTTTCTTACCAGTCCATACCTCATGTGGAGTCTTATCCTCCAACGTTGATGAAGGTGATTTGTTAACTAAGTAACATGTAGTCACCACTGCCTTTGCCCACAAATATTGTCCTAACCCGGTACCACTGAGCATGCTTCTTGCCTTTTCCATCAGCGTTATGTGCATTCTTTCTACAACTCCATTTTTCTGAGGTGTGTATGGAGTATTCTTCTGCCGTGCTATACCACACTTTTTACAGAACTCTTCAAATTCCTTCTTGTATAACTCCCCACCATTATCTATCCTCAACGCCTTTATCTTCTTCTCTTTTTGGTTTTCCACCAGAGCCTTAAATTCTTTAAATTTGTCAAAGACTTTAGATTTCTTCCTCAAGAAATATATCCATGTATTCCTTGAGAAGTCATCTATGAATGAAACATAGTACACAGACTTTCTCAGTGATGGAACTGACATAGCTCCAAACACATCACTGTGCATAAGTTCTAATATCTTGTTTGCCCTCTTGGCACTAGAAGGGAAAGTCACCTTATTTTGCTTCCCATATACGCAATGTTCACAGAAATCGAAATACAGAGATCAATTAGACATACCTTCTACCATACCATTTCTATGCAGTATCCGAAGGCCCTTCTCTCCAATATGTCCAAGCCTTTGATGCCATAGCATGGTCTTTTCTCCAGTGATAGCTAGGCTTTCTGCTCCACTTTCAGGAACCACAAAACTGTTACACCCATCAATAACAGTGCTACCTTGTAGCTTGTACAGAGTTCTAGTTTGAACTCCCCGCATTAATTCTAGTGCTCCCTGAACCATCTTGCAGGCATCTTTCTCGAACACTGTTTTTACACTTGCATCATCCATCTTTCTTACAGAAATTAGATTTCTAGCCAATTCAGGAATATGTAGAACACCAGGAAGTGTTCTAATCCTTCCACCTTGCAGCTTCAGCTTGAATTTTCCACGTTCGAAGATTCTGGCCTTCCTATCGTCCCCTAGGAATACATCGTCGCCATCATATTTCTCATACTCGCAGAACCACTCCCTATGGGGAGTGAAGTGAAAGGATGCACCTGATTCAATCAACCATGACTCATGATCTACATGTATATTTGAAGAAGAAGCCAAATACACATCCCCACCTTCATCCAAGGTGGTTTTTTCCTCTGCAGAAGGAGCATCATCAGATCCGTTTCATTTCTCAGGAGCTTTAGATCTGCAGTCCTTTTTGTAGTGTCCTTCCTTTCCGCATTTCCAGCACACCTTTACAAACTTTCCAGGAGATTTAGATCTCCCTCTAGATTTATATCTCCCACTCGAAACCTTATTCTTGTTTCTATTTTGGGACCTTCCTCATATAGATAAGGCATCGCCATTTTGACCCACCATATTTCTCCGTCTCATTTCCTCCGACAGCAAGGCTGAGACAATGTCATCAAAATTCAAGGTAGTTGTATTGCTACCTATTGCAATAACTAAACTGTCCCACGAGTCTGGTAGAGAACACAAAAAAATGATGCACTTATCTTCATCTGAGATTTTAATATCAACATATGACATCTGAATTACCACAGTATTGAAGTAATTTAGATGCTTTGTCACCGAATCTCCATCCTTCACCCTCAAGTTATATAGCTTTTTCTGCAGGAACAAATTATTCACCAGAGACTTAGATTGGTACAAATTCCCAATTTTTTTCCCACAAATTCTTCGCCGTAACTTCCCAGATACATTCAAAAATACTGAATCTGAGACACACAATCTTATTGTGCTCTTAGCCTTCTGATCCAGTTTCTTCCAGTCTTCATCTGACATTGCCGTTGGTTTAGTACCTGGATATACCATGATCCACTGATCTTTATCCACTAGCATATCCTCCATCTTGAGTTTTCACAACTCAAAACTCTGACCATTAAATTTCTTGATCTCTATCTTTTCATCGCTCGCCATCTTCTTTCACCGCAAGAATTGATCCCGCAGATCTCCCACTGAACAGGGTCTACCTTAGGCCCGAGCAAAAAACCCTCAGCAGTAAAGGCGTCCCCTTGAATCTGAAATAGCTCTGATACCAAATGTAGGTTTTAACCCTGAACAGAAATTGTCTACACATGAATCTTATATCATAAAATAAACAATAGCGAGAGCATAAAACATAAAATAGATAAACATAGAGATTTTCCTCTGGATCCTAAATCGGGATGACCAGCTTGATTTTTCATTATGTTCCTTTTAGTGTTACAACACATATATATACATGCCGAAGAATACATAAACCCTAATCAATTAACCCTGGATTAGAACTACCCAATAGTTCCCTTGACCGAATCCTACAAAATACCAGGGGCCAAAAACCATCGTACCCCAAAACCATGTGCAAACTCATGCACAAAAAATGGGTGGGTCCACCTATGAGTGGGTCCGCACACCAAAAAAATTTGTCGGGGCACTGCCGCCCCCCCCTATGACCCTCCTACTGTGCCCAGTGAAACGTACAGTGCGTGGGGCTAGTCGTGGAAATAATATAACACATTCCCAACATTAACCTTACTCTTACCTAACCTTAACCTTAACTTTACCCTTAAACTAACCTTAACCTTAACTTTACACTTAACCTAATCTTAACCTTGACCTTAAATATAACCTAACCCTAACCTTGACCAAACCCTTAACCTTAACCTTACCCTTAACCTTAACTTAACCTAACTTAATATTAACCTTATCTTAACCTTAACCTTCTCTATAACATAACCTTAACCTTGACCTTAATTATAACCTAACCCTAACCTTGACCAAACCCTTAACCTTAACCTTAACCTTACCCCCTTAACTTAACCTTTACCTTCCCATAACCTTAACCTTAACCTTAATGTAACCTTAACCTTAACTTTACCTTAACCTTGACTTTACCCTTAACCTAACCTTAAACTTAACCTTATCTTACCTTTAACCTATCCTTAGGGTTTGGTCAAGGTTAGATTCAGGTTATAGTTAAAATTAAGGTTAAGGTCAAGGTTAAGGTTAATTTAGGTTAAGGTTAAGATTAAGTTCAGGCTAGAGTTTAGATCAAGGTTATGGTTTGGTTAAGGGTAAGATAAGGTTAAGGTTAAGGTAAAGTTAAGGTTAAGGTTAATGTTAAGAGTTTGGTCAAGGTTAGAGTTAGGTTATAGTTAAGGTCAAGGTTAAGGTTAGGTTTGTTGGGGTCCTGTGTTTTGATAGATTGGCTAACCAAAAGACAAGGCAACATCAGAACCAATATTTAGAGTTCCAGGATCTAGTCCTCCTATTCTCAGAGATGGATCTCTCAAATTTTTTTGCAAAGATATGTCTTGTTTTCTTTTAAGTATTGACTTTAGACTAGTTATTAAGTGCAAGTTGTTTTTTTTTTGTTTTTTTGGTTGAATTGGTACAGTAGAACATGAAAGGTCTGGGTAGTATAGATATAAAGAAGAAGTGTCAGGTTCATTGGGCAATGGAGTCAAGAAGAGGTTTATGACAAGCTCATCAATGAATATGGGATATCAAAGAGAAAATCTAACTTGGCCACAAGATCCTTTACTTTTGTGGATGAGATGGACATTAATGATTTGAAAAGAGAGTTTGAATTCTCAACAAAGGGAACTTAAAAACATAACTTGAACATTAAAGAGGTATTTGATAGACAGGGGTAACCATGAATTCTAAAAACCACACTTTAAGCAAATGATGACTTTAAGACAACTTTTAAAATGAAATCTAATATTCGGGAGCACATCCTATTTCCTCAAATATTTTATTTCAAAAGAGTTAGAAAACATGAAATATTCACTGAGAATTGAAGTCATAGAAGAGGGAACACCTAACACATATATGATCACAACTATAAAGACCTTTAAAGCAATTGTTCAAGTAGGGACAAAGGGTATGATAAAAAAGAACCTCCTTGGAAAACTATAAATAATGGTACTTCAAAGGGAGACTTCAAAAATAGTTTTCAAGTGGCAGCAGACAAGCAGGGAAAACCATAAATTATGCTCGAACCAACTATTTGAACTATTAGAGAAATAAACAAGTATGAGGACTAAAGAGAAATATTAAAGACTCTAAAATACCTCAGCTAAAGAAAACATAAACTGTGAAGGATAGACAGGCCTAAGGTGCTTCCAGGAGTCATTTCTTAGCCTAAACTTTTCATCCTACTGTAGTAAGAATTTATGAAACATAATGAAAACAAGAAAAAAAGCAGACAATTCAGAATACATCACCAAAAACCAAGCTCAAGGATCCAATGATAGAGCCTTCTTAAGAACAAGCATGTCAAAACATCATCAAGATTCTAAGACTTCAATTTCTTCTTCAACTTTGAGTAGAATATGTATTATTTCAAAGAGTTTCAGTATTACAACTAGTGACCAACCAACCCTTTACAATGAGCTCCTCAAGGAGATTTTATAAGAAAATGAGGAGGTGGAAGAGTTCCTAGGGTTGAAATGTAATTAATTCTATACTAAATGCAACTCCTAGCCTTGAAAACCATGCAAGGCATAAGGCAGGAATGCATTGAATTACAACTCTGTTTCATTTACTTTGTTTCTGCTTTTTAGGCTTAGTGGGTAAAAATGTTGACTTTAAGGCACTTTCTTATCTTTACAATAACTTTACTGCCAGTTTAAAAAATGTTCTTTTGTTTGAAATAACTGTTCAGTTGTTTTTGGGTAAATATCTTCTGACTGGGCCATAACTATGCCTTCATTTGATTCATTGAGGCTGCAGGTGGAAATTTTGGTAGTTGGGAATTCAATTAGCCCCTTTGATGTGGCTTTGAGGTGTCCTTCGACTGTTATTTCTCTGTTTCATAAACATAATAATTTATCTTTGGATCTGTGTTTAGGCTTGATTAAGCCATAATCTTCATCTTTGACATTGATTAATAATTATGATTGTGTTTTTTGTTGCAGGTGCACAGAGGGTTTATTGGAGTTTTTGCTTCAAAAAGCTTATAATCATGACTTATCGACTCTTCCAAACCATGAAATTTAAACCCCTGATCCCCTTAATTTCCATTCAGGGCTATGAGGATCGTCATCCTCGCCCATAACACTGTAATTTTCCTATGGGAGGGTTCTATCTTTGAACTTCATTAAACCTGCACAAAAACACACAATTTTTTTTTAAATCCTACGTTTTATTGGTTTAAATTGCTTTGGAGGGTTTCTAGAGGTGGTTTGGAGATGTGCAAATGAGAAAATGTAGTGGAAAATCATAAAAAACCCTGGCAGAGTAGCTAACTAGGTCAATGGAGGTTTGGGTGCGAGGATGAATGGAAGCCGTTGGATTAGGATAATCAACGGTTGAGATCATCCAATGAAGTCACTTGGAGAATAGATAGAGGGAAAATTAATTGGGTTCGCAATATAATGAGATTCGTTCGATCTCAGAGATCGACAGTTAAGATTTAAAAGTGAAAATGACGTTTGAGGAAGGCAGTGGTATGGCAGAAAACTGGCAGTGTTTTTCGCGTGGGCTCTAAGGGGGCAGGTGGTTTTCCTAAAAAAATGTGATTCCATTCATTGCACGACAGGTGGATTTACAAAACCACCCATATCGTGCAATTTTGAAACATTAACCCTTGGGCACAAAAATTACACGATATGGAGTTTAAGTCGTCAGATGAGAGGCAGTAGATCCAACGACGCGGGTTGAACGCGATGGGCCAAAAGGTGCACGGGTGAAGATGATAGTGGGGTCGGGGATGACGTGTTCTGCCTTGGCGTGTAGCGGATCAATGGTGAGATCGGGTTAAGTCTCGTTCGTTGGATATCCACAACAAATGGTCAGGATTTAATAAATAGGTAGAGTTTTGGAATGAAGGAAAGCTTGATAAGTGAACAGGAGGGTGTTTGAGTTATCGGGTTAAGTCCTGACCGTCCGATCTTTTGAATGGATGGTTGAGATTCCAAGATGGGGCGGAGAATTTAAAAGGGTAAACGGGAAGGTAGGTGAAACGGATGGAAGGGTGAGTGCCCGAGGACAATTGATCTGCAGAGATCAATGGTCCAGATATTTTTTTTTTAAATCATAACGTCGGGGTGACAAAAATCAAAGGGAATAAGGGTTTAGAAGAGATTTTTAGGCCTTAAGCGCCCGATTGCGAGGCTTCGACCATATGAGACGGGGGCTAAGGAGTTAATCCCTTGGGGTCTTAACTCTTTATAATTCAAAAGACTGATTTAGGCCCAAAATGAGTGTTTTTTAAGCCAGAATGGGGGTTCCGATAGGTTAGAGGGAGGATTTTTAAACCAAAAAAGAGGGAGATATAAGGTTTAAAAAATGATATTTTGATGATTTAGAGGTTAAATGAAAATTTTTTGAGGGTTTTTTTATGAAAGGGAAGAATGGGTGAAAGGAGGAGTGAAATGATTGAAACTGGGTTTTATAAGCAGTTTTTTCTCTTGGTAAACAACAAGGTTCTTTAGGATTAATAGTAAAACAACAATGAATATTAACTGAAAGGGTAATAATCATCATAAAAATTCAAAAGAGGATAAGTTTTCAAGGGGAACTATCTCTTGAAGTTTTGAAGACAAATTCTAGCCACCTCTTGGTATAACAAAATTTATAGGTGGCTAACAGTGGTTCCACTTGGGGAGGACAGCTGGTTCTTTAGGTGTCCAGAACCTCAGCTATTGATCTTTGGATTTTCAATAAAACAATGCCTTTATCTATTGGACAACAAATTTCTTTTCCTTTTGCTGACCTTTCTTTGATCTGACCATCTTTGAAACAATCTGAAACAATGAAATTCTATCAAAACAACATCTCTACCTACCCATTTCTAATGATCCTAACATTTTTTCTTCTTCAGAGTGCATTAGGACTAGAAAACTCTCTTCATCAACATTTTATTATTTTTAAAAATAGGAAACTAATCTAAGTCTAATCTTATTCCTCCAGGAGTTCATATTAAGCAGTTGAACTCATAATTTCTCTACCTAACTACTATCTGTCAGGATTAGACTGTTTGACAGAACTTTATTCTCTAAATTTTAAAACAGGAAAATTAAAAAGCAACCAAGCCAGGATTAAGCAGTCTAACTTGCTGCAGATCTATGGCATAAAAACAAGCTACACATAGACTATTATTTGCAAAAAAGTAAAAAAAAATTGTGAAGGCTTAAGATTTGAAAATTAAAACATCCTTCATCATTTCTTCAGCTCTAATTTTAGTCTTCTTTGAGCTGCTTCCTCTTTCTCATCTAGTTCAAGTTTTGAGCTTTTTAGAACCATTGTTTCTCTATCCTAATATACCTTACTCATAAGCCAAGATTCAGTTGTTTGGCTAATCAAATTCACTAACCTATCTGTAGTAAAGTGAAAACTAATTAGTCATGATTAGGCTGTATGACTAATTAGAAGTGTGTTTTTAGGAGTGGCATTTGAGCTTGCACACTTTCAAACTTTGTCTCTCTTTTTTGGTATGGGGTTGTACCTTTCTTGTTTTGAATTTTCCCTCTTTTTCTCTTTTTTATTGCTTTTGTATTTTTCTCTGTTTCAAATTCAAATCAAAAGACAAGAAACTAACTAAATTCCCATAATCTGAGCTTTATTTCTTTCCTATCTAACCTATTCTAATTCTGAAATATTTACAATTTTAGCTGACAAACTCTCTTTTCCAATACATCCATTCAATCAGATGGTTCAATGACTGGTCTTTGCTCACTTCTTTGAGCATGCAAGATGAACAGGGCCACTCCCATTTTTTTTGTTTCTCAGCAACAATTCTAAAATATTTTGTTGAACTTGGCGATATGCTACTACTTGCAACCTTTATCCTTTCTTCATATGTCTTCAGGAGATCATCATAGGGATCTTGAAATAATTCCTGGTTAAGAATATTTGGAAGACATGGTTCCACCAAGATTATTTCTTCTTTCTCCACTGGATCAAGGTAAAGATTCTCGTGAGAAAGAAAAACTTCCTCATCTTCATTATTTTCCGAACTAGAGGACTCATCATATTTAGCAGTATTGTCCTCTTGAAATCCCAAAATTTCTTGATTTAATGGGCTGAAATTTGTGAAGAGGTTATTATATTCTTGAGCAAGGGTATGTTCAATTGTTTCCTCTTTTTCAAGAGAAGGCTCCTTGGTTTCAACCTACTCAAAAATTTCTTCATTGTTTTCCTCTTCAACCTCTGAGCTGTAAGGCTGATGATTCCCAATCACATGGAAACTATTACTGATGGTATGAGATGAAGTAGCGCAAAGATCTAATGAATCTTTACTTACTTCCAAGCTTTCATAACTTTCTTCATCAGTGTCATAAATAGTCTGTACTGGCTCATTACTTCTTTGAAGGAACTGATCTTCCTCCCATAAATCTGCTAATGATGGTCCTGCAAGATTAGCTTATGTTTGGGGAACATCATCACTAGTTAGATTAAAGTTAGGAAAATAATAAATATAAGTAATACTACGAATCAAACATACTGGGTTCACAGCAAGTCCTTCTTTATTCTGATCCACAAAAGAACTTTATAAATATGTACAACAAAGTTCTCTATGTGAATGGGCAAGAGTATTTGTTTTGTAAAAAGTTTCAGAGACTGGTTGTTTATTAATAGTCTGATCTATCTCTTTTTCTATCAAAGGGGAAGATATTTCTATGTTCCTTTGATCAGGAGTACAATAGTTCTCTGTCTTTTATGAAGACTGATTTTGAGGATGGATGTATTCTTGAGCCTCAGCTATAAGGGATGATGAATCATTATTTGAGATTTCATGGATATCTTGAGAAATGTCATTTATTTCTTGGTTGATTTATTTCTTAACTGATTCATCTATATTATTACAAATTTTCAATAGGATATTAAACTCATGAATGCCTATTAAAAGTGTTGGGGTTCACATGTTTTGGCCAGGTTGACAGAGACCAAAAGATGAGACAACATAGAACCACTTTCAGACCTTAGGATCTAGCCCTCCTAGGTCTAGAGAGGGATCTCTCTATACTCGTCAAAGGATATGTCTTTGAAGCTCTTAGGTTATGATTTTAGGCTAGTTGTGGGCACATGGTTGTTTGTTTGATTGTTTATGTGTGGTTGGAGGGAATCAGGAAAAGAAGGACCAATATAAGGCAAGGATGAGCAAAAAGGAGGCTTAGGCAGAGACAGATGACCCAGAGAACATCAAAGCCATTGGGCTCTGGAGTCAGGAAAGGATTTATTTGTAATCAATGTGCAAGCTTTCATTTGGGCTGGTCATCTAGATCATTTGGATCTTAAAGGATGATTGGTGGAATGGAATGTTAAGGACAGAAAATGAAAGGAGGAGAACCAACCAACTCTATCTATAGATCAGGCCAGAGGTCATTTAACTCCAGGCCTGCTTGGACAAAATTAGAGGCAAAACAAGGGATCTTGTCAAGGTTAGCTAGTCATGCAAAGGTCCTAGTGGACAGGGCTAACACTAATCCCCAGTGTTCCCAAACCTTCCAGCTAAATCCTACCAAGAACATCTAAACATGGATCTCATCAATTCATACATCAGAGAGCAGGCAATATCATCCACTACACTGGTTAAATCAATTGAAATCAACATTCAGATACACATATAAGCAGAAAACATTGAGGTAGGGAGAGCAGGAAACATAGGGCACCTAACAAGGGTGAATCCTATATTATACTTCTGTTACCTACCAGCAGAAATGAAATGAAATGTAGCATGCAATGAGAGCAAGTCAATCACAAATACAGAGAAAAGGAAACATCACCAGCTGATGTAGATCAGGATCCAAAGAAATATGCTCGTTATATTAAAAACAACACCAATCAGGTACATCATAGCCCATAGCTTGAACATTCAGTCAGAATACATCTAGTCTCAGCCTATCTTACAATATACACAGAGAACTTATCTCAAGAGGAGAATACTTGCGTTCCACTGATTTCTCATCAACAACCATTACAATGTTTCCTTATGTGCTTTATAGCAAAGGGGTGAGTCTAAGATCAACTGGGGGAGTAGGTGAAGGTTAAATGCATCTTTAAACACAACAATGAATGCAGGGCCGAAACCCATCCTGCTTGACATGCTGTATATTTAATCTCTGTCACCTTCTTTGTGAGAGAATGACCTGCTCCAAATTTGATCTTGATATATTTTGGCTGAAGTACTCTTGGATGATTTGAACAAAGTGAAATAAACTGCTAGAAATCTCTGTCTCATAAATTTCTGACTGTTTTTTGAGCTGTAGTCCGGTGGAAAACTCTTCAGGGACATGATGCATAATAAAATTTGTTTGGGCGCCATGTACTTGATGAATAAAAAACCTTCTGCTCACTAAAAACCCTGATATTACATTTTGCCTGCGCTCAGGATCCTTTGAACGATCCTCGGGGTCTGTGAACTGATGCTTTGCCTCTTAAACACCGATTAAGGCTCAAGATCTTCATTATCGTGCCTTAATCCCTTGTCCTCACTCTAAACCATTCCTTCTCTTTTGACCCTGCCATACTGCGCTTTAAATGATGTCGAAAAGTTCCTCACAGGGCTCGAAGTTTGTTCATTTAATAGGAACCCCTGTCTCCACCTTCCCTGGTCCTTTTCCATAAATACAACCCGCAGCAAAATGGTTCTCTGCGATTTCTTGTTGCGACAGAGACTGTGTGTTAAGGTGGTATTTTCTCCTCGGAAACCCTACAAGAACAACAAAAATCGTCAAGAAAACACAGATAGGGAGACAGAGGTGGTGTGAACAGATGGGAGGATCGTGCAATCGGTAATATGGTGGAAGAAAACGCAAAATAATGGTGAAAAAATACTCCGGTAAGGTTGGCGGACGTTACAGAATGAAAAATGCATGAAAAACATTAAAAAATACGAGAAAGGGACATTATATGCGACGAAATGGTTAACAGGTACGGAACATGTACGTGGGGGTGACGTGGCATACAGACAGCTAAGTGGGCGGATGAGGTGGAGGCCTGGGTGACGACAGAGTAGTCAACGAAAGCGGGGTGATCTGGACCGTTGATCGGGCATAGATCAACGGCGAGGGCGACACATGGTGGGTCTGCGGGTGTGGCGGAGACCGACTAACGGGCGAGCAGCTTGGACGAAGGGAGGACGTTGGATGAATATCTCAAGATCCAAAGGTGGTTGTGAATTCCGCTGCTCGGCTTTCGTCCGGGAGATAATGCGCGAAATGGCGGTTTTCTGAATAGTACAGGAGGACGCGTGGTAGGAGATGAATGGGATCGCTGGGTTTCGGATGAATACCGCCAGGCACCCAACGGTGGTGCGGAATTTACCGGCGGGTTCGGAGGATGACGTATGTATGTGGGGTCCATTGTCTTGGGCGAGCACCGCGCCGTTGGATCTGGATCTTTAACGGACGGTCGAGATCCGTCGATCAAACAAAATGTATAAAAACCCACAAATGCACATTTTCAAAGGTTTTCCGATGATTTTTCGCACGGAGAAAGGGTTGGAGGGGCTAAGCGCCTAGAATATTTGGCGAGTGGTCCCGGCACTTGGGCATATGGACGGAAAGGGTGCAGGGGCTGATGGCGAAAGGGGCTAGGACCCAAACTCATAACTTTCACCATTTTAACTCATTTTGAACGCAATTTCAAGCCCAAGGGAGGTAACAATAGAAGAATGAAGGGTAGAAAGGGCTAAAACAGGGGCAGGAATAGGATTTAGAGGGGATTTTGGGCATGAATAATGGGAAATATTGAGTGAGGAAGGGGACTTTGACCAAAGGGAGAGGTGACAAGAATGTGGGCATTTGCAGGGGTATAAAGAGCAATAATGGGCTCTTTCGAGGAATGAATCAGCAGAGGAACCATATGTTAGGCACATCACACAGAGAATCCAAGGAGGATGAAATTTCAGGGGAAAGGCAATCCTTGGAGGATCTAGAGCAAACTAGCCCCCAACTTGCTTGTCAAGAATTTCATAGGGGGGCTAACAATGGCTGCACATGGGGATGGCTTCTCCTTGGATGAGTCAAGAAACCAAAGATGATCTTTGGAGTAGGCAAGATGCCTGCTGTCATAAGCCATCTTTCTTCTTCAATTTTAGCTGCCACAGTGTGATATAAACATCAGCAAAAACATTTCCCAACCAATCTACCTACCCAAACTATAGCTCTAAAATTTTCCCTTGGCTGCATTTGAACTAGCAGACCCTTTCCATTTATTTTGCAAAACAAAAACAAACCTATTCTAATTCTACCCTTATTGCTCCATGAGGCTAGATTAGACTGTTGACCTCATCTATTTCTCTACCTAATATACTACCTATTGGGATTAAACTGTCCAACAGGTTTCTTCACCTACATTCTAAAACAGGAAATTTAAAACAGCCAAGCCAGGATTAGACTGTCTGACTTGCTGGGCAGCAACTTGTAGAAAACAAAATTGTGAAGGCATGTAATTCTGCAACTGTGAAACATCCTTATTTCTTTCTTGTGACTCATGTTTTGAGCATATTTGAGTCACCCCTTTTCTTTGCTTCAGCTCTGGTTTTGGGCATATTAGAGCTAATTCTCTTTCACTGTTGATCCAGATTTTGAGCATGTTAGGATCAGCTATTCTGCTCCCTTTTGGATCATATTTTGATCACGTTTGAGCCATGCCTTTTGCTTCAGAGGTTCATGTTTTGGGCATGTCTGAACCTCTCTTTTCATTCTTTTTTTTTTTTTTTTTTTGGAACATTTTCTCTTTTTCTGGAAATGAAAACTTGCAATGGTATGTACAATGGAGATGAAACTGGAAATGGAAAATCAATAGAAGTAATGTTTGAGCATCCTGCCATTGACAGGACCCCCAAACAATTCTGTGCCATCAAGTTCTTGCAGAAAAAATGCATTAGGACCCACAGTGGCTTGAATGATGAATGGACCTTGCCACAAGATGTCAAATTTTCCATGTTTACCTTTGTCCTCTCTTCTCGAATCCCATCTCAGAACCTTGTCTCCAACCTTGAAATCCAAAGCTTTGGTTCTTTTGTCAAACTGTCTCTTTATGCCTTCCTGTACTCTGACAGCTCTGCTATAAACCTGCTCTCTTGTTTGCTGCAGATGGATTGTTTCATTGATTCTCCTTATCATGTTGTCCTCTTTTGATTGGATCTCCTGAACAATATTGATTACTGGAACTCCAAGACTAGTAGGAAAGACTTCTTCCGTCCCATAAACTAGCTGGAAAGGTGCCATGCCAATGGATTTCTTTGTGGTGAGCCTGTCTGCCCACAAGGCATGTATCAACTTTTTATGCAATGATCTTTTGTTTTCTTCCAGCAGCTTCTTAATGATGGTAACTAGGATTTTATTTGACGATTCAGCTAGGCCATTACCCTGGGGGTAATAGGCAGTTGAATTTCCAAGTGCTATTTCGTACCTGTGACAGAAATCAACCATTCTTTTGGATCCGAAAGCAGCAGCATTGTCAGTGATTATTTTCCTTCGACAACCAAAATGAGATAAGATGAAGTCTTCTAGGAACCTAATGATGACAGAGTCAGTGGAATTCCTAGTGGGGTATAGCTTCTATCCATTTAGTGAAGTAATCTGTAGCAGTCAGGATCCATTTATGTTATCCAGAGGAGGTAGGATGAATTTCTCCTATAAATTCTAGGCCCCATTGCATGAAAGGGCCTTCTATGGTGATCGGTTGCAGAGGGAGGGGAAGGAGCTTTCTTTTGCCCTCAAATATTTGGCATTTGTGGCAGGCGAGAATCATGTTATGGACATCACTAAAGAGTGTAGGCCAATAGTAACTAGCCCTGAGTATCTTATTTGCAGTGGTTTTCCAACTCAAGTGGCCTCCACATTCTCCAGCATGGAATTCCTGTTTGATTCTTTCAGCTTCCATTTCAGACAAACATTTCAGCAAAAGACCATTTGGATTTTTCTAATATATACTTTCATTCATAATAAAATAATTTATAGCTTTGAGTTTTATGAATCTGGACTTTGTTTTGGATAGTTCTTGAGGGGCATTAAGACTAGTGAGCACGTAAAGGATATCAGTATACCAAGGAGAGTTTTGAAACTATTCCTCAACAGTTGGATGGGGCAATCCTTCCTGCTCATCTAAGGCATTCATCATGTTAATTTCAAGGGCCTGTAGATTTTTTTCAGCCATTAATTGGGCCAGGCCTTCACCTTTGATCAGTTTGGTGGGTTTTATTTCAATGTCATATTCTAAGATTGTAGCAATCCATTTGCCTCTTTTTCCATCAGGGTCTTGGAACAAGATATCTTTGACCACTATATTTGGCACATAGGCAATGGTGTGAGAATGCAGAATGTCCACCCTAAAGTCTTTTAAGGCCTTAATCAGGGTATAGGCCTTCTTTTCCATGATGTTGTACTTTAAGGGTGCATCTCTTAAGGCTTTACTGAAGAAGGCTATAGGCAGTTCATTACCTTCTGAATTTTTCTGCAGCAAAACTACAGATATCGTGTGTTGGGAAGCAAATGAAAAAATCAGAAAATATTTTGAGAAGTCAGGGCTGATAAGTACAGGGGCCTGAGTGAGCGCGAGTTTTACTGACTCAAAATATTTCTTGGCTTCAACAGTCCACTTAATTCCTGCACCTTTCTTTAGAATTTCAGTCATTTTCCTAAGGTCCTCAGCAAGATTAGGAATGAATCTCCTGAGGAAATTGATCTTCCCTATAAAGGATTGTAACTCCTTGATGTTTCGTGGATGTGAAATTTGAAGTATTTCCTCAACTCTCTATGGGTCTATCCTAATCCCTTTCTCAGATATAATGTGGCTCAGAAGTTTACCTTCTTGCAACCCAAAAATAGTTTTCTTAGGATTTAGGGATAGACCATACCTTCTACATTTTTCAAAGACTTTCCTCAGATGTTTCAGATGTTCTTCTTCAGTTTTAGAAAAGACAGTCAAGTCATCCAAGTAGATCACTATAAAATGTCCAATCTCATCTGAGAAAGCAATATCCATTGCTCTCTGGAAGGTAGCGCCATCATTCATCAATCCAAAGGGAATTTTCACATACATGAAGGTGCCCCATGGAGTAGTAAAAGTTGTTTTGAGTTGATCTTCTGGGAGTACGAGAACTTGGTTGTATCCTGAAAAACCATCAAGCAGGGAGATTCTCTTAGAGCCTACTACCTTCTGTAGGATATGTTCCATTCTAGGCAAAGGGTAGTTGTCTTTCAGGGAGGCTCTATTGAGGTTTCTGAAGTCTATGCATAGCCTGATCTCCCCTGTCTTCTTCCTTACAGCCACTAAGTTTGACACCCAATCAGAAAACCTCACAGGGACAATTATGCCTGCTTCATACATCTTTTTAATTTCTTTCTCTACTGCAGGCAATTGTTTTGGATTAATCCTTCGAAGTTTTTGTCTGAAAGGCTTATGATTTTCCTTTAGTGGTATTTTTTGTTGTATGATGTTGGTGTAATAGGCCTTTAAGTCTTCATAGCTCCATGCAAACACATCAATGAATTCCTTAAACAAATCAATGTATTTCTTCTTCATGTTTGTAGGTATAGACTTAGCCAGTTTTATCATTTTGGGTCTGTCTTCAGTGCCAATGTTGCATTCTTCCACATCAGAATCAGCATGTTCAATTGTGGGCTTTTTCGCTACGTCATCAAAGTCAAAAAGGTCCTCTAAGGGTGCCAGGCCTCTAGGTATATTCTTGTTTTTGGCCTGCAGCACTTCGACCTCTTCATTTTCTGCGGTTTCCATGTTTTCGTTAAAATTTCAAGTTTTCTCAGAAAAAGAATTTATTTCTATGTTACAGGGTGTCTCTTCCTCACCTGAGGAATTTTCATATAGGCAGAAGCTATCAGATTTGGAGTCTGAATCAGAAAATTCAAACTCATTTCTGCCTATCAGGAAATCCTCAATTTGTTTGTCTCCTTCAAAAACCTGCCAATATTTTTCATTGTCTGGCACTGCAGGCCTGAATTTGTTCTGAATGATAATTTTTTGGTCAACTGGGGCCTTAGGATATGAGCTAGCTAGGCAAGATAATCCATTTGAAATTGCATTTTGACCCCTAGGAATGAACACTAATTCATATTCGACAAACGTTTTCAGCAAATCTAGAGTATCATTCCTGTATGCCCTAAGCCTGGGGTGTTTTGTTGAATATTCACCATTCACCTGTTTGATCACTAACTCTGAGTCTCCTCTCACAGCTATCCTACGGGCTCCTAATTTTTTCAACAGATTTAAGCCCAGGATGAGAGCCTCATATTCTGCAATGTTATTCGTGCATTTGAAATACAGATTGACAGCGTGGCTCTCTGCGTGATCATTTTCAATGTTACGCAGCCACACTCTTGCTCCAGCACTCTGCCTAGTACAGGATCCATAAAATTCCATTTCCCACAAGGTTTCGTTGTTTACTTCATCTTCATCTCCTCCCCTACAGCAGGATTCGTCATTATGTTGAGTTGTGAGGTTTGTGCTAGGAGGGGGGTCATTTTGTGGTTCATTATGGGCATGGAGATCAGGGAGGTGGCCAGCTTGTTGTTTTTGTTCAGTTTCTGTTTCATTCAGAGTTATTTTTTCAGCAGTTTTCCCATGGTCTTCTTCTTCGTATTCTTCCAGAGTAGCCATTATGTTGAAATCCATGGGCTGTATGTTTGTATTTCTATTATTTGGTCTTGGCTCTTCTACGGATTGGTCATTGTAGAGGATAAAAGAGTCTAGATCTGTATGTACAGAGTATAATGGTGAGTTTTTAGGTTTCTTGGGGCTACTGACTAAAAATTTCATCTGAGATTCTCTATACAGTCTTCTAAGTTGGCCAAATACAGGGATAGTGGCATATGAGCCATCCATCTGCATTGTCCCTTGCAGCTTGGCTCCCCATGACCTTGATAATAGCATGCCATACTTAGGTGGCACATCTGCCACCACAACATCCATGACCATACACTTGGCAGGAATCTGGGTTAAACTCACATACAAGTCTTTGATTAGGCCTAGGCATTATACTCTACTAGATTCAAATGAGTATAAGTCTTTGTAGGGTCTGGTAATTTCTAAGCCTAGCCTCTCCATCACTACCTTAGGCATTAAGTTGCGTGATGCACTGGAATCATGCATGGCATTGTGGAGTATTTTGTCATGAATGTTGAGACTGATATAAAACGGTGGAACTACCCCTTCCTAAAAGTTTCCTTCAATTTTGGGACCAAAGAGTAGGGCAGGTTGGTCATCATTCAAATTTACAGAATCATTCATTTCTCCCAGATTTAATGCTTTCAAAATTTGGCCTTTATATACATCTTGAGTGGCCAGCTCAGATAATGGTACAGAGATTTTGATTTTTGCAAGTTCACTCTCTAAATTGAAAGTGGACTGCGTCTTGGAAACACTTGACTCTGTTTTATTTGTTGCCTTGGTGGCTGAGTCATTTGGTGTTTTCTCACTATGTACAAGGTTTGGAACAGTTGCATCTAGAGTACTAACTGAAGTGCTAGTACTGCTAGCTGGTTGTATTTGTTTTTTGGTGTCCTGGTTGTCCTTCTCCTTATGTTTACCAGAACTTTCAGCTACTGTTTTGTTATTTACAGAGGCTGCTTTAGAAGCTTTGTCAGGTCTTTTGTTAATGGTTACCTCAGGAGTCTTTTTTTTGGAAGTATCTTGGATTTTCTTGCTCCTAAGTCCGTATTGTTCCCGGACCTGTAGCATAGCATCCTCAAATCCTAATCTGTAATTCTCAGTTTCCAACCATTCCTCATCCCAAAATGATGGTGAGGGCTAATCTTCTTCTGAATCACAGTTAAGGACTGAGTCCTCTGCTTCAAACATGTTAATTTTATTTCCTTCAGATTCTTCAATGATTCCCTCGTCTTCATCTAAAAAGTTTTCTTGAAATGGGGGAATGATTTGTTGATCTGACTCTCTTTGTCTGTTGGGAGCAGCATTATTTCTTCTAATGTTTTGGTTCTAGTTTCTGTTTTGGTTGGTGTTTTGGACAACCATCCTTTTTATCATTTGTTGTAGTTCCTCCACATTTTTTGAAAGTCTTTCATATTTGGGATCAGACGTGGAAGCTACATTGTCATCCCTATATGTTACCCTTTTTTTAGCTTTTAATCTTGCCCTTTTTTCCATTAAGTTTGCTTCTATGGTTATGGCTCCTTTCTGCATGTCTTCCAGTGTGGTATACTCTTTATCTCTAAGCTCATAGGCCATGTCAACATCAAATCCATCAGGATATTTTTCTAGGGCCATACCTTGTGGAGGTTTCATGTGTGGAGGGAGAGCATTATAAATGCTGTTGAATCTAGTGGTGTAATCATGAACACTCTCTCCTACATTCCTCTTAAGGGACATGTATTCTACAAGGAGATGGCGAGGGTTTGCTCTAACCTCCCACTTGTTTATGAATGTCTGGTATAATGCAGGGAGATTTTGAATGCTGCCAGGAGGAAATCCTTTAAACCATTTCTTCACCTCACCCCCTAAGCTTTGGGCAAAGATCCTCATTTTGATTGTTTCATCATCAATTTCCATATAATCAAAAGAGTCCTCCATTTTATCTACATGTTGCTGAGCTGTTATGGACTCTTTAGCAGTGAAGTGTGAGATTTTTTACTGATAATCATTGGGTAAGGGTAACAAGGGTTGAGGTAAAAGCAAAGTTGCATACCAGGCTGCCATGATGATGTTCTAATGGGGTATAGGGTTAGCTTGAGCAGCTGGTATTTGGATGATAGGGATTTTTGGACCAACATAATTCTGTTGAGCAGATCTAGGGTGAGAGAGCCCCAAGTTGTGAAGGAAGAGAAAATCAGGTGGTGTGGAAGGAGGGGTTTCATTGTCGCTAGTGTTTTTCTGGTCTAAAACACTGAATGACCTAGTTCTCGGTAAACTATTGGGTATGTCTAGGTCAAGGAGGAAATGTGGCAGAGCTGTTAGGTTTTCTGGTGCAGAATTAGCTCTAAGAATGTGGCTGGAAATGGTTGGTATTTTAGGTGTAGGATTTCCTCTGAGGATACTCTCTGGATTTTCAACTATTTCCAGTGGGTCAGGGTTGGGATAAGCTCTTGTGTGAATAGTTCTGAAAGCTAGAATTCTATTTATAAGCCAAGAAGCTTAACCCTACTTGTTGCTTCTACTGTGGTCAATGTTGTCTCAGGAGCTGGCCTCCCAGTGGAGTCTGATTGTGAAACCAAGCTAATCAGCAGGCCTACTGATCACCAGTGGAGTCTTTCAGTTTAGGAGCAATGGAGTCGCCAGGTGGAGGGTTTAGGATTTTTTTAAGGGGTACACTGTCCACCACAGTGCTCAGGCACTATCACCTTTCAGGAATCTCCTCTAAAAAATCAAACTCCAACCATAGATTGACTGGGAGGGCATTTACCAGATATGTCACCTCTGAAAAGAGGATGAGATCTGGAGGCTACCTGGCCCTTTCCAGGCTCTGTCTAAGAGTATGGTGGATATTCAATAATGGAGGTTGATTCAAGAAAGGGGTGACTTACTGTCAACCTAACCAGAGTTCTAAGTTTCTGAGTCTTTGCGAATGTTTAAGGTGAAAGGTACTCAGAATTCCCCAACGGAGTCGCCATTATGTTGGGGTTCCCATGTTTTGGCTAGGTTGACAGAGACCAAAAGATGAGACAACATAGAACCACTTTCAGACCTTAGGATCTAGCCCTCCTAGGTCCAGAGAGGGATCTCTCTATACTCGTCAAAGGATACGTCTTTGAAGCTCTTAGGTTATGATTTTAGGCTAGTTGTGGGCACATGGTTGTTTGTTTGATTGTTTATGTGTGGTTGGAGGGAATCAAGAAAAGAAGGACCAATATAAGGCAAGGATGAGCAAAGAGGAGGCTTAGGCAGAGATAGATGACTAAGAGAACATCAAATCCATTGGGCTATGGAGTCAGGAAATTATTTATTTGTAATCAATGTGCAAGCTTTCATTTGGGCTAGTCATCTAGAGAATTTGGATCTTAAAGGATGATTGGTGGAATGGAACGTTAAGGATAGAAAATGAAAGGAGGAGAACCAACCAACTCTATCTATAGATCAGGCCAGAGGTCATTTAACTCCAAGCCTGCTTGGAAAAAATTAGAGGCAAAACAAGGGATCTTGGAAAGGTTAGCTGGTCATGCAAAGGTCCTAGTGGACAGGGCTAACACTAATCCCCAGTGTTCCCAAACCTTCCAGCTAAATCCTACCAAGAACATCTAAACATGGATCTCATCAATTCATACATCAGAGAGAAGGCAATATCATCCACTACACTGGTTAAATCAGTTGAAATCAACATTCAGAAACACATATAAGCAGAAAACATTGAGGTAGGGAGAGCAGGAAACATAGGGCACCTAACAGGGGTGAATCCTATATTATACTTCTGTTACCTACCAGCAGAAATGAAATGAAATGTAGCATGCAATGAGAGCAAGTCAATCATAAATACAGAGAAAAGGAAACATCACCAGCTGGTGTAGATCAGGATCCAAAGAAATATGATTTTTATATTAAAAACAACACCAGTCAGGTACATCATAGCCCATAGCTTGAACATTCAGTCAGAATACATCTAGTCTCAGCCTATCTTACAATATACACAAAGAACTTATCTCAAGAGGAGAATACTTGAATTCCACTAATTTCTCATCAACAACCATTACAATGTTTCCTTCTATGCTTTATAGCAAAGGGGTGAGCCTAAGATCGATTGCGGGAGTAGGTGAAGGTTAAATGCATCTTTAAACACGACAATGAATGCAGGGCCGAAACCCATCCTGCTTGACATGCTGTATATTTAATCTCTGTCACCTTCTTTGTGAGAGAATGATCTGCTCCAGATTTGATCTTGACATCTTTTGGCTGAAGTACTCCTGGATGATTTGAACAAAGTGAAATAAACTGCTAGAAAGCTCTGTCTCATAAATGTCTGATTTTTTTTTGAGCTGTAGTCCGGTGGAAAACTCTTCAGGGACATGATGCATAATAAAAGATGTTTGGGCGCCATGTACTTGATGAATAAAAAACCTTCTGCTGACTAAAAACCCTGATATTACCTTTTGCCTGCGCTCAAGATCCTTTGATCGATCCTCGGGGTCTGTGAACTGATGCTTTGCCTCTTAAACATCGATTAAGGCTCAAGATCTTCATTATCGTGCCTTAATCCCTTGTCCTCGCTCTGAACCATTCCTTCTCTTCTGACCCTGCCATACTGCGCTTTAAATGATGCCGAAAAGTTCCTCACAGGGCTCGAAGTTTGTTCATTTAATAGGAACCCCTGTCTCCACCTTCCCTGGTCCTTTTCCATAAATACAACCCACAGCAAAATGGTTCTCTGCAATTTCTTGTTGCGACAGAGACTGTGTGTTAAGGTGGTATTTTCTCCTCGGAAACCATGCAAGAACAACAAACATCGTCAAGAAAACACAGATAGGGAGATGGAGGTGGTGTGAACGGATGGGAGGATCATGCAATCGGTGATATGGCGGAAGAAAACGTAGAAGAATGGTGAAAAAATGCTCTGGTAAGGTTGGCGGACGTTACAGAATGAAAAATGCATGAAAAAAATTTAAAAATACGAGAAAGGGACATTATATGCGACGGAATGGTTGACGGGTACAGAACATGCACGTGGGGGTAACGTGGCATATAGACAGCTGAGTGGGCAGATGAGGTGGAGGCCCGGGCGATGATGGAGTAGTCAACGGAAGAGGGGTGATCTGGACCGTTGATCGGGCACAGATCAACGGCAAGGGCGACACATGGTGGGTCTGCGGGTGCGGTGGAGACCGACTAACGGGCGAGCAGCTTGGACGAAGGGAGGATGTTGGATGAAGATCTCGAGATCCAACGATGGTTGCGAATTCCACTACCCGGCTTTCGTCTGGGAGATAATGCGTGAAATGGCGGTTTTCTGAATAGTACAGGAGGACGCATGGCAGGAGATGAATGGGATTGCTGGGTTTCGGATGAATACTGCCAGGTGCCCAACGGTGGTGTGGAATTTACCGGCGGGTTTGAAGGATGACGTATGCAGGCGGGGTCCATTGTTTCGGGCGAGCACTGCATCGTTGGATCCGGATCTTTAATGGATGGTCAATATTCGTCGATTAAACAAAATGTATAAAAACCCACAAATGCGCGTTTGCAAAGGTTTTCCGATGATTTTTCGCGCGAAGAAAGGGTTGGAGGGGCTAAGCGCCTAGCGGATTTGGCGAGTGGTCTCGGCGCTTGGGCATATGGACGGAAAGGGTGCGGGGGCTGATGGCGAAAGGGGCTAGGACCCAAACTCATAAATTTCACCATTTTAACTCATTTTGAACGCAATTTCAGGCCCAAGGGAGGTAACAATAGAAGAATGAAGGGTAGAAAGGGCTAAACCAGGGGCAGGAATAGGATTTAGAGGGGATTTTGGGCATGAATAATGGGAAATATTGAGTGAGGAAGGGGACTTTGACCAAAGGGAGAGGTGACAAGAATGTGGGCATTTGCAGGGGTATAAAGAGCAATAATGGGCTCTTTCTAGGAATGAATCAGCAGAGGAACCATATGTTAGGAAAAACACATAGAGACTCCAAGGAGGATAAAATTTCAGGGGAAAGGCAATCCTTGGAGGATCCACAACAAACTAGCCCCCATCTTGCTTGTCAAGAATTTCATAGGGGGGCTAACAAAAAGATCTTCAGGATGCATTTCTTCCAAATCCTCATCATTTTCTATAATATGATGGGTGATGTTTTGTGATGGATCATAATGTATTTCACCCCATGATAATGATGTAGTGTTTCCTTTATAGTTCTCATAAAATACATCTTCAAGGTCCTTTAAAGAAAACAAACTACTAGATTTCAACCATTCATACCAATCCCTAGCTTTTCCTTCTAATGTTAACATGAACATTTTCATTAGGCAATATTCATGCCATTTAACTTTCAACCTCCATACATGTATATGAAATTTGATGAGAGGTAATAAAGGGTCATCAAAATTTTCACCTTGAAAAATAGGCAAGTTTTCATCCCAATTCACCTGGGGCATCTTATGTGGAAACCCAGGGATATGGTCTCTACTCATTGGGGCATAACTTCATTGTATCCTTGGAATCATGTTTGTAAATTAGGAAAGAGGTCACTGTGTCTATTCAACCTGTTCAGATTCTTCTACCAGTGGAGGCATATGGTATTTTGGGAGTTGTGGAGTTGCTAGGTGGAATTTTTGAATTTTTCTGTCCACAAACAGTGTGATTGGGATTTTCTCAATGCATTCCCAGGGGAGTTTACTAGGACTAGAGAGGTAATAGGCCTACTGGAGGCCAGTGGATTCACCGGGTGGAAATTTTTAGCTTTTTTTGAGGTAAAATGTTTTATGGTCCACCACCATATGCCAATCTAAAATGTTTTTGGTTTTTCTGAGTTTTTTTAGTCCTATAGGTTAAGAGAGTGTCCTAAATTTGTTTCAACACTTAGCTAAGGTGATGAGACAAACAAATTTTACTCTTATGTCTTAGCTAGCTAATTCCTTCAAGGTTTGATAAGGCTCTATGATAATTCTAAGAGTTACTTAGTTTGTCACTGATTCAAATAAATCATATCATGATTACCAACATGCTTGGTAGTGATTGAAGAAAGCTACTTATACTGCACTGAATGTTGAGTGTTTTGTTTTAAGGATTTTACTTAGATGTCCCTAGCAGAGTCACCATTATGTTGGGGTCCTGTGTTTTGATAGATTGGCTAACCAAAAGACAAGGCAACATCAGAACCAATCTTTAGAGTTCTAGGATCTAGTCCTCCTATTCTCAGAGAGGGATCTCTCAAATTGTTTTGCAAAGATATGTCTTGTTTGCTTTTAAGTATTGATTTTAGACTAGTTATTAAGTGCAAGTTGTTTTGTTTCATTTGTTTGGTTGAATTGGTACAGCAGAACATGAAAGGTCTAGGTAGTATATATAGAAATAAGAAGTGTCAGGTTCATTGGGAAATGGAGTTAAAAAGAGGTTTATGACAAGCTCATCAATGGATATGGGATATCAAAAGGAAAATCTAACTTGGCCACAAGATCCTTTAGTTTTGTGAATGAGATGGACATTAATGATTTGAAAAGATAGTTTTAATTCTCAACAAAGGGAACTTAAAAACATAACTTGAACATTAAAGAGGTATTTGACAGACAAGGCTAACCATGAATTCTACAAACCACACTTTAAGAAAATGATGAATTTAAGACAAATTTTAAAATGAAATCTAATATTCGGAAGCACATCCTATTTCCTCAAAGCTTTTATTTCAAAGGAGTTAGAAAACATGAAAGATTCACTAATAATTGCAGTCATATAAGAGGGAACACCTAACACATCTATGATCACAACTATAAATACCTTTAAACCAATTTTTACAGCAGGGACAAAGGGTATGATCAAAACAGACCTCCTTGGCTAACTTTAAACAATGGTACTTCAAAGGGAGACTTCAAAAATAGTTTTCAAGTGGTAACAGATAAGCAGGGAAAACCATAAATCATGTTGGAACCAACTATTTGAAATATTAGAGAAATAAACAAGCATGAAGACTAAAGAGAAAGATTAAAGACTCTAAAATACCTCAACAGAAGAAAACATAAAACAGTGAAGGATAAACAGGCCTAAGGTGCTTCCAGGAGTCATTTCTTAGCCTAAAATTTTCATCCTACTGTAGTAAGAATTTATGAAACATAATGAAAATGGGAAAAACAAAAGACAGTTCAGAATACATCACCAACATCCAAGCTCAGGGATCCAATGATAGAGCCTTCTCAAGAAAATGAGGAGGTGGAACAGTTCCTAGGGTTGAAATGTAATTAATTCTATACTAAATGCAACTCCTAGCCTTGAAAACCATGCAAGGCATAAGGTAGGTGTTGGTATCCTGTGTTTAGATAGATTGGCTAACCAAAAGACAAGGCAACATCATAACCAATATTTAGAGTTCCAGGATCTAGTCCTCTTGTTCTCAGAGAGGGATCTCTCAAATTTTTAGCAAATATATGTCTTGTTTGCTTTAAAATATTGATTTTAGATTAGTTATTAAGTGCAAGTGATTTTTTGGTTTGTTTGTTTGGTTGAATTGATACAGTAGAATATGAAAGGTCTAGGAAAGATAGGTAGAAAGATGAAGTGTCAGTTTCATTGGGAAATGGATTCAAAATGAAGTTGGTAACAAGCTCATAAGTGGATATGGGATATCAAAGGGAAAATCTAACTTGGCCACAGGATCCTTTAGTTTTTGAATGAGATGGACATTAATGGTTTGAGAAGAGAGTTTTAATTCTCAACAAAGGGAACTTAAAAACATGACTTGAACATAAAGAGGTATTTGATAGACAGGGCTAACCATGAATTCTACAAACCACACTTTAAGCAAATGATGACTTTAAGATAACTTTCAAAATGAAATCTAAGATCCGGGAGCACATCCTATTTCCTCAAAGATTTTATTTCAAAGGACTTAGAAAACATAAAAGATTCACTGATAACTGCAGTCATAGAAGAGGGAACACCTAATAAATCTATGATCACAACTTAAAAGACCTTTAAAACAAAATTTTAATCAGGGAAAAAGGGTATGATCAAAACAAACCTCCCTGGCTAACTATAAACAATGGTACTTCAAAGGGAGACTTCAATAATAGCTTTCAAGTGGCAGCAGACAAGCAGGGAAAACCATAAATCATGCTGGAACCAACTATTTGAACTATTAGAGATATAAACAAGCATGAGGACTAAAGAGAGAGATTAAATACTCTAAAATACCTTAGCAGAAGAACAAATAAAATAGTGAAGGATAAACATGTCTAAGGTGCTTCTAGGAGTCATTTCTTAGCCTAAAATTTTTATCCTACTGTAGTAAGAAATTATGAAACATAATGAAAATAGGAAAAACAATAGAAAGTTCAAAATACATCACCAACATCCAAGCTCAGGGATCCAATGATAGAGCCTTCTCAATAACAAGCATGTCACAACATCATCAAGCTTCGAAGACTTCAATTTCTTCTTCAACTTCAACAGACTATGTATTATTTCAGAGAGTTTTCAGTATTACAACTAGTGACCAACTAACCTATATCTCATCTTCTTCAGAATTTTTTATAGAATAAATGAGGAGGTGGAATATTTTTAGGATTGAAGTGTAATAAATTATACACTAAGTGCAACTCCTAGCCTTGAAAACCATGCAAGGCATAAGGTAGGAATTCATCGATTTACAACTCTGCTTCATTTACTTTTTTTATGCTTTTTAAGGCTCAATGGGTAAAAAGATTGACTTTAAGGCACTTTCTTATATTTTCAATAGCTTCTACTGATAGTTGGGATATTTGTTTTGCATGTAATAATTGTTTAGCTATCTTTGGCCTTAATGTTCTTGACTGAGATTTGATCTGGGTATTCCTTTGAGGCAGAGAGCTACAAGGTGGTAATATAGTAGCTGGGGAATCAATTAGCCCCTTTAATATGGCTCTGAGGTGTTCTGGATCTGATTCTCTATTTTCTAAACACAGTGATTTATATTCGGATCAGTTTTTAGTCTTGATTAAACCATAATATTCATCTTTGACAATGATATTCTTTCATAATTGATGCTAACTATGTTTTGTTGTTTGCAGGTGCATAGAGGGTTCACTGGAGTTTTTGCTCAGAAAACCAACAACCATGACTTATTGTCTCCCTAAAAACATTTAATTATCCCTTTGAAACCCTTTAATAGTATCAAAAAGGCTGTAAGGATTGTCATCCTTGGCCAATAACAGCATAATCACCTGTGGAAAGTTTCAACTTTAACTTCATTAAACCTGCACAAAAACACACAAACATTATTAAAATCCCGTGTTTTATTGGTTTAAATTGCTTTGGAGAGTTTATGGAGGCGGTTTGAAGCCATTCGAATGAGAAAATGCAGCAGAAAAAGGGAGAAAAACCTTGTAGAACAGCTAACCAGGTGAAGAATGGAGTTTGAGCATGACAGCGAATGTGGACCGTCAGATTACAATGATGAACGGTTGAGATCATTTGGTGAAATGCTTGGGAGAGAAAATTAAGTGGAAAGTGAAATGGGGGTAAGATTAAGCCAGGACAATCTGATCTCAAAGATCGACGGCTAGGATTAAAATATGAAAGAGCAATATGGTAGAGGGAGCAATATAGCAAAAAACTAGCAGTGGTTTTCGCATGATGTTCAAGCGGTTTTAGATTTTTGGCCCAAAAAACGCAATATAAGTCAGCGTTCGACACGTGTCTTTTCAAAACCGCTTCTATCGCATAATTTTTTGGCTTTAACGTTCAAGAGAAAAAATTATGGGATATGCAGTTTGAGCCTTTGGATGATGGGTAGAAGATCCAATGGTATGAGTTGAGCGCGATGGATGAAGAGTTGCAGGGTGAAAAGGTATTGGGGGTCCAGGGTGACGTCAGCAAAATTTGGCGCGCAATGGAGGGTGAAATAGGCTATCCGATCGTTAAATTCCTTTGATAAATGCTTATAATTGAAAAAGGATAGGAAATGAAAATAAATGGAAAGGGCGGAAAAATGGGGCCTAATGACCTTAGATCTTCAAAGATCAACGGTCAAGATTCACTTTAAAACCTTTTGTCGAGAAACAAAATATACAGAAAAGGTAAGGTTTCAAAGGAATGTAGGCAGAGAATGAGGAGAAGAGGGACCCACTTTTTATAAAGGGCAGAAGGGAAGATGAATGGGAGCCGTTGGATTTAAGAAAAATAAACGGCGAATATTAAATATGACGGATGAAATGAGAAAGGGGGGGGGGGTTTAAAAAGCAGAAGAATTGTGGGCCGTTGGATCTAAGAATGATCAACAGTGGAGATTTGATCATGGGATCACATTGCTGGAGGTAAAAGGGAAAAGTAGTGAGGGAATGTGTCGATGCGATTTAGTGCGGACCATTAGATCTAGGAGAGATCAATGGTTAGGATTGAATCGGTGGGTTTGTGTCGGAGGGATCACAAGATGGATGAGCGCGATGTGATGAAGCGCAGACTGTCGGATCTGGCGGAATGAATGGTCAGGATTTAATCGCATCAAAGAAAATGAAAGGAGCTAAAACTTCGAGGCTTTTGATTTTGCAATGCGCGATTAAGCACTGATCGTTGGATTGGTTTCAGAGATCAATGGTGGAGATTTAATCAGCGGTCGCGATGGTGAAGGATTTATGACGGAGCGCGATTAAATTTGAACCGTTGGTTCTTTTTGGATTCAATGGCTAGGATTTAATCGTAGGATCGGCATCGGAGGAGGAAAAATAAAAAGGGTTAAGGAGAAAACTACGATTGCCGATTTGCGATGGAACGAGAACTGTCGATTTGAAAACTAGATCGATGGTATGGATTTAATCATGAAGACAAAGGCAGAAGGGTGGGTTCGGAACGGGAAGAAATATGGACCATTGGATCTGGGCGCAATAGATCAGATCGGCAACAGAGAAACGATCGCAAGATTGCATCCGAGAAAAGGAAAGAACCAAGAAAAAGGGTTATATGATTATGTGCGATGCGATTTATTTGTGTGATGTGATGAGCCGATGGCCGTTGATCCGCAGAGATCAATGTCCCAAATTTATTTCAAATCATACCATCGGGTTTATGAAAAAAAAAAGGAAAAGGGGTTCAGGACAGAGTTATTTAGACTTTTAGCGCCCGATTGCGGGGCTTTTAGGTCGTATGAAACAGACGAAGAGATCGGGGGTTTTTAAAAGAAAAGGATTATCGCAATTGGAGTTTTCAAAGTAAAAGGAAAATAAGGAAATTAGAAAACACTGATTGCAATTGCGTGACGGGGGTTAACTTCGGGTTATAGCTCCAGGTCTCATGTGGGGAAAGGAGCTGGGGCTAAAGCCAAAGGGGCTTAAGGCCTTAATGCAAAAAGACTATTTTTTAGGATTTTTGAAGGATTTTTAGAGGATTTTGGAGGTTCCGATAAGAGTAAAAAAAGTGGTTTTAAACCTTATAAAGGGATTTTACAAGGCTTTAAAGGGAATTTGAAGGAATGAGAGGCAAATGAAAGGGTTTATGGATGAAGTGAAGAAGAAAAATGGAGAAGTGAAAATGAGGTCTTTTAAGAATTTTTCTCTTGGTAAAACAACAGGTACTTTAGGACTATGAGGGAAACAACAGTGAAGATTAACTCAAGGAGTAACAAAAAAATTCAAATGATGATAAGTTTTTCAAAAGGAACTATCTCTTTGAAGGTTTGAAAAACAAAATTAGCCACCATTGGGTATAACAAAATTTATAGGTGGCTAATAGTGGCTCCATTTGGGGAAGACAACTGGTTCTTTAGGTTTCTAGAATCTCAGCTGTAAATCTCTGGCTTTCCAGTAAACCAGTGCCTTATCCATTGGGTAGCAACCTTTCTTTTCCTTTGGTAGACCTTCTTTAGATTTGATAATCTATGCTGCAATCTGAAACAATGGAATTCTACCAAAACAACATCTCTACCTACCCATTCTTAATGATCCTAACATTTTTTTCTTTCAAAGTGGATTTGGACTAGCAAAATCTCTTCAGCAACATTTTATTCTTTTGAAAAACAAGAAACTAATATAAGTCTAACCTTATTTCTCCATGAATCCAGATTAAGTAGTTGAATTCATAAATTCTCTACCTAACTACTATCTGTCAGGATTAGACTATCTGACAGATTTTTATTCTCTAAATTCTAAAATAGAAATTTAAAAGAAGCCAAACTAGGATTAAACAGTCTAACTTGTTTATGATCTATGGCATAAAAACAAGTTGCACATAGACTAAAATTTGCAGAATATTAAAATAAAATTGTGAAGGCTTAAGATCTGAAAATTAAAACATCCTTCATTATCTCTTCAACTCTGATTTTGAATTTGTTTGAGCTGTCTTTTCTCTCTTTTCTGGTTCAAGTTTTGAGCATTTTTGAACCAGTTCTTCATCAGTATCATACATTCTCGATTTGAGCTTGTTTGAACCTTTGTTTTTCTATCCTAATCTACCTTACTGATAAGCCAAGATTATGTTGTTTGGCTGAACTAATTCACTAACCTATCAATAGTAAATTGAAAAGCTAATTAGTCATGATTAGGCTGTATGAATAACTAGAAGTGTGTTTCTTAGGGTTAGCACTTGAGCTTGCACACTTTCAGACTTTGTTTCTCTTTTGGTATGGGGCTGTACCTTTTTTGTTTTACATTCTGCCCTCTTTTCTCCTTCTATTGTTTTTGTATTTTTATTTTTCTAACTTTGAATGCAATGTTCAGACTATGATACTTACAATGGAAAGTAAAAAACTTTGAAACTCATGACTCTTGGCAGAAGTAATGCTTGAGCGTCCTGCCATTGACAGGACCTCCATATGAATCTTCTCCATTCAATTGCTTCAAGAAAAATACATTGTGACCCCTCTCAGCATGAATAATGTAGGGGCTAATGAGGATGGGTGAATTTCCCCAATGAAGTCTAAGCCCCATTGCTGGAAGGGTACCTCAACACTGATAGGATGCAAAGGTAAGGGAAGGAGTTTTTTTTTGACATCAAAAATTTGACACTTGTGGCAAGACATGACTAAATTATGAGTATCTGGGAAAAGGGTGGGCCAATAGTGACCAGATCTGAGGACTTTATTTGTTGTGGTCTTCCAGTAGAGGTGTCCTCCACATTCTCCTTCATGCAACTCATGCATGATTTTTCCTGCATCATCCTCATGTAAACATTTAAGCAAAATTCCAACAACATTTTTCCAATATAATACCCCATCTAATATGCAATAATTCAAAGCCTTTTGTGCAAAAATATAGCTTTAGTTTTAGAAAAAGAAGGATGGGTATTGAGATATAGGAGCACATAAATGATGTCAACATACCAAGGAGAATTCAGAAATGTTTCTTCAATGAAAGGAGCAGTGGACTCTTCTATTTATTCCAACACATCCACCATATTCATATCTAGTGCTTGGAAGTTTGACTCAGCCATAAGTTTTGCTAATCCCTTCCCTTTAATTAGTTTGGTGGGCCTGATTTCTAAGTCATATTCAATAATAGTAGCAATCCATCTTCCCCTTTTACCATTAGGGTCTTGACTTAGAATATCCTTGACAACAATATGTGGAACAAAAGCAATTATGTGAGAGTGTAAAATGTAGACTCTAAAGTCCTTTAATGCTTTTACTAATGTTAAGGATTGCTTCTCCATGATGTTATATTTGAGAAGAGCATCTCTTTAGGCCCTACTAAAAAATGATATTGGTTATTCTTGCCCCAAATAATTCTTTTGAAGTAATACTGCAGCTATAGTATGTTCATATGCAAAAGAAAAGATGTAAAATTCTTAGTGAAATCTGGGCTAATCAAGACTAGTGTTTGAGTCAGAGCTTGTTTAACCAGTTCAAAATATTGTTTAGCTTGTGTAGTCCATTTCACACCGACCTCTTTCTTAAGCATGTTTGTTATGTTTCTTAATAACTCAGCAAGGTTGGGGATAAACCTCCTCAAAAAATTAATCTTTCCAATGAAAGATTGCAATTCTTTGAGGCTTCTTGAATGGCCGATTTTTTGCATTCTTCCTAACAACAATGCTAGTGTTTTTATCTTTTGAATTATATATGTTCCCTTTTATCCTAAGATCATATTATTTGTGCGCCTCCATGATTGCATTTTCAAACCCCAATCTATAATCATCAGAATTCTCATAGGTGTTTTCATTTTGATCTGAGGAGAACAAACCTTGTTCTTCTTCAGTGAGGAAAACATCATCCCCACTGTCTAATCCAACCAAGTTTACATGATCTTCTCCCAACCTTTCAATCTCCCTTTCTTCCTCATTTTTATATACATAGTTTTGTTGGAAGGGAGGCCTAATTTTTTGGTCATTGTCTCTTTGTCTATCTTGATTGGGGTCTTTTCTTAGATTTTGGTTTCTATTTCTATTTTGGGGGTTGTTATGATTGTCTCTTGGTTGTGCTTTCTCAAGTATGCTTATCTTTCCTTTCATTCTTCATCCTCGCTCTTTTCTCTATTAGATTTACCTCCACAACAAGAGCTCATTTTTGCATGTCTTCCAAGGTTAAGGGGTCTCTCTCTCTCAGTTGATAGGCCATCTCAACATCCAAGCCTTCATGATATTTTACTAATTCCATGCCTAGGGGAGGTTTAATGTGAGGTGGAAGAGCATTGTAAACACTGTTAAACCTAGTGGAGTATTCATGAACACTCTCCCCTTGATTTATTTTAAGTTTGTCGTACTCTGCTAATATTTGGAGAGGGTTCATTTTGATTTCCCATTTTTTTATAAATGCTTGATGTAAAGAGGGAATATCATTGATGCTATTAGTATTTAATCCCTTAAACCACTTCTTTACTTCTCCTCCTAAACTTTGAGCAAAGATTCTCATATTTATGGTCTCATCTTCTATTTCCATATAATAAAAATCATCTTCTATCTTATCTACATGTTGTTTAGTTGTGGTAGATTATTTTCCAGTGAAATGGGGAATTTTAGACCGATATTCATTTGGCAAGGGAGCCATAGGTTGTGGTAACACTAATGGGGCATACCATGCTTCCATGGTAGGAAAGATAGGTGGATTTACAAGGGGGAAAGTGGGCTGAAATGGAGTGTTTTGAATAGTGGTAGTATGGATTGGAGTGGAAGAAACACTTGGGCCAAAAAACTGGTTTTGAGCAGATTTGTTATGAAAGAGGCTAAATTGGTGAAGAAGCTGGGAATCAATAGGAGTAGAAGGTGAGGCTTCTCTACTAAAGCTTTGCTGAAAATATGTAGATTCAAGATCAGCTTGGTTTAAATCACTTTGAGACCTAGTTCTAAAGATTTTCTTTGTATGATGTAAGTCAAAGTGTGAATCCTCCAAGACAACAAGGTTTTCAGGGACATAATTTGTTCTTGGGATGTTCCTATTAGTAGTTGGTTTTCCAAGTCTAGAATTTTTCCAAAAAATCATCTCTAGATTTTCAACTATGGTAAGGGGATTTGGATCTGGATGGGATCTAGTGTTGATCCTATGTGAAGCTAGACTACTTTTTCAAAAATGAGAGAGGCTGAAGTTTTTTAGGATTGTTTCGAAAGTATTGCCTCTTAAAATGTCTTATCTAGTATGGGACTAGACTTCTAAACTTCCTCAAGGCTGGTTTAACACAATATTTAAGGGAATCTGGAGACCTAGATGAGTAACAGGCCTACCGAGGCTAGTGGAGTCACCAGGTGAAAACTTTTTAGCTTTTTGTGAAGGTAAAAAGATTTATGGTTCCACCACAATGCTTATTATGAAGCCAATCTGAAATTTTTTTGGGTTTTGTGAGTTTTTTAGGTTATTTAAGGACTTACTGAGTCTACAAGATTTTTCTAGACTATTATGTACTCAATGTCCCACCGTGAACGCCATTATTTTGGTATCCTGTGTTTTGATAGATTGGCTAACCAAAAAGACAAGGCAAAATCAGAACCAATCTTTAGAGTTCCAGGATCTAGTCCTTATGTTCTCAGAGAGGGATCTCTCAAATGCTTAGCAAATATGTGTCTTGTTTTCTTTAAAGTATTGATTTTAGACTAGTTATTAAGTGCAAGTGATTGTTTGGTTGAATTGATACAGTAGAATATGAAAGGTCTAGGAAAGATAGGTAGAAAGATGAAGTGTCAGTTTCATTGGGAAATGGAGTCAAAATGAAGTTGGTAACAGGCTCATAAGTAGATATGGGATATCAAAGGGAAAATCTAACTTGGCCACAGGATCCTTTAGTTTGTGAATGAGATGGACATTAATGTTTTGAGAAGAGAGTTTTAATTCTCAACAAAGGGAACTTAAAAACATGACTTGAACATAAAGAGGTATTTTATAGACAGGGCTAACCATGAATTCTAAAAACCACACTTTAAGCAAATGATGACTTTAAGACAAATTTCAAAATGAAATATAAGATTTAGGAGCACATCCTATTTCCTCAAATATTTTATTTCAAAGGATTTATAAAACATAAAAGATTCACTGATAATTGCAGTCATAGAAGAGGGAACACCTAATACATCTATGATCACGACTATAAAGACCTTTAAAACAACTGTTTAAGCAGGGAAAAAGGGTATGATCAAAACAAACCTCCTTGGCTAACTATAAAAAATGGTACTTCAAAGGGAGACTTCCGTAACAGCTTTCAAGTGGCAACATACAAGAAGGGAAAACCATTAATCATGCTGGAACCAACTATTTGAACTATTAGAGAAATAAACAAGCATGAGGAATAAAGAGAGAGATTAAAGACTATAAAATACCTCAGTAGAAGAAAACATAAAACAATGAAGGATAAACAGGTCTAAGGTGCTTCCAGGAGTCATTTCTTAGCCTAAAATTTTTATCCTACTATAGTAATAAATTATGAAACATAATGAAAATAGGAAAAAAAATAGACAGTTCATAATACATCACCAACAGCCAAGCTCAAGGATCCAATGAAAGAGCCTTCTCAAGAACAAGCATGTCACAACATCATCAAGCTTCGAAGACTTCAATTTCTTCTTCAACTTCAACAGACTATGTATTGTTTCAGAGAGTTTTCAGTATTACAACTAGTGACCAACCAACCTGTATCTCATCTTCTTCAGAATTTTTTATAGAAGAAATGAGGAGGTGGAAGATTTTTAGGATTGAAGTGTAATAAATTCTACACTAAATGCAACTCCTAGCCCTGAAAACCATGCAAGGCATAAGGCAAGAATGCATCGAATTACAAATCTGTTTCATTTACTCTTTTTACGCTTTTTAAGGCTCAATGGGTAAAAAGATTGACTTTAAGGCACTTTCTTATCTTTTCAATAACTTCTACTGACAGTTGGGATATTTTCTTTTCTTGTAATAATTGTTCAGCTATCTTTGGCCTTAATGTTTCGGACTGAGATTTGATCTAGGTATTCCTTTAAGGCAGAGACTTGCAAGGTGGCAATATAGTAGCCGGGGAATCAATTAGCCCCTTTAATATGGCTCTGAGGTGCTCTGGATCTGATTCTATGTTTCCTAAACATAGTGATTTATATTTAGATTGGTTTTTAGGCTTTATTAAACCATAATCTTCGTCTTTGACACTGATACGCTTTCATAATTGATGTTGACTGTGTTTTGTTGTTTGCAGGTGCGTAGTGGGTTTACTGGAGTTTTTTCTTAGAAAATCGACAATCATGACTTATCGGCTCCCTAAAAATGTTTAATTATCCCTTTGAAAGTCTTTAATATGTATCAAAAAGGTCGTAAGGATTGTCATGCTTGGCCAATAACAGCATAATCACCTGCGAAAATTTTCAACTTTAACTTCATTAAGCCTGCACAAAAACACACAAACATTATTAAAATCCTATGTTTTATTGGTTTAAACTACTTTGGAGGGTTTATGAAGGTGGTTTGAAGTTTTTCGAATGAGAAAATGAAGCGAAAAAAGGGAGGAAAACCTGGCAGAACAACTAAACAGGTGAAGAATGGATTTTGGGCATGACAGCAAACGTGGACTGTCAGATTAGAATGATCAATGGTTCAGATCATTCGGTGAAATGCTTGGGAGAGAAAATTAAGTGGAAAGTGAAATGGGGGTAAGATTAAGTCAGACCGTCCAATCTCAAAGATCGATGGCCAAGATTAAAATATCAAAGAGCAATATGGCAGAGGGAGTGGTATAACAAAAAATCAGCAGTGGTTTTTGCGCGGTGTTCGAGCGGTTTTAGATTTTGGCCCAAAAAATGTGATATAGTTCAGCATTCAACAAGTGTCTTTTCAAAACCGCTTATATCGCGTAATTTTTTGGTGTTAACGTTAAAGAGAAAAAATTACGCGATATGCAGTTTGAGCCTTTGGATGATGGGTAGAAGATCCAACGACGCGGGTTGAGCGCGATGGATGAAGAGTTGCGGGATGAAAAGGTATGCGGGGTCCAGGGTGATGTTAGAAAAATTTGGTGTGAAGTGGAGGGTGAAATAGACTATTTGATCATTAAATTACTTTGATAAATGGTTATAATTGAAGAAGAAGCAGAAATGAAAAGAAACGGAAAGGGCAGAAAAATGGGGCCTGATGACTTTATATCTTCGAAGATCGATGGTCAGGATTCACTTTAAAACCTTCTGTCGAGAAAAAAATATACAAAAAAGGTAAAGTTTCAAAGAAATTTAGGTAGAGAAAGAGTAGAACAGGGACCCTATTTTTATAAAGGGCGGAAGGGAAGATGAATGGGAGCCATTAGATTTAAGAACAATCAACGATAAAGATTAAAGATGATGGATTAAATGAGAAGGGGGGGGGGGGGGGGGGGGGGGTGGCGTGTTTAAAAAGTGGAAGCATTGTGGGCCATTGGATCTAAGAATGATCAATGGCAGAGATTTGATCATGGGATCGCATCGGCAGAGGTAAAAGGGAAAAGTAGCATGGGAATGTGCCGATGCGATTTAGCGCGAACTGTTAGATATAGGAGAGATCAACGGTTAGGATTGAATCGACGGGTTTGTGTCGGAGGGATCAAAAGATGGATGAGCGCAATGCGATGAAGTGCGAACTGTCAGATCTGGTGGAATGTGTTAGTGTCAGTCTTTGCAGCCTTCCTCCAGTGATCAAACATGCTCTTACAAAGTGATTTTAAGATGTCAAGGTCAAATTTTGTCATTTTAATGAGTCTTCAAGCAAAATTTGGTCACTAGGCATTAGGTCTAGGGTTTGCTTTTACTCTTGTCAAAGTTGTCCAAATGTCAGTCCATGTCACCATTCAGATGATTTTACCATCATTCAGAGGGTTTTCATCACCATGTCAGGTTCCAATGGGTCATTTTATAGCTTGTTCATGCTTCAGTTGTGCCTAGGTAAGGTTCATTTCCCTCTCCTAGGGTTTTCAAGGTAATTTCTCTTCGATGGCCAAATCATTAGAAAAAATTGTATCCTAATGTTCATACACCTTCCCCTATCCTTAATGTACATTATTAAACACTTCCCATCATTGAGATCCCCCAAATTCCTCATTTTCGCGCAAACCCTAGTTTCTTACTACAACTTGGCAATTTCCTAGGCTAGGCCTGTGTTTTGCCCTTTTGGACCCCTTCCCCTCACTCAATCTCTGAAATTACACTTTCCCCTACTTCCTAACATCCCTCCCTACTTCCCAAAATTTTCTCAAGAATTTATAAGCCCCTTATCCCCTTTATTTTGCTTCATTTCGACAAATCCCTTGTTCCACACATCAGGATAGGTTTCACTCAAATGATGTTTCTTAGCAATAAAAGATAAATTTTGGAAACCTGAGAGAGGTTTTTGTTCACAAAAAGCCAAGGAAGAAAAAAATCCTTCACTTTTTACACAGGTTTCATTGTTTTAGAGAAATGTCAAAAATACCGTTGCCTCAGGAGAATTGAGTGCACCTCTGTAGCGACCTTGGGAAAATCAAGATTTCTCCTAGCTTTGTTGGCCAAATGACTTTCGTGATGAGTCAAATGATAACTAAAGACAAATATATTTCCAATGAACTATCATGAGCTCAATTTGGAGTTGAGGAAGACCTTCAAAAGTTGACTGCAACAGCACTCTTCCTTGAGGCAACCTCATTTTTCACATTTTAACCAGTCTTGGGAGATTAATTTTTGACAGGGAAAATGAACTCAAAATTGAAAAATTCCACTTGGGTTGGAAAGTAGACTCAAAGAGCTTTCGAACGAGCTATCATAAGCCCAATTTGGACACCAGGAAGGCCTCCAAAAGCCTCCTTCACAATGCACTATTTATGGTGTGGCGCATTGGGAGAAGGCGCAGCGCACATGGTGTGTGCGGCGCATAGAACAATTTTCTGCAGTGTAAAATTACACTGGCGCGGCGCATCCAGCCTACGCGGCGCGTTGGGCTGGGGCGCGGCGCACAGAGCCTCCAAGCTGATTTTCACTATTTTTCCTCAAAAATTCAAAACAACTCAATCTCCTATGCTCCGTGTAAGTCAAATCATCTTATAAGTTGCCTTTGATCGGTGTTTGGAGTTGTTTTAAGATTGGTTATAACAATTTGAGTGGTGAAAACATATACCCTATCATTTAGTGAAAATTTTCTCTTTAGGGTTGTGTATTGGTGTTTTAAAACAAATTTAGTGCCAAAGATTTTTTTTTCCCCTCCACCTTGTTCGTTCCTTTCCTCTTCACTATAACACTATCACCCATATCCCTTACCTAATTCCCTTATAAAATTACTCATATCACTTATTCCTAAAATCTCATTATCTTATCCCTAAACCTTACCATCTCCCATGTCATTTACAAAAATCCCAAAATCCCATATCTCAAACATATTAAGTGGTTGTCCTACATTTTAAATTCACTTGACTGAACCACTATACCCACTGTCCCTTTTTTCCACAGTACACTATACTCCTATTTATCACAATCCTTTCCCATTTGGCATATTTTGATAATTGAAACAAAAGGCACCAAATTTTCATTTCATACAAATCAACATACACTTGGAAATTAGAGACAAAGGTATCAATTTCTCATTTTCAACAAGATAAACATATCATTGGCATAAATTTTCAACACCATGACAGAGACAGATTCATCATATGACCAAGACAGTAATTGCATCACTGAACTGCATGCACCAAGAAGGCATCGAGGAGGTGAAAAAGGCATGTTAGATTCCAAATCTTGGTCAACGCTTCCTTGACTGATCATAGTACTTGATGAGGGTCCTTCACTCCAAGTTTTAGCAAATTTGGAGTAAATTTTGTCATTTTTGAAATTTTGGTTGCAAAACAGGTTTTTCTGCCCGATGCGTCGCGCCACCCGATGCGCGCTTACATTTGAGAAATATTCTGAAGGAAAACTTTACATTTTTGGATTTTTTTATGATAAATTATGCATGCTCAGGAATGGCTGAGAGATTTTATCAAGTTCTGGGTGGTTTAAAGGGTCAAAAACACCTTGAAAATAGCCTTTTCTGCCACCTTTTGCACACACAGGAACAAGTCTTGGGAGATTGAATTTTTGGAGGAGAAAATGACATCCAAATCCAGAAATTACACTTGGGTTGAAAAGTAGACAGGCAGGGCTTTCCAACGAGCTATCATGAGCTTAATTTTGACTTCGGGAAGTGCCTCAAAAACAGACTCAAAGTGGCGCGACACATTGAGTTTTTGGGCACGGCGGCCTCATTTTGACTCTTCAGCTCAGAAATTCGCCCAGTTTTGAATAGTTTCACTTTTTGATGTAATTCTTGATCTATATTGATGTAATTTTATGATTATGATGTAATTTTGGCTCATATTTACTTATTATAAAGCATTCATTCACTAAAAATTGAAAATTAAGTGAATGGATCACTTTCCTAGCATATAGAGGCAAGTTGTTTGATTGCCTAGATTTCAGTCCCTTGTTTAGAATTGGTTGAAACATCTCCTAGAAGGATGAGCTAGACCCCTAAAGGCATGGGAAGGAGTTATAATTGTCTATATATTGTATTTTCTGAGACATCTTCATGGTTGGACTCTTGGGAAAAGTTTGGCATCTCATTGTATATCCATTTTCAGTTTTTGGCAAAGGAAAGACCAGAATTTTGCAGCATTTGTTGGGATCCTTGTGGCTTCTAAGTCTTGATGATGTTTTTCTCCATGTTATTATAAGTTTCATCAATTTTATATGTATTTCATTTACCTTATCTTTGCTTCTGAATTAAACAAATGAGTAATTGAGGTAGAATTCATTAGTTTGCTAGTGCTCTGCCTTAAAATTTTGTTTAGTTTTACATGTTTCTCGTCAGTTTGAATAGGATCCTTGCACTCTCTTGCCCTCTTAAAATCCTCAGCAGTATTTTCAATCCATTCATTTGATCTAAGACATCAAATTCATTGCCTTCCTTTCCCCAACTTGAACTCTGCAAGAATTTTGCCTCATCCCCAAGCCCAAAATTGTCTTTCCCCTTTTTCCAACAAAATCCAAAAAAATCAAAATAAAACCCTCCTATTTGTTTATCTAGCCTAATATTAGTTGTTTTTTTAGTCATCTCAAGCCCCCTTTGAATATCTTCATTGAGATTGAGCCGGAGAGAGCCCTCTCCTGTCCTCGTAGGGCTAGCTACGAGGCTGAGCGTGGTTTGATGTTACCCTGAACTCTGCCTTTTTCAGCCTAAGGTGGATTTGGGCAGTAACAGAATGAACGGTCAGGATTTAATCACATCGGAGAAAAGGAAAGGAGCTAAAACTCCAAGGTTTTGATTTTGCGATGCATGATTAAGTGCTGACTGTTGGATCGGTTTCAGAGATCAACGGTGGAGATTTAATCGGCGGTTACGATGGTGACGGATTTGCGACGGAGCACGATTAAATATGAGCCATTGGTTCTTTTTGGATTCAATGGCTAGGATTTAATCGCGGGATCAACATTGGAGGAGGAAAAAGTAAAATGGTTAAGGGGAAAATTGCGATTGCCGATTTGCGATGGAACGAGAACCATCGATCTGAAAACTAGATCGATGGTCCACATTTAATCATGAAGACAAAGGTGGAAGGGTAGGTTTGGAATGGGAAGAAATATGGACCGTTGGATCTGGGTGCAATAGATCAGATCAATGACGAAGAAACGATTGCGGGATCGCATCAGAGAAAAGAAAAGAAACAAGAAAAAGGGTTATATGATTATTTACGATGCGATTTATTTGTGCGATGTGCTGAGCTGATGGTCGTTGATCTGCGGAGATCAACGGCCCAGATTTATTTCAAATCATACCGTTAGGTTTATGAAAAAACAAAGGAAAAAGGGGTTTAGGACAGATATCTTTAGACTTTTAGCGCTCGATTATGGGGCTTTTAGGTCATATGAAACGGACGAAGAGATCAGGGGTTTTTAAAAGAAAAGGCTTATTGCAATCACAGTTTTCAAAGTAAAAAGAAAATAAGGAAAATAGAAAACCCCTATTTTGATTGTGCAATGGGGGTTAACTCTGGGTTATAGCTCCGGGTCTCATGCGGGGAAAAGGAGCTAGGGCTAAAGCCAAAGGGGCTTAAGGCCTTAATGCAAAAAGATTGTATTTTAGGATTTTTGAAGGATTTTTAGAGGATTTTGGAGGTTCTGATAAGAGTTAAAAAAAGGGGTTTTAAACCTTATAAAGGGATTTTAAAAGGCTTTAAAGGGAATTTGAAGGAATGAGAGGCAAATGAAAGGGTTTATGGATGAAGTGAAGAAGAAAAATGGAGAACTGAAAATGAGGGAAAATGAGGTCTTTTAAGTAGTTTTCTCTTCGTAAAACAACAGGTACTTTAGGATATGAGGGAAACAACAATGAAGATTAACTCAAGGAGTAACAAAAAACTTCAAATGATGATAATTTTTTCAAAAGGAACTATCTCTTTGAAGGTTTGAAAAAAAAAATTAGCCACCATTAGGTATAACAAAATTTAGAGGTGGCTAACAGCAGGAATGCATTGAATTACAACTCTGTTTCATTTATTGATCTGGATTTATGCAGGAATGCAAAAAAAGAAACATATAACCATAAATAAAAATATGCAGCGGAAATAACACTTCATTTCATTAATATCAAAGAACTGAAATTTGCTTACAGACAAAATGGAAATAAACTAGCTAGGGCACTGGTAGCTATCTTTGAGAAGAGATGTGGCCGCTATAGGCCTATGAAATGAGTTAAAATGAGGTTCAAGGGCCTATTTATTATTTAGAAACAATGAGAAATCCTAAACAACCAAAACCCTAACCCTAGGAGATGAAGTGCAAAAACTATGGGCCCCGTTTGGGTAAATTGGTGTTTCAACTTCACGGGGACGTAACTTTGGCATACGATCTATGTTTGATGCATACCATACCTCGTTAGAAATATATATTCGAGGAATACAAATTTTGAGTGAGAAACATCGGTCCATGGACCCATGTTGCTCCCCTTTTTCCCAAAATAGTGCCTAAAAATGGCTCCGAAAGTTCAGGACTCGAAAAACTGCTAAAAATAGTAAGTTGTGCAGAAACTGAAAAACTAAAAGAAGAAATGGTGAGCTCCAAGTGGAATAAATGGCTAGCCATCGATATCCACCTGAATCATTCCTCCCTCCTTAGGAAGCAATGGTCCCCATTGCGTTGAGTTCCTCCATGAGATGAGGAAACTTCTGTTGAACTTGGTCCCTAGTGAACCACTTGCCTTGGTGCAAGAGTTGGCCAACTTTGACAACTCAATACAGTTGGATCTTATGTTGGTGAGTGTTCTTGATTTGCATATCCATGATACAATCTGTGGTGGCATGTTCCATGCAGTCTGGGTTTAACTCTGTTGGTGTGATTTGTTCTGCAACGTTTGAGGTGTCCAGTAGAGGTGGGAAGTAGGGACGAAGGCGGTCCACATTGAATACTGGGTGCAGACCAAGGAATGGTGGAATACTGAGCTCAAAGGCATTGTTCTCTACATCCTTGGTGATGGTGTATGGCCCATATCGCAATGGGTGAAGCTTGTGGTGGGGTCCATTGAGGCGCTCCTTCTACAAATGTAGCCACACTTTTTCGCCCACCTGGAAGTTGTGTGGCACCCGATGTTGATCATGTCGTTGCTTGAACTTAGCATTGGCTTTGTCCAATATTTCATGAACCTGTTGGTGGATGTGCTGAATGCGCTCAAGGAAGCTATTCGATTTTTCAGCTTCAGACTGAACATGAGCCGAATTGGCTTGAACAGCCGCAAATGGCATCGCCACATCAATGGGACATAGTGGTCGGAATCCCAAGCCCAACTGAAAGGGACTGTGGCCATTTGAGCTGTGGAGAGCCTGATTATAACTATGTTGTACATAGGGGAGGCTCTCATCCCATGTACGAGAATTTTTTGAATTGAACATGTGCAAAATGTGTACAATCATCCTATTGATGACCTCTATCTGGCCATCAGTTTGGGGATGGAAAGTTGTGGACTTGGTGAGCTTGGTATCCAGCATTGACCAGAGGCTGGACCAAAATATACTGAGGAACCTGCTGTCCTGATCTGATATGATAGACTGTGGGATCCCAAAGTGAATCCATACTCGTTCGAAGAAGATTTTAGTAGTGGCTTCTGCTGTGATATTCTTCTTTCAAGCCGCCATAATTGCCATCTTCGAGAATCTATCGACGACCATGAAAACACAGTCATTTCCATGCTTAGTAGAAGGAAGGTTTGACATGTAATCTATGGATATGGATTTCCAAGGTCAACTAGGGGTAGGTAGCGGAGTATAGAGGCCTTGCTTCTTGATGGTCAGTTTGGAAATGGCGCAAGCAGTGCAAGATATGATGTACTTCCCGACATCTTGTCAAAGGTTCGGCCAATAGAAATACTTTTACAGTACTGCCACTATTTTCTCAACCTCAAAATGACCAGCGGCTCGGCTGTAGTGTGCTTCGCATATCATCTTAGAACGCTCGCTTGAAGGAACACAAAGGTGTCCCAGGTGACATAACAGTGCATCTTGGAGGTGAAAATTTGGAACTAGTGTACCTCCAAAGAGTGCCTTGTATGTATGGCCGAATTCTGGATCGCTCTTGTAGAGAAGCAGCCAATTAGAAATCTCATGCCCAAAAGAGTTGAGAACGGTATTTAGCACCATGATAGGTGGTCGGCTGAGGCAATTTGCAACATTATTGGTGCTACCCTTCTTGTACTTGATGTTCAAATGAAACTGTTGTATATATGTGGACCACTTCTGATGATGATCATTCTGCAACTTCCCTTGCATATGTATGAATTGTAGGGGGCGGTGGTATATGTGGATGATTTTTTCCTTCCCCAAAATGTAATGCTTCCATTGTAGAAAATCCTACACAATGGAATACATTTCTTTGTCATAAGCTGGATACTTGTGAACTGTGTCAGACAATATCTCACTGTGATGTGCCACTGGATGTCCATGTTGAGTAAGAACTGCCCCAATAGCATAGTTAGAGGCATCTGTCTCGATCTCAGAAGGTTGTTGCAAGTCTGGTAATGTAAGCATTGGGGCAAAACAGAGGTGATGTTTCAATTCTATGAATGCCTTATGTTGAGAGTCTGACCAATTTTTTTTTTCTTTTGCTCCTCCGTTGGTGACTTGACTCAAGGGCCAAGTGATATGAGAGAATCCCAACACGAACCTGCAATAGAAATTAGCCAGACCCAGAAAGCTACAAAGCTCTGTTAGAGTGGTTGGGGTTGGCCAATCCTGAATGACTTGGATCTTGGTTGGATCCACATGCACCCCCATTTCAACAATAATGTATCCCAGATATTGAACCTGGGTCATGCCAAAAGTGCACTTCTCCAAATTGGCACACAACTTGTGTTGCCGCAGTGTTTGGAGGACTAGTCCGATGTGGTGGAGGTGCTCTTCCCAAGTCTGGTTGAAGATCAGAATGTCATCCAAGTAAACCACTACAAATGAGTTGGTGAATGGCTGCAACATGTCATCCATAATCCTCATGAAGGTTGCAGGAGCATTTGTCAACATGAAAGGCATGACCAGCCATTCAAAAAGGCCCTCCTTGGCTTTGAAGGCAGTCTTCCATACATCAGAGGGTTTGATTGGTACCTGGTGATACCTAGACTTCAAGTCGATCTTGCTGAAATATTTCTCCCCTCTCAGTTGGTCCAGAAGGTCATCTATCCGTAGGATTGGGTACCTATTCTGGACAATGATCTTGTTCAGTTCCCGATAGTCAATACAGAGTCTCCATGTCTCATCCTTCTTTTGTAACAACACGATCGAGCTCCCACAGGGTGATGAACTTGGGCGGATGTGACCTTTCTGCAACAACTCCTGAATCTACCTCTTGATTTCATCATTCTCCAAGAGAAAGCGCTGATAGATCGGTCCATTGGGTAGTGGTGCGCCTGGGGTCAGATCAATGGGATGCTTGACCTGAAAGTGCAGAGGAACCCCTGTGGGTGAGGTGAAGATGTCCCCATACTCCTCCACAACCTTGTCCATTTGTTGTTGGTGTGCAGAGGAGCCCTGTCTAGAGGTTGTAGCCACTGTCTTCTTCTTTCCCTGGGGGCATATCATCAGGAAAACAAATTTCCTGGTTTGGGAAATAAGCTTACTGCATTGTTTTGCAGTAACCAAAGAGATAGTGGCAGGTAGCGGTACCTCTGGTATCTTTTACAACTTATTTCCCAAAGTAACAATAACAGCACGAGGCCGAGACTCATACACAGCATGTCTCTTCCACAAGTATGGTTGGCCTAATAATACATCAGAAACATCAATAGGGGCAACGTCACATAATACCTCATCCGTGAAGTGTTTGATGCTAGAGGGAAGGCGACACTGCTGGCTGACACGTAGATCCCATCCTTGGTGAAGCCACCCGATGGTGTATGGATGTGGGTGCGCTATGGTCGACAAGCCCAAATGATTCATGGCGTCTGCTGAAATGAGGTTCTTTTGGCTCCCATTATCGATAATGAACTATACCGGGGAGCCCTTTACCCACATCTGGGAGTGGAAGAGACGTTCCTCCTCCTCTGGATCTTCTGGTTCCTCCTTCTCGATCTTCGTAGTGGAAACAGTGCCGTTGGTCTCCGCATCAATAATTTGTTTCCCTTTTTCATTCCCCTTTTCAGGTTATGATTCAGAGTCGGATCATGCATTTGACTCAGAAGCCCTCATCTCAGCCACCAGTGACTGCTTGGCCCGACACTCACTTGTGTTGTGAGTGGAGCTCTTATGGAACTCACACCACTTTCCTGTGTCCTTATTTGGCTTTACAGTGTTGTTCTTTGCTTGTGGCCTTGATAGGTTGTCTTGATTCTCCATGCCTTGGCTCTGTCCTTTTTTCTGTGGTTTGGGAGCACCTTTCCCTTGCTTTTGATTCGCAGATCCAAACTCTCGCTTCTTCTGTTTGAATTTTTTCTCAATCTTGGCAGCATACCGGTATGTCGTACCAAGCGAGGAGATGTCAAGTAACTCCATTTCCTCCTAAATGTATCTGTGTAGACAACTAAAATAATTTAGCACCAGATGTTTCTATGAATATTTGATACCCAACTTGGTGCGCAGGGTATGGAACAGATTCGTCAGATCATGCACATCTTGATCCCTTTATTGTCGCGGTGTGGTCCATTGTATGTACTTGTCCTCATATCTCCCCACGAGATAGTATTTTTCCTTGATGGCGTCTCGGAAATAATTCCAAGTGGGTACGACTGAGAACAGAGAGGGTTATGTCTCATCCTTTTTCTCACAATGGGTTTCCCACTAGTCCTTGACATGGGGGACAGCTTTGAGGAGTGCAAAAATAATATTCTCCCTGTCAAAAAAGTCATGAACTGAGAAATATCCTTCTAATAGTTTCAACCATATATCTACAACATCTGCATCTATTTGACCATCAAATATGGGAATTTCAAAATTTACTTGTACCTTAAAAGGAGTCGCACCTCCCGAGTGGCTGTTGGATGCAGATGCGTCGCCTATGGGCAGCCGTTGAAGGTGTTGGGAAAAGTTATCCATCATCGGATTCATTTGTTTTTCAAGGGCCTCCTCAAGCAATATCTTGATAGAATCTCCTGCTCCCTCATCTTTATTTTCATCCCCCATGGGCATCTGTTGGGGTTTGTGAGGCTGATCTTGCAAAGGTTCCACCAGATTGAGCCCTAACTCTTTATACCCTGACCTTGTTGGGGACATGCAAATAAGGATCGAGAAAAAGAATATCGCTCTGATACCACTGATCTGGATTTATGCAGGAACACAAAAAAATAAACATATAACCATAAATACAAAGATGCAGTGGAAATAACACTTCATTTCATTAATATCAAAGAACTGAAATTTTCTTACAGAAAGAATGGAAATAAACTAGCTAGGGCACTGGTAGCTATCTCTGAGAAGAAATGTGGTGGATACAGGCCTCTGAACTGAGTTACAATGAGGCTTGAGGGCCTATTTATTATTTATAAACAATGAGAAATCCTAAACAGCCAAAACCCTAACACTAGGAAATGAAGCGCCAAAACTATGGGCCCTGTTTGGGTAAATTGGTGTTTCAACTTCCCAGGGACATAACTTTGGCATACGATCTCCGTTTGATGCGTACCATACATCGTTAGAAATATATATCCAAGGAATACAAATTTTGAGTGAGAAAAATTGATCCATGGACCCATGTTGCTCCCCGTTTTCCCAAAAAACGTCGTTTAGGGCCTCAAAACGGCTCCAGAAGTTCAGGACCCGAAAAACTGCTAAAAATAGTAAGTTGTGCTGAAACTAAAAAAATGAAAGAGACAATGGTGGGGCTCCAAGTGGAATAGGTGGGTGGCCACCGATATCCACCTGGATCATTTACTCTGTTTCTACTTTTTAGGCTTAGTGGGTAAAAAGATTGACTTTAAGGCACTTTCTTATCTTTACAATAACTTTACTGCCAGTTTAAAAAATGTTCTTTTGTTTGAAATAACTGTTCAACTGTTTTTGGGTAAATATCTTCTGACTGGGCCATAACTATGCCTTCATTTGATTTATTGAGGCTACAGGTGGCACTTTTGGTAGTTGGGGATTCAATTAGCCCCTTTGATGTGGCTATGAGGTGTCCTTTGACTGATATTTCTATGTTTCATAAACATAGTAATTTATCTTTGGATCTGTGATTAGGCTTGATTAAGCCATAATGTTCATCTTTGACACTGATAATTAATTCTGAATGTGTTTGTTGTTGCAGGTGCACAGAGTGTTTATTGGAGTTTTTTCCTCAAAAAGCCGATAATCATGACTTATCGACTCTTCCAAACCACGAAATTTAAACCCCTAATCCCCTTAATTTGCATTCAGGGCTATGAGGATCGTCATCCTCGCCCATAACACTGTAATATTCTTGCGAGAGGGTTTTATCTTTGAACTTCATTAAACCTGCACAAAAACACATGAACATTATTTAAATCCTACGTTTTATTGGTTTAAACTGCTTTGGAGGGTTTCTAAAGGAGGTTTGGAGTTGTGCGAATGAGCAAATGCATCGGAAAATCAGAAAAAAAACCTGGTAGAGTAGCTAACCAGGTAAATGGAGGTTTGAGTGCGAGGATTAACAGAAGCCATTGGATTAGGACAATCAACGGTTGAGATCGTTCGATGAAGTCGCTTGGAGAATAGATAGAGGGCAAACGAATTGGGGTCGCGATATAATGAGAGCCATTCGATCTCAGAGATCGATGGCTAAGATTTAAAAGTGAAAATGACGTTTGAGGAGGGCAACAGTATGGCAGAAAACTCGCATCGGTTTTCGCGTGGGCTCTAAGGGGGTAGGTATTTTTCCTAAGAAAAATGCGAATTCATTCATCGCGCGACATGTGGATTTACAAAACCACCCATATTGTGTAATTTTGAAACGTTAACCCTTCGGTGAAAAAATACGCGATATGGAGTTTAAGACATCATATGAGAGGTAGCAGATCCAATAGCGCGAGTTGAACGCGATGGGCCAAAAAGTGCATGGGCGGAGATGATAGTGGGGCCGGGGATGATGTGTACTGCTTGGAGCAGAGTGGATCAATGGTGAGATAGGGTTAACTCCTGATCGTTGGATCTCCGCAACGAACGGTCAGGATTTAATAAAGAGGCAAAGTTTTGGAATGAAGGAAAGCTTGATAAGTGAACGGGAGGGTGTTTGAGTTATCGGGGTTAAGTCCTGACTGTCTGATATTTTGAATGGACGGCTGAGATTCCAAGATGGGGCGGAGAATTTAAAAGGGGAAACGGGAAGGCAGGTGAAATGGATGGAAGGGTGAGTGCCCGAGGGCCATTGATCTATAGAGATCAACTGTCTAGATCTTTTTTTTTTTAAATCATAATGTCGGGGTGATGAAAATCAAAGGGAATAAGGGTTTGGAAGAGGCTTTTAGGCCTTAAGCGCCCGATCATGGACTTTCGGCCATATGATATGGGGGTTAAGGAGTTAAGCCCTTGGTGGCTTAACTCTTTATAATGCAAAAGACTAATTTATGCCCAAAATGAGTGTTTTTTAAGCCATAATGGGGGTTCCGATAGGTTAGAGGGAGGATTTTAAAACCAAATCAGAGGGAGATATAAGGTTTAAAAAGGGTCTTTTGATGATTTAGAGGTTAAATGAAAGGTTTTTTAGGGTTTTTTATGAAAGGGAAGAATGGGTGAAAGGAGGAGTGAAATGATGGAAACTGGGGTTTTATAAGCAGCTTTTTTTCTTGGTAAACAACAAGGTTATTTAGGATTAATAGTAAACAACAGTGAAGATTAACTCAAAGGGTAATAATCATCATAAAACTTCAAAAGAGGATAAGTTTTCAAAGGGAACTATATCTTGAAGTTTTGAAGACAACGTCCAGCCACCCCTTGGTATAACAAAATCTATAGGTGGCTAACAAGGTTATAGTGAAGGTTAAGGTTAAGATAAGGTTAAGGTTCAGGTTACGGTTAAGGTTAAGATAAGGTTAAGGTTTAGGTTAAGGTTAAGGTTAGGGTAAAGTTTCAAGTTATGGTTAAGGTTAAGGTTAGGTTATAGTGAAGGTTAAGGTTAAGACTCGTAACCCTAACCTTAAACTTAACCTTGACTTTACCCTTAACTTAACCTTAACCTTAACCTAACCTTAACCTTAACCTAAATATAACCTTACCCTTAACCTTAAACTTGACCTTAAGTATAACCTAACCCTAACCTTGACCAAACCCTTAACATTAGCCTTAACCTTAACCTTTACTTAACATTAACCTTGACCTTACCCTTAACCTTAACACTAACCTTAACCTTAAAATTAACCTTAACCTAACCTTAACCTTAACCTTACCCTAATCTTACCCTAACCTTAAACTTAACTTTACCCTTAAACTAACCTTAACCTTAACCTAACCTTAACCTTATCTTAACCTTAACTATAACCTAACCCTAACTTGACCAAACCTTAACCTTAACCTTAACTTTACCCTTAACCTAACCTTAACCTAACCCTAATGTTGACCAAACCCTTAACCTTAACCTTAACCTTAACCTTAACATTGACCTTAACCTTAACACTAACTATAACCTAACCCTAGCCTTGACCAAACCCTTAACATTAACCTTAACCTTAACCTAACCTTAACCTTGACCTTAACTATAACCTAACCCTAACCTTGACCAAACCCTTAGCCTTAACCTAACTAAACCCCTAAGGTTAGGGTAAATTTAAAGTTAAGGTTAAGGTTAAGGGGGCAAGCCTTAACCTTAACCTGACTAAACCTATAACCTTAAGCTTAACCTTAACCTTAACTAAACCATTAACCTTAACCTTCCCCTAACCTTAACCTTAACCTTACCCTTAACCTTCACCCTTAACCTTAACCTAACCCTAACCTTGACCTAAACCTTAACCTAACCTTAACCTTAACCTTACCCTTAACCTTACTTTAACCTTAACCTTAACCTAACCTTAACCTTAACTTTACCCTTAACTTAACCCTAACCTTAAGGTCAAGGTTAAGGTTAAGTTAAGGGTAAAGTTAAGGTTATGGTTAGGGTAAGGTTAGGGTAAGGTTAAGGTTAAGGTTATGGTTAAGGTAAGGTTAAGGTTATGGTTAAGGTTAAGGTAGAGGTTAAGGGTTTGGTCAAGGTTAAGGTCAAGGTTAAGGCTATGATTAGGTCAAGGTTAAGGGTTGATTTAGGTTAAAGTTAAGGCTAAGGTTTTGGTCAAGGTTATGGTTAGGTTAAGGTTAAGGGTGAAGGCTACGTGTAAGGTTAAGGTTAATGTCAAGGTTAAGGTTAAGGTTATGGTTAAGGTTAAGGTTAGGTTATAGTTTTAGTCAAGGTTAGGTTAAGGTTAAGGTTAGGTAAAGGTTAAGGGTAAGGTTAAGGTTAAGGTTAAGGTCAAGGTAAAGGTTAACCTTAACCTAACCTTAACCTTAACCTTATCCCTAACCTTAACATTAACTTTACCCTTAGGTTAAGGTGAAGGTGAAGGTTATGGGTAAGGTCAAGGTTAAGGTTAGGGGTAAGGTTAAGGTTAAGGGTAAACTTAAGGTTAAGGTTAAGGTAAGGTGAAGGTCAAGGTTATGGGTAAGGTCAAGGTTAAGGGTAAAATTAAGGTTAAGGTTAAGGTTAAGGGTAAGGTGAAGGTCAAGGGTAAAGTTAAGGTTAAGGTGAAGGTTAAGGGTAAGGTTAAGTTTAAGGTTACGAGTTTAGTAAGGTTAAGGTTATGGTTAAGAGTATTGTTAAGGTTAAGGTTAAAGGAAGGTTAAAGTTAAAGTTCCGTTAAGGTAACATTAAGGTTAAGGTTCGGGTTTAGTTAGTTTAAGGTTAAGGTTAAGGGTTTGGTCAAGGTTAGGGCTAGGTTATAGTTAAGGTTAAGGTTAGGTTAAGGGTAAGATAAGGTTAAGGTTAAGGTTAAGGTTAGGTCATGGTCAAGGAAAAGATTGAATTAAGGGTATAGTCAAGGTTAAGGTAAATTTTAAGGTTAGGGTAAAGGTTTGGGTTAAGGTTAAGGTTAAGGTTAAGGTTAAGGGTTTGGTCAAGGTTAGGCTTAGGTTAACCCTTATGTTTAGGGTAAATTTAAAGTTAAGGTTAAGGTTAAGGTGAGGTTAAGGGTAAATTCATGGTTAAGATTATGGTTATTGGAAGGTTAAGGTTAATTTAAGGTTAAGGTCAAGGTTAGGGTTAGGTTATATTTAAGGTCAAGGTTAAGGTTAGGTTAAGGTTAAGTTCAAGGTTAGGGTTAGGTTATAATTAAGGTTAAGGTTAGGGTTAGGTTATAGTTAAGGTCAAGGTTAAGGTTAGGTTAAGGTTTAGGTTAAGGTTAAGTGTTTGGTCAAGCTTAATGTTAGGTTATAGTTAAGGTTAAGGTAAAGGTTACGCTTATGGGTTTAGTCGGATTAAGGTTAAGGTTATGGATTTGTTCAAGGTTAAGGTTAAGGGTATGGTCAAGGTTAGGGTTAGGTTGTAGTTAAGGTTAAGGTTAAGTTTAAGGTTAAGGTTAGGGTAATGTTAAAGTTAAGTTTGAGGTAATTTTAATGTTAAGGTTAAGGTTTAGGGTTTGTTCAAGGTTAAGGTTAGGTTAAGGGGGTAAGGTTAAAGTTAAGGTTAAGGGTTTGGTCAAGGTTAGGGTTAGGTTATAGTTAAGGTGAAGGTTACGGTTAGGTTATAGTTAAGGTTAAGGTTAAGGTTAAGGTTAGGGTAAAGTTAAAGTGAAGGTTAATGTTAGGATAAGGTTAAGGTTAAGGTTAAGGGTTTGATCAAGGTTAGGGTTAGGTTTAGGGGGTAAGGTTAATGTTAAGGTTAAGGGTTTGGTGAAGGTTAGGGTTAGGTTATAGTTAAGGTTAAGGTTAGGGTTAGGTTATAGTTAAGGTCAAGGTTAAGGTTATGTTAAGGTTAATAATAGGTTAAGGGTAAAGTTAAGGTTATGGTTAGGGTAAGGTTAAGGTTAAGAGTAAAGATAAGGTTATGGTTAAGTTTAAAGGTCAAGGTCAAGGTTAAGTTAGGTTAAGGTAAGGTAAAGGTTATGGTTAGGTTAAGGTTAAGGTTAGGTTAAGGTTAAATTTAAGGTTAAGGTTAAGTTAAGGTTAAAGTTAAGGTTAAGGTTAGGGTTAAGAGTAGGGTTAAGGTTAGGGGAAGGTTAAGGTTAAGGTTAAGGTTAGGTTAAGGTGAAGTTTAAGGGTAAGGTTAAGGTTAAGGTCAAGGTCAAGGTCAAGGTCAAGGTCAAGGTTAAGGTTAGGTTAATGTTAAGGTTAATGTTATGGTTATGGGAAGGTTAAGGTTAAGGTTAATGTTAAGTTAAGTGTAATGGTTTGGTCAAGGTTAGGGTTAGGTTATAATTAAGGTAAGGTTAAGGGTAAAATTAAGGTTAAGTTTAAGCTTTTGTCAGGTTAAGGTTAAGGTTAAGGTTAAGGTGAAGGTTAAGGGTAATGTTTAGGTTAAGGTTAAGGTTGAAGTTAGGTCAATGTTAAAGTTAGGTTAAGATTAAGGGTTTTGGAAGGTTAAGGTTAATGTTAAGGGTTTGGTCAAGGTTAGGGTTAGGTTATAGTTAAGGTCAAGGTTGAGGTTATGGTTAAGGTTAAGGTGAAGTGTTTGGTCAATGTTAGGGTTAGATAATAGTTAAGGTTAAGTTTAGGTTAAGGGTAAGGTTAAAGGTTATGATTAAGGGTAACCTTGAACAAACCCTTAACCTTAACCTAACCTTAACTTCACCTTTAACCTTAACCATAACCTTATCTTTACCCTTACCCTTAACCTTAACCTTAACCTAACCTTAACCTTAACTTTACCCTTAACCTAACCTTAACCATAACCTTAATTTAAGGTTAGGTTATGGTTAAAGTTATGGGAAGGTTAAGGTTAAGATAAGTTTAAGGTTAAGGTTAGGTTAGGCTAAGGTTAAGGTTTGGTTAAGGGTTTTGTCAAGGTCAAGATTAAGGTTAGGTTAATGGTAAGGTTAAGGTTATGGGTAAAGTTAAGGTTAAGGTTAGGGTAAGGTTAAGGTTAAGGTTAAGGTTAGGGGAAGGATAAGGTTAAATTTAGGATAAGGTAAAGGTTATGGTAAGGTTAGGTTAAGGGGGTAAGGTGAAGGTTAAGGGTAAGGTAACCTTAACATTACTAAACCCATAACCTTAACCTTAACCTATAGTTAACTGTAACCTTGACCAAACCCTTAACCTTAACCTAACCTTAACTTTACCCTTAACCTTAACCATAACGTTATCTTTACCCTTAACCTGAACCTTAACGTTAACCTAACCTTAACCTTAACTTTACTCTTAACGTAACCTTAACCATAACCTCAAGTTAAGGTTAGGTAATGGTTAAGGTTAAGGTTATGGGAAGGTTAAGGTTAATGTCAAGGTTAGGTTAGGATAAACTTAAGGTTTGGTTAAGGGTTTGGTCAAGGTTAGGGTTAGGTTAAGGGGGTAATGTTAACATTAAGGTTAAGGTTAAGGTTAAGGGTTTGGTCAAGGTTGGACTTAGGTTATAGTTAAGGTTAAGGTTAGGTTTAGGTTATAGTTAAGGTCAAGGTTAAGATCAGGTTAAGGGTAAAGTTAAGGTTATGGTTAAGGTTAAAGATAAGGTTATGGTTAAGGTTAAAGGTCAAGGTTAAGGTTAAGTTAGGTTAAGGTAAGGTTAAGTTTACGGTTAGGATAAGGTTAAGGTTAGGCTAAGTTAAGGTTAAATTTAAGGTTAAGGTTAGGTTAAGGGTAAAGTTACGGTTAAGGTTAGGGTTAAGGTTAAGGGGGTAAGGTTAACGGTTAAAATTAAAGTTAAGGTTAAGGGAAAATATAAGTTTATGGTTAAGGTTAAAGGCCAAGGTTAAGGTTAAGTTACATTAAGGTAAGGTTAAGGTTACATTTAGGTTAAGGTTAAGGTTGAAGTTATGGTTAAGGTTAGGTTAAGGTTAAAGTTAAGGTTAAGGTTAGGGTTAACCTTAACCTTACCCTAACCTTACCCTTAACCTTAACCTTAACCTGAGGTTAAGATTATGGTTAAAGTTAAGGTTAAGGATAAGTTAAGGTTACAGATTTAGTCAGGTTAAGGTTAAGGTTTGGGTTAATGTTAGGTTAAGGTTAAGGTTAAGGTTAAAGTTACGGTTAGGGTTAGGGGAGGTTAAGGTTAAGGTTAGGTTAAGATAAGGACAATGGTAAGGTTAAGATAAGGTTAAGGTTAAGGTTAGGTTAAGGTGAAGGGTAAGGGTAAGGTTAAGGTTAAGGTTACGGGTTTAGTCAGGTTAAGTTTAAGGGAAGGTTAAGGTTAAGGTTTCGTCAAGGTTAGGGTTAGGTTATAGTTAAGGTTAAGGTTAGGGTTAAGGTTAGGGTTAGGCTAAGGTTAAGGTTAGTTTATTGTGAAGGTTAAGGTTAAGGTTAAGGTTAGGTTAAGGTTAAGGTTAACATTAGGTTAAGGGTAAGGTTAAGGTTATGGTTATGGTTAAATTTAATGTAAGATAAGGTTAAGGGGAAGGTTAAGGTTAAGGTTAAGTGTCTTAACCTTAACCTTCACTATAACCTAACCTTAACTATAATCTAACCCTAACCTTAACAAAACATTAACCTTAACCTTAACTTAACCGTAACCTTAACCTTAACCTTACCTTAACCTTAATCTTATCTTAACCTAACCTTAACCTTAACCTTCCCCTAACCTTAACCCTAACCTTACCCTAACCTTAACCTTAAATTTACCCATAAATTTAACCTTAACCTTAACATAACCCTAACCTAACCCTAACCTTGACCAAACCCTTAACCTTAACCTTAAGCAAACCCTTAGCCTTAACCTTAACCTGACAAAAAAAGTAACCTTAAAATTACCCTTAATCTTAAGGTTATGGTTAGGGTTTGGTCAAGGTTAGGGTTAGGTTATAGTTAATTTCAAGGTCAAGGTTATGGTTAAGGTAAGGTTAAGATAAGTTTAAGGCTACGGGTTTAGTAAGGTTAAGGACAAGGTCAAGCGTAAGGTTAAGGTTAAGGTTAAGGGTAAGGTCAACCTTAACCTTAACCTTGACCTTAACTATAACCTTAACCTGACTAAACCGGTAACCTTAACCTTAACCTTAACCTGACTAAAACCGTAACCTTAACCTTAACCTTAACCTAACTAAAACCGTAACCTTAACCTTAACCTTAACTTTACCCCTAACCTAATATTAACCTTAACCTTGAATTTACCTTTAACGTAACCTTAACCTTGACCTAAAACTTAACCTTAACCTTAACCTAACCTTATCTTTAACCTTAACCTTAACCTTCACTATAACCTAACCTTAACCTTAACCTTATCTTAACCTTAACCTAACCTTAACCTTGACTTTACCCTTAACGCAACCTTAACCTTAACCTTAAACTTACCATTAGACTTCCCATAACCATAAAATTAACTTTAACTATAACCTTAACCTAACATTAACCTTAACCTTAACTTTACCCCTAGCCTAATATTAACCTTAACCTTGAATTTACCCTTGACATAACCTTGACCTTTACCCAACCCTTAACCTTAACCTTAACCTTATCCTTAACCTTAGGTTAAGGTTAAGGTTAGGTTATAGTGAAGGTTAAGGTTAAGGTTAAGATTAGGTTAAGGTTAAGGTTAAGGTTAGGTTAAGGTTATGGTTATGGTTAACCTTAACGAAAGATAAGGTTAAAGGTAAAGGTAAGATTAAGGTTAATGTTACGGGTATTAAACTTAACCTTCACTATAACCTAACCTTAACTATCACCTAACTCTAACCTTAACAAAACCTTAACCTTAATCTTAACTTAACTATAACCTTAACCTTAAACTTCCCTTAACCTTAACCTTTTCTTAACCTACCTTTAACCTTAACCTTATCCTAACCTTAACCCTAACCTTACCCTAACATTAACCTTAACTTTAGCCATAACCTTAACCTTAACCTTATCTTAACCTCAACTATAACATAACCCTAACCTAACCCTAACCTTGACCAAACTCTTACCCTTAACCTTAACCTTAACCTAACCTTAACCAAACCCTTAACCTTAACCTTAACCTAACAAAACCCGTAACCTTAAGGTTATGGTTAGGGTTTGGTCAAGGTTAGGATTAGGTTATAGTTAAGGTCAAGTTCAAGGTTATGGTTAAGGTAAGGTTAAGATAAGGTTAAGGGTATGGGTTTGGTAAGGTTAATGTTAAGGTTAAGGTCAGGGTCAACGTTATGGTTAGGTTAAGCTTAAAGGTTGAGGTAAGGGTAACGTTAACCTTAACCTAACCTTAACTTTGACCATAACTATAACCTTAACCTGACTAAACCCATAACCTTAACCTTAACCTTAACCTAACTAGACCCATAACCTTAACCTTAACCTTAACTTTACACCTAACCTAATATTAACCTTAACCTTGAATTTACCCTTAACGTAACCTTAACCTTGACCTAACCCTTAACCTTAACCTGAACCTAACCTTACCCTTAACCTTCACCGTTAACCTTAACCTTAACCTAACTATAACCCTTAACCTTAACCTTAACCTAAACTTAACCTTGAGTTTACAATTAACGTAAGCTTAACCTCAACCCTAACCTTCCCATAACCATAACCTTAACCTTAACTATAACCTTAACCTAACCATAACCTTGAATTTACCCTTAACGTAACCTTAACCTTTACCTTACCCTTAGCCTTCCCATAACCATAACCTTAATCTTAACTATAACCTTACCTTAACCTTAACCTTAACCTTATCTTAACCTTAACATTCACTATAACCAAACCTTAACATTGACCTTAACTATAACCTAACCCTAACCTTGACAAAACCTTTAACATTAACCTTAACCTTTACTTAACCTTAACCTAACCTTAAGCTTGACCTTAACCTTAACCTGACCTTAACCTTGACCTTAACTATAACCTAACCCTAACCTTGACCAAGCCATTAACCTTAACCTAACCATGACCTTAACTATAACCTTAACCTTAACCTTAAATTTACCCTTAACCTTCCCCTAACCTTAACCCTAATATTAACCTTAACCTTAACTATTACCTAACCTTAACCAAAACCTTAACCTTAACATTATCCTGACTAAACCTGTAACCTTAACTTTAACCTAACCTTAACCTTAAACTAACCTTAACCTTAACGTTACCATTAACCTTAACGTTTACCTTAACCTTAACCTTAACCTTAACCTTGACTTTAACCTTAAACTAACCTTAACCTTGACCTTGACTATAACCTAACCCTAACCTTGACCAAACCCTTAACCTTAACCTTTACCCTAACCTTACCCTAACCTTAACCTTAACCTTGAATTTACCCTTAACCTAACCTTAACCTTAATCTTTACTTAACCTTAACCTTAACCTTTACTTAACCTTAACCCTAACCTTCCCATAACCCTAACTATAACCTAACCCTAACCTTTACCAAACCCTTAGCCTTAACCTTAACATTAACTTAACCTTAACCTAACCTTAACCTTGACTTTACCCTTAATGTAACATTAACCTTAACCTTAACCTTAACCTTATATTAACCTTAACCTAACCTTAATCTTGACTTTACCCTTAATGTAACCTTAACCTTAACCTTAACCTTACCCTTAATCTTAACCTAACCTAACCTTAACCTTAACCTTAACCAAACCCTTAACATTAACCTTAACTTAACCTTAACCTTAACCTTAACGTTAACCTAACCTTAACCTTGAACTTAACTATAACCTAACCCTAACCTTAACCTAACCTTACCCATAACTTTAACCTTGAGATTAGGGTTAAGGTTAGGGTTAAGGTTAAGGTTAAGGTTAGTTTAAGGTTAAGATATGGATAATTTTAAGGTTAACGTTAAGGTTAAGGGAAAGGTTAGGGTTAAGGTTAGGGTAAGGTTAAGATTAGGTTAAGTTTAAGGTTAAGGGTAAGGTTAAGGTTAATGGTAAAGTCAAGGTTAAGGTTACATTAAGGTTAAAGTTTGATTAAGGTTAGGGTTAGGTTATAGTTAAGGTCAAGGTTAAGTTTAAGGTTACGGGTAAGGTTAAGGTTAAGGTTAAGGTTAAGGCTAAGGTTAATGTTAAGGGTTTGATCAAGGTGAGGGTTAGGTTATAGTTAAGGTCAACGTTAAGGTTAGGTTATAGTTAAGGTTAAGGTTAAGGTTATGGGATGGTTAAGGTTAAGGTAAAGTTTAGGTTAAGGTTAATGTTAAGGTTAGGTTAAGGTTAAGATAAGGATAAGGTTAAGGTTAAGGTTAGGTTAAGGTTAAGGTTATGGTGAAGGGTAAGGTTAGGATTAAGGTTAGGGTAAGGTTAAGATTAGGTTAAGGTTAAGGTTAAGGGTAGGGTTAAGGTTAAGGGTAAATTCAAGGTTAAGGTTATGTTAAGGTTATGGTTTGGTTAAGGTTAGGGTTAGGCTATAGTTAAGGTCAAGGTTAAGTTTAAGGTTAAGGGTAATGTTAAGGTTAAGGTTAAGGTTAAGGTCAATGTTAAGGTTAATGTTAAGGGTTTTATCAAGGTGAGGGTTAGGTTATAGTTAAGGTCAAGGTTAAGGTTAGGTTATATTTAAGGTTAAGGTTAAGGTTATGGTATGGTTAAGGTTAAGGTAAAGTTTAAGTTAAGGTTAAGATTAAGGTTTGGTCAAGGTTGGGGTTAGGTTATAGTTAAGGTCAAGGTTAAGGTTACGTTTTTAGTCAGGTTAAGGTTAAGGTTAATGTTAAGGTTAGGTTAAGGGTAAAGTCAAGGTTAAGGTTAAGGTTAAGTGTAAAGTCAAGGTTAAGTGTAAATTTAAGGTTAAGGTGAATGTTAAGGGTAAGGTTAAGGTTAAGGTTGAGATAAGGTTAAGGGTAAAATTAGGCGTAAGGTTAAGGGTAAAGTTAAGGTTAAGGTTAGGCGTAAGGTTAAGGTTAAGGTTAAGGTTAAGGTTAACCTAACCTTAACCTTAACCTTAACCTTATCTTGACCTTAACCTAACCTTAACCTTGACTTTAACCTTAACGTAACCTTAACCTTAAGGGTAAAGTTAAGTTAACCTTACCCTTAACCCTATCTTAACCTTAACCTAACCTAATCTTAGCCTTAACCTCTAACCTAACCTTACCTTAACCTTAACCTTAACCTAACCTTAACCTTACCCTTAACCTTATCTTAACATTACCTTAAGTTTATATTAACCTTAACCTTCCCAATCCCTTAACCTTAACCTTAACCTTACCCTTACCCTAACCTTACCCTTAACCTAACCTTAACCTTGACTTTACCCTTAACATAAACTTAACCTTAACTTTAAACTTACTAAACATGTACCCTTAACCATATCTTAACCTTAACCTTTCCTTAACCTTAAGGGTTAGGTTAATTTTAGGGTTATGGGAAGCTTAAGGTTAACCTTTACTTTATGCCTAACCTAACCTTAACCTTAACTACAACCTAATCCTAACCTTGACCTTAGCTTTACCCTTAACTTTGACCTTAACCTTAACCTTAACCTTGACCTTGACCTTAACCTAAAATTAACCTTAACCTTAAATTTAACCTAACCTTAAACATAACCTTAACCTTAACTTTACAATTAACATAACCCTAACCTTGACCAAACCATTAACCTTAACCTTAAAATTACCCTTAACCTTAACCTGACTTTATGCTTAACCTAACCTTAACCTTAAACTTAACCTAACGTAACCTTAACCTTGACCTTAACCTTAACCTTAACCTTAACTATAACTTAACCCTAACCTTACCCTAACCACAACCCTAGCTATAACCTAACCCTAACCTTAACCCTACCCTTAACATTATCTTAACCTTAACCTTCACTATAACCTAACCTTACCCTTAACCTTAACCTTTCCCTAACCTTAACCTTAACCTTAACCTTAAAATGACTAAACCTGTAACCTTAACCTTACCTTAACTTAACTTTAACCTTAACCATAACCCTAACCTTGACCAAACCCTTAACCTTAACCTTAACCTGACTAGACCCATAACCTTAACCTTAACCTTAACCTGACCAAACCCGTACCCTTAACCTAACCTTAACCTTAACCTTAACCTAACTATAACCTTACCCTTAACCTAACTTAACCTTAACCTTGACCTTGACCTTAAAATTAACTTTAAACTTCACCTTAACCTTACCGTAACCTTAACCCTAACCTTAACCTTACCATTAACCTTATCTTAATCTTAACCTTAACCTCAACCTTACTAAATCTGTAACCTTAACCTTAACCTTAACTTTACCCTTAACCTTGACCTTACCCTTAACCTTCAATATAACCTAACCTTAACCTTAAACTTAAATTTAACCTTAACCCTAACCTTAACCTTAACCTAACCTTAAACTTTAACCTTACCCTAAAATTAACCATAACCTTAAGCTCAACCTTACCCCTTTAACCATAACCTTAACCTTAACCTCACTAAACCTGTAACCTTATCCTGACTAAACCCGTAACCTTAACCTTGACTGTAACTTTAACCTAAATTAACCTTAACCTTGACCTTGACCTTAACCTTAACCTTACCCTTAACTTTCACCTTAACCTAACCTTAACCTTAACCTTAATTTTAATCTAGCCTTAACCTTAACCTTAACCTAACCCTAACCTAACTTAACCTTCACCTTAACAATAACTTAACCTTAACCTTAACCTTAACCTTAACCTAACCTTATCCTTAACCTATCCTTAACCTCACAAAACCTATAACCTTAACCTTAACCTTAACTTTACCCTTAACCTTGACCTTACCCTTAACCTTCACTATAACCTAACCTTAACCTTAACCTTAACCTAACTAAACCCCTAACCTTAACCTTACCTTAACTTTACTTTAACCTTAACTGTAATGTTGTTTTTTCAGGACTGCTCATGAATCATGCACTAAAACACATTCCCAACAACATATGAAATAAAAAAATGAAATCATAACCTAGATCCCATGGATACATATATGTAGCATGTAAATACAAGAGGATATCAGAAATAAATGGAACTAGGTGGGTTAAACAGACCTTCCACACTAGTGTAGCTGAAAATGACTAAAAACCCCAAAACTGCATTTTACCGGAGTTGTTGCATCAACGGACTGCACAGTATAAAGAGGGTTTTAACATAAAAATATGGGAGAAAAATAGATCTACTCATATATTAATGAATAATTCTTAAGTACAGAGATCTAGTCTCCTCATACAAAATACAAGAGAACCCAGCAAGGGTTTATTGTCAAACACTCTGCATACAAAATGTGATATTCAGAAAATCACGGAACCACCACTGCAACACTAAAGAATATGAGTGTAAAAGGCTGAAATATTTCTGATCTGATGTATATCACTCAAGGGCTTCCTCCCATGAAAGGATGAACCTCTCAATCATAAGGAAACTCAACAACGGAGCCACCAAACCATGCAATGAACACTGCCTCCAAAATAATGCATTCCCTAGAAGAAATAGCGCTAGGAATGTATGGGAAATGTGTGGTCTGATATCATAGGTCTGAAATAAGCTATGGAGCTCTCCAAACAGATCTCTCAAGTGAAGAAAACCTTCCTCCAATGAGAACTAACTCAGAAGGCGGGATTCCAATCCCTTCCACTGCTGCACCCAACAACACTGCACAATCTCTGGCAAAGATGTGCTGATGAAGATGGCTAAAGCTTGGCATAAAAACCTGATGTGAAATGATGAATAAAAACTCTCCCAATCATCTCCTCAAATTAAATAGGTGGGATTCCTTCCTGGGAACACCCAGTGCTAAACAACACTGCAACTTTGCTAAGCAACAAAGCAGCAACAATTCTTGGCAGCGAAGAATAATAATCTACAATATGATGAATAATGATGCCATCCTCTTCCTTAAATAAGATATGAGTTTTATTGCCCATGGCCCCACTCACTTAGGTTACTTCTAACCCAAGTTACATTTCCCTCCAAAATTGTGTTATCCATCCTAGGATTCCTCCTCCACTGAAACTGCGTTGTTGACTTAGTCAAAGCAGCTTCAATTTAGCCTTGTTCACACATGGAGGTGTCTTTGTTAGGTCCCTATATTACTAGTGTAGTACCTTATTGTTGTTAGTGTAACCCATTTATTGTTATTATTGTACCCTTGTAACCCCCATTTTTTTATTATTGTGTCCTTAAATTATTATTGTTAGGTCGGCTAGGATTACATTGTGGCCCACTAGGATTACATTATGGCCCCATGGACTCCTATATATAGAAAGGAGGTTTTGTAAATTGTATCATCCAAGAATTTTTCATTTATGTAATGTATGGTAGGTTGCCCCCTCGAAGTGGCTTAATTCTAAGGCGTTCATATCTCTTTTCTTCTATTTCTGGAGCTGGTTACACAACATTTGGTATCAGAGCTTTGGATTCTAGGGTTTTGCTACTCCAAACAGGTCAGCGTCGAATTTTCGCTATAAATTTTTTTCTACAAAGTTTCAGAACCTGAAATGTTTAGGGTTCGAAGCCGAAATCCTGAGGAAGCTTGTCTAAAAATTTCAAAGCTTGGTTCACAATATTTGTGGAGATATCATCTGTGGAAGTTAGGTATTTTTTCAGGATCCTAAATAGGCCATCGTGGCATTTGCGCTATAAATTTTTTTGTACGAAGGTTCATAGTCTGAAATTTATATGGTGTGAAGCTGAAATCCTGAGGAAATGTTTCAAAAAATTTCAGAGTTTGGTTCGCAATTATTTTGGAGATATGATCTATGGAAGGTAGTGCTTTTTCAGGCTCCTGAATTTCATCTCAAAGAGGTTATCGTGGGAAAATTTCAATAACTCTCACTCTGGGCATTGGATTGGAGTGCCGTAAAAAGTGGTTGTAATTACACAGACTGCAGTTTCTTTGCTATCAATTTCAGAGACAAATGACGAAACAGTGACACGTGGCAAGTCGTACAAGTTCGCACTACTGAACCAGTCCATAATTAGGTCATTGTGGGAGATTGGACACAACTTTGTCTTGGAGAATCCAAATCAGGTCAGACCTATGCCATTCGAAAGATAATTTAGAGGGCTACGTTGATACCAAAATTTAGATATTGAAGTGCTTCAATCGCAGAGATAGTCCAATTTCAATATCGAGCTCCTCAAAAGCAAGAAAAAGGTGTGTATTTTTTTTCCAAATTGCATAAGTCTTGTTTGAATAATCAAGTTAAATTGATCCCAAGGGCATATTGTAGAATATATATCAGTATTAGATTCTAAAATGGCCCCTAAAAAGAATTCAACACCCATTAAGCCTTTATAAGGCTCTACTATGACTCATGAAGATGAAGAATGGCAACATGACATATCAAAATTACAAGAGCAAGTGCAACAAATTTCGCTCTCGCAAAGAACAACAAAAAATGAAATGGAAGTTTTGAAGAAAGGCGTGGAAACTAAGATAGATGGTTTGAAGAAAGGCGTGGAAGCTAAGATGAATGGTTTGGAATCTAACATGGATGGCATGGAAGTGGGCATGGAAGCTAAGATGGATGACATGAAAGACAACATGGAAAACATGAAGAATGATCTAAAAGAATACATGGAAGGCTTGATGACAAGCTTAAAACCAGAAATGATTCCTAATGGTGAAAATATAGTAGAAGAACTTCATGATGAGAACAAAATAAATGTTAATCGTGATTTCATAAACTCTAATGTTGGCGGGAAGAACCACTATATTCCAAAAATGGATATGAGGAAGTTTGATGGAAAGGATCCTGTAACAGGATACTACAGATGGAGCAATATTTTGATCTCCACAATGTGAAAAACACACAAAAGGTACACATTGCAACTTTACATTTAGAACAAAATACATTTGTATGGTATCGATGGATTTGCTCCCGTAAAAAAATTGTCACTTGGTCAAATTTTAAGGAGGAAATGATAGCACATTATGAGGATACAAAGAGCAACACCTTCTTTAGCCAATTTATAAATCTCAAACAAAAGGGTTTAGTGGGGCAGCACATTGAGGACTTCCAAAAATTGAATATAAGGGTAACTAATATTCCAGAGGAACACAGGATTGATCTCTTAATATGCACTTTAAAGGATAACATCCAACATGAAGTTCGCGTTCTGGAACCTGATTCATTGGAGAAGGCATTCAGGTTGGCAAGAAAATTTGAATGTAAAATTATGGTGACAAGGAAGCCTACCACTCAATTCTATAAAGAAGGAAGTGTTGCTATGTCTAGATTTCCACAACCTACAAGGTTGACACCTCAAAAATTGGAAGAAAAAAGAGAAAAAGGGCTTTGCTACAGTTGTGATAGAAAATACACTAAAGGTCATAAGTGTGCTGAGAAGAAATTATTTTACATAGATTGTGAAGAGGAAGAAGAAAATGAACAAGAAGAGGATATACACCAGGAAACAGCTCTAGAAGGGGAAGAAATGAATCCGACCATATCGTGTAATGCACTGGCAGGAATTACCACTCCTCAAACTCTCAAGATAGCAGGAAAAATCAAGAATAAAAAGGTAATAGTGTTGATTGATTCAGGTAGCACCCATAATTTTATTCATTGTAAGGTAGCCAAGCAATTAAATTGTTTCCTATACCCAGCACCAGAATGTCAATTGATGGTTGCAAATGGAGGAACTATAAATTGCTCTCGAAAATTCCATAATATCACGCTAACCATGGGGGAATATGTATTGACTAGTCCAATGCTTTCCATTCCTATGGGAGGTGCTGATGTTGTAATAGGAGTACAATGGTTACAATATTTGGGGATGGTAGCTTTTAATTTTCAAGAACTTTTCTTGAAATTTTTTTCAGAAGGAAAGGAAGTCGAATTACGGGGTATTGAAGGGAAGCAAGGAAGGATAATAAGCTCTAATTTCATGACAAATATTCTAAAGAAATAACAACGGGGCGTAATTTCACAATTATGATCACTAGAAGTTCCGACATCAAAATCATCTATTTCTGCAGATCTCCAACAAGTCTTGGACAATCATTCCAAGGTGTTTGAAACTCCCAAAGGACTCCCATCGATTCGTGATCATGATCATGCTATTCATTTGATTCCAGGAAGTGTTTCTCCAAACATCAGGCCTTATAGATATCCTTACTTCCAAAAGAGTGAAATTGAAGGTATGATTACAGAAATGTTAGAGGCGGGTATAATTCAACCTAGTCAAATTTATTTCTCTGCTCCTGTAGTATTGGTACACAAGAAGGATGGATCATGGCGAATGTGTCCGGATTATAGGGAGCTCAATAAGCTCACCATTAAAGATAATTTTCCCATTCCTGTGATTGATGAATTATTGTATGAATTACATGGAGCAATTTATTTTACCAAGTTGGATCTTCATTCAGGACATCATCAAATTAGAATGAAGACTGAAGATATTCCAAAAACAACATTTCAAATTCATGAGGGTCATTATGAATTTTTGGTCATGCCTTTTGGCCTTACCAATCCACCTTCTACATTTCAAGGGTTGATGAATTCCATTTTCAAACCCTTCCTTAGAAAATTTGTGCTAGTATTTTTTGATGATATACTAATCTACAACAGGTCTTGGAAGGATCATGTTGAACATGTTGACAGGGTGCTCAAACTATTGCAAGAGAAACAATTATATGCAAAAAAATCCAAATGTTTCTTTCGAGTACAAGAGGTGGAAAATTTGGGTCATATTGTATCTCACGAGGGTGTTAAAGTAGACCATAACAAAATTAAAGCCATTAAGGAATGGAAAGTCCCCACAACCATAAAGCAGTTGCGAGGATTTCTCGGGTTAACAGGGTATTATCGCAAGTTTGTTAAGAATTATGGGAGAATAGCAGCACCTCTAACAACATTATTGAAGAAAGATGCATTTTCATGGACTCCTGAAGCAACTAAGGCCTTTGAAAATATTAAAGAGGCAATGTGCCTAGCACCGGTCTTAGCTACACCAGACTTCACAAAAACCTTTATTGTGGAATGTGATGCCTCAGGAAATGGAATTGGTGCAGTTTTAATGCAGGAAGGAAGACCCATTGCTTTTGAAAGTCGTCCAATCAAAGGAAAGTATTTACAGAAACATATTTATGAGAAGGAAATGTTAGCAATACTGCATGCACTAAAGAAATGGCGAACTTACCTAATGGGAAGACACTTCAAGGTAAAAAATGATCATGATAGTCTTAAACACTTTTTGGAACAAAGACTATCTTCAGAAGAGCAGCAAAAATGGGTCACAAAGATGTTGGTTATGACTTTGAAATAATCTACAAAAAAGGAAAGCTTAATGTTGTTGCAGATGCACTCTCAAGAAAGAATGAAGAGGTGGAAGCATTGCTTTGTGCCATTTCTATTATCCAACCAGATTGGATAACTGAAGCAAGAGATGAATGGAAGAAGGACAAAGATGTATGGACACTCATTCAAAAGTTACATCAAGATCCTAGTACATTTGATACATTTAGTTGGAAAAATGATTCCTTATGGTACAAAGATCGCTTATATCTTTGTCAGAATTCCCAACTAAAACAAAATATTCTTCTGGAATTGCACACTTCTCCTTTAGGAGGACACTCTAGGATTTTTAAAAACTTACCACAGGGTGAAGAAAGAATTTTTTTGGGATGGCCTTAAATCTGATATTCAAAAGTTTGTGGCGGAATGTTTGGTTTTCCAGTAGAATAAAGTGGAGAAAATTAAGACCCCGGGACTTCTACAACCTTTATCCATTCCAAGTCAATGTTTGGAGGAGATTTCAATGGATTTTATCAAAGGTTTACCTAAGTCTAAAGGAAATAATGTCATCAGGGTGGTAGTTGATAGACTTACCAAGTATGCACACTTTTGTGCATTATCTCATCCATTTAAAGCAAGTACAGTTGCTACTACATTTGTGGACAGATTTCAAAAGCTACATGGAAGCCCAAGGGTTATTGTGAGCGATAGAGATCCCATTTTTACAGGAAATTTTTGGACGGTGTTATTTTCTTGTTTGGGTACTCAATTAGCTCATAGATCATCTTATCATCCTCAATATGATGGTCAAACTGAGATAGTAAATAAATTTTCTGAAGGATATCTTCGTTGTTTTGTATCTGATAAACAAACACAATGGGTCAAGTGGTTAACTCTCGCTGAATGGTGGTATAACACTTCCTTCCATACTGCAGCAAAAATGACCCCATTTATGGCACTTTATGGATATCATCCACCATCCATCACATCATCTTTAAGAGAAAATTTGAAGGTTCAAGCAATGGAAGATCACATCAAGCATCAGCAAGAAGTTCTCCAACTCTTAAAGGATAACCTGAATTTGGCACAAAATCGAATGAAACAACAGGCAGATCAACATCGCAGCGAGAGAAGTTTTGAAGTAGGAGATTGGGTATTTTTACGGCTACAACCATATAAACAAATGTCCCTCAAGCAAGCTCAGAAGGATAATAAATTATCACCAAAATACTATGGTCCTTAAAAGGTGTTGCAAAAGATTGGTACTATGGCATACAAATTGGAGCTTCCTGCTTCTTTGCGAGTACATCCAGTTTTCCATGTTTCATGCTTAAAGAAGGTTAATGGTGAAAATCTTCCAGTTCAAACAATATTGCCAGAACTTGATGAGGAAGGAAAAATGATATTGGAACCTGAAGAGGTCACGGAAACAAGAACTCGAAAATTACTGAATCGATCAATTTCAGAGTATCTCATCAAGTGGAAGAACTTACCCACTAAAGATTCTACATGGGAGGATGAAAATTTTATATAGAAGCACCCAGAGCTACTCAAGCGTTGAGGACAACACTTTTTTGAAGGAGAGGGGCATGTTAGGTCCCTATATTACTAGTATAGTCCCTTATTGTTGTTAGTGTAACCCCCTTATTGTTATTATTGTACCCGTGTAACCCCCATTTTGTTATTATTGTGCCCTTAAATTATTATTGTTAGGTCGGCTAGGATTACATTGTGGCCCACTAGGATTACATTATGGCCCCATGGACTCCTATATATAGAAATGAGGTTTTTTAAATTGTATCATCCAATAATTGTTCATTTATGTAATGTATTGGAGGTTGCCTCCTCGAAGTGGCTTAATTCTAAGGCGTTCATATCTCTTTTCTTCTATTTCTGGAGCTGGTTACACAACAGTCTTATTGAGCTAGAAAGAGTGTCTCCTTTCACACTTGGAGTTTTTTTATCCTCCTTTGGAGACTTATGGGATTTTCTACCCATTTATTTACTGTCTACAACTGCTGCTAACTCTAATGTTCCATTTAGCTTGGAAGCTAAAATTTTGGGAACATTATAGTCTTCCCCTCCAAAATATTTTCTTATCCTCAAGAAAATTCATAATGAGAGAAAAATATCTCCCCTCCTCCTCATGTGGCCTCCCATAAATAGCCTCCATCACTGCATCGAGAGAATCTGCAGATATACTGTCATCCAATGCTCCCTCCCAAGTGTGCACAACTAAAGTGTCTGCATCAATCAAAGGTGGAAAGTGTGAATGGAAACATGCCAGCTATCTCATGGCATCCACAAAGTAGGAGTGATGAACAGCATGGTGAATGAGTGCCTCCCTCACCCATGCTATCATCCAAATGAAGTGAGTCACCCTCCAACATGGTAGCTCATGAAATGTCTCCTCCACCTTGCGCTCCTGAAATGAAGGTGGGCTAAATGAATGTACATGATAGGCAAGAGGGCCTATCCCATGTTGTCCTCCTCTCCACTCATGATAAGTGTAGAAGGAATGATGATCTTGGGCTGAAACATGATTTCCCTCCAATGGCAAGAAGAAGATTGAGCCTCCAATGACTCTCCCCCCAAAATCATGAGTCATGCCAACCCAAACCATCCCATTCAAGATGAATGGCACATCATCACCATATGGATTCCAAATCAGAAAATGGTTAAAGGTTATGTGCAAGCTTGGATGATACATATGGTCTCTCTGGTGGATACAACACAGTTCTCCCAACTGGTGCTTGAGAATGTCATATGGTAAGTGTTCCTGCAACAAGTTACAAGCTGGATATGTATGTTCTCCCAACATGGGGAAGTAAGCATCAATGTATATCAGTTGTACATATATAATATAATAATACACTTACCCAAAGTCATGTATATATGGGTTACTATCATCATAAACATTGGCCCTAAAGTGACCATCAAACCCAAAATTACTCTTGCTCTTTTGAGGAGCAATGCACTGTTCAAACATGGTGGGAAAGTAAAAATACTCAATGGAGTAATAAAAAAGTACATAAATGTATTCCCTACCATACATAGTGAGTTGTATGAAAGTGAGACCCTCTAATGAGTCCTCCCATGAGAATCTCCTCATAATAATCTGCAAGAAGAAGGAATACCTCTTCTCCTTGGAATGTTTCATCCATGAGAACATTCTCCTATGTGACAGTGTTGTAGGCCTTAATAATAAGGCTCCATTACTTCTCCCTTTGACATTCCACATGCCAAACCCATCCACCATCAACAATGTTACCGATGAAATAGGTAACCGCAATGTTACCTACTTTTTCTTGGTAGCATAAAAAGCACCCGATTTTGAAAAGTGGTGATGCAGAATCACCATTTTTTTTTTTGGTGCTCATTTTTGACACTCTAATATTTTTATTTATGAAGTATGAATATTTGTTTTAAAATGTTAGTGAATTTCATGTTAATTTTGAAATGTATTGATGCAGCATCAACTCAGCGTCAGCTTTTTTTTTTAGAGTGGTGACTTTCATGCTAATTTTGAAACATATTGATGCTGCATCAACAATTTTTTTTTAGAGCGGTGATTTTCATGCTAATTTTGAAACGTATTGATGCTACATCAACCTTTTTTTTTTAGAGCGGTGATTTTCATGCTAATTTTGAAACGTATTGATGCTGCATCAACCTTTTTTTTTTAGAGTGGTGATTTTCATGTTCGTAATAAAACACAAAACTTAGATAAAAAAAAATATATAAAAACAATAAAAAAAACCAATAAAAATGTAAAAAAAAAACAAAAATAGCTCGTAAAAATAAAAAAATTTAAACAAAAATAAATAAAAAAAACAAAAATATTTGAAAATTATATCAAAGGAAATGACAAAATTTGAAAAAAAAAACACATAATTTAAAGAAAAAAAACAAAAATTGACCAAAAAAATTAAAAAAAGAACATAAAAAAAACATTTTTTTTAAACTTATTAAAAAAACCATATTAAAAAGTTAAAAAAAAAAATTTAAAAATAATTAAAATTACAAAATTAAAATTTAGATTAAAAAAAAAATTTTAAAAATAAAAAATAAAAATAAAAAAATTAAATTCAAAATTTAAATTTAAAAAAAAAAAAATAATAAGAAAAAAAATACAATTTTTAAAATTAACAAAAAAAAAACAAATTAAAAAAAAAAATTTAAAATTGAAAAAGAAAATAAAAATTAAAAAATTAAAATTAAAAAACTATCATTAAAAAAGAAAAAAAAAAGAAAAAAAACACATGCAAATAATTAAAAAACAAATACACATAAATTTAGTGCTTTTTTTTAATGAAACAATTTATAGATTTTAAAAATGAAACACCAAATAAACTAAAAAAATAAAAAAAAAACAATTAAACTAAATTAAAATTTAAAAAATTTAATAAATAAATTTTAAATTTAAAATTTTAAAATATAAGTAATCTATAATAGTAAATATAAAAATAAAAGAAAATTAAAAAAAAAATTAAACAAATTGAATAAAAAAAAAAATTTAAATTTTTTGAAATTAAAATTTTTTAAAAAAAAAATCAAATTACGATAAAAATATTAAAAATTAAAAATTAAAAATTAAAAATAAAAAATTAAAATCAAATCAAATAAAAAATATACATATATATAAAAAATTAAAAACAACAAAAAATAAAATAATAAAATTTTAAAAAAATTAAAACAAAATAAAAACAAAACAAATTGTATTTTAAATAAAAAATTTAAATTAAAAAAAAAAATTAATTTTTTTGAAAAAAATTTAAAAAAATCAAAATAAAAAAAATCAATTTAAAAAAATTTAAAAAATTTAAAAAAAACCAATTTAAAAAAAAAAAAAATTTGAAAAAAAAAATTTGGGGCGGCGGCGGTGGTGGGGCGGGGCGGGCGCCACCGGCCCTCCGCGCGGGCGCGGAGAGCCGGCGCCGTGGGCGGGCGGGGAGGCTGTGAGCACCGCGCCGCCCACCAGCCCGGCTCTCCGCGCGCCGGGGGGGTGGAGGGCCGGTCGAAGAATCCCGGCCCTGCGCTCCGGGCGGCGGGGCGGGGCCGGCCCGTGGGCGGGCGGGGGGGAATCGGCCCTCCGCTCCCGGGCGGCGGCGGAGGCCGGCCCGTGGGCGGGCGGGGTGGCTGCGCGACCCCCGCCGCCCCGCAGGCCGGCCCCGCAGCCCCAAACGCGGAAAGAGCGGTGGCGCCGCCCCCGCCACCACCACCGCCGCCCCACCACCGTCGCCGCCCCAAATTTTTTTTTTTAATTTTTTTTTAAATTTTTTTTTTTAAATTGGTTTTTTTTTTAATTTTTTTAATTTTTTTTTTTTAAATTGATTTTTTTTTAAATTTTTTTAATTTTTTTAATTTTTTTTTCAAAAAATTTATTTCTTTTTTTAATTTAATTTTTTTATATAAAATACAATTTGTTTTGTTTTTTTTTTTTAATTTTGTTTTTATTTTTTGTAAATTTTATTATTTTTTTTGTTTTAATTTTTTTTTTTTAACTTATTTTGTTAGTAATTTTTATTAAATTTTGCTTCCTTTTTTTTATTTAATCGATTTTTTTTTTTTAAATTTCATAAATTTTCTTTCTTATTTTATAGAATTTAATAAATTTTGTATTTTTTTATTTATTTATTGGAATTTAATATTGTTTTTTAAATGTTTTACTTTTTTATTAATTTTTTTTGTTAATAACATAAAATTTTTATATTTTTATATTTCAATTAAAAATTTTGTATTTAAAATTAGATTTTTTTTTTTTTAATTAAACTTAATTTTTTTTAAATTAATTTGTTTTTAAATTTTTTTATTTAATATTATTTAATATTTTTATATTTTTTTCAATTTTCAATTTTTAATTGATTTTTAAAGTTTTTATTTTTTTTTCTTTTATATTTAAAATTTATTTGTTTATTTGTTTATTTATTAAAATTTAATATTTTTGTTTTTACATTTAATTAGTTATTTTAATATATATATATATATATATATATTTTAAATTTAATAAAATCTGATCTATATACATATTTTAATTTAAGTTCATATATATATTTTATTTTTTGTAATTTAAATTTAATTTATTTTCTATAGTTTATTTGTGTTTCTAATATATATTGTTTTAAATTTAATATTTTCATTGTATTTTTTTTTTAGTTTTTATTTTTTTTACTTTTAATTTAAATAATGTTTTTTTTTTTTAATATTTTTATTTTAAATTTTTAAATTTATTAAAATTTAATATATTTCCTTAAATTTAATTTTTTGTTTTAAATTATTTTATTTTTTTTAAATTTAATAAGCATTTTCTTTTTCTTTTTTAAATTTAATTTCTATATTTTATTTTTTATAATTTCCTTCTTTTTTTAACTTTTTTTTTTTTTAATTTAATATTTTTATTTTGCTTTTATTTTTATTTTTTAATTTCTATATTTTTTAAAATTTCAATCTTAGTTTTTTTTTTGTTTATTGTTTTATTTTTTTTTCCTTAAATTTTAGGTTTTTTTTAGTGTTTGAATTAAAAAATTTATTTTGTTTTTATTTTTATTTTTTTTTATCTTCATATATTTTTAAATTTTAAGCTTTTAAATGTTTTTATTTTTTAAATTTATTTTTTTCTTAAATTTTAGGTTTTTTTTAATGTTTGAATTTTAAAAATTAAAAAATGTTATTTCTATTTTTAAAAATGCGAAAAGTATGACAATTTTTTTTTTTTTGTTATTCCAGCATCAACTGGTTTTGTTTTGAGGGTGTTTTTTCAATCTTTTTACAACAAACAATTTTGTTTTTAGCATAATTTTAGAAAATGTTGAAATTTGACCTTAAAAAAAAAACAATTGCGTTCTGGAAGACACACTTTTTTTTTGGGGGGTGTTTTTTCAATCCTTTTTTCAACAAACAATTTTGTTTTTAGCATAATTTTAGAAAATGTTGAAATTTGACCTTCGAAAAAAAACAAGTGCGTTCTGGAAGACACATTTTTTTTTTGGGGGGTGTTTTTTCATGTTTTTTGAGCGTTTTTGGGCTAGAGTTCCCGTTTTGAGGTCAGGTTACCTATTTCATCGGTAACATTGTTCATCATGCTGCTATGTGAGAAGATCATATTTTGGCATGGAAGTCTCTCATGATCCTTCAATACTGAAGGGTAGCCTCCTTGCACCATGAATGTGCCTTTCTTCTCTTCAGAAATATCATGAAATGTATGGGAAGAATTTTTCCCATACTCTCCCAAGTGTAACCATAGCAAAAAAAATTGTTACTGCCTCATCTCTCCCTCATACAAGCCATAGAGTAAGATCATGAAGTTCAACTTGTATGATGCGCCATACGAACAAGTCTCCTACTTCTCTATCATATGGGTGCCATGCCATCCAATCGATTTTTCTCTCCATACAAAGCTTCCCTTGAATAAAAACACATCAGCAATACATGGAAGCAATATGCAGTAAAAAAAAGTTGCCAAGTGACAACCGGAGAGTGAATATTGGTCCCCATCATGGAACCAGTGTAGCGCATCCTTGGCCTGCATCAAAATAAGAAATAAAAAGTGCTTTGCTAGCCACTTGTTTGTTGCCATATTCACTTCATAAGATGAAAACATGAAGTCATAATATGGTGTCATTGTTGCACACCAAGAGATATATGGCTTCCCCTATAGCTCACAAAAAGGATGGCCAATATCAATGCTACAAGTAGCTACAAGTACATCATCATATAATATGCAAGAAGAAATTTTTCCTCTTGTTATATCATGTTGCTAAAATAAGGGAAAGAAGTACAATACAAAACATGAAATGATACCTCCTCCATTATGTACTTGATATCTTAAGCTGAGATGGCTCAACTGGAAATTATCCCTCACTCCCAATGAGTAGGAAGGTAGTTGTGACATCCTCTCTATCACCATCCGGGCTATGTATCTCTCCATATGCTGATATATGTCATGCTGGATGCCCTCCCAAGTGAACTCCTCCATCAACTGGAAATATGCATCAAAGTGCATAGAAGAGAAGTCCTCATGTGCTGCATGTAAAAATTTCTCCTTGAAACTAGAAGATCTAGTCAAGAAGATATGTCCATAGGAATAGATGACCACATCATCCACCATGTACCTATAATCTTCATCTGGGTCATCAAGAATCATGCATGCACCAAGATCCTTGGAGTACTCTACCAAAAGTTGAGATCTCCAATAAGGATCAATCCTCCTCAGTGACAGCGCTGGTGATCTGGCATGTGAAGCTCCAATCATGTTGTTGCCTGCTACTTTGACATCCCCCATGCCAAATTTCTCCTCCAAACTCTTCACCTCTCCAAAATCCAAGAGTGGTGAACCCAAAGACAAGATGTATCTCATCAACTGAAGATCAGGTGACCTCCCAGGTGGAATTCCTTGATGTAGTGACACATCAATTTCAAGAGTAGACTGCATATATGATTGGGCAACCTTGCCTTTGCCCTCACTATGAAAATCAGTCTACCTCTTCCTTGCATTAGCCTTCTAAAATAGATAAGGGTGTGTTATCCTTATCAATTGATGCTGCTCTTCCTCCCTTTCTTCTCCTTCCAGCTGCAATGCTGCACAACCATGCTTCTCACTGATTGTGTTTGGACCTCCATGTATGAGATCCTGGAGAAATCCTTGCAAGGATACAAGAATCCCTCTCATTGGAGCATGTGCTCCTCTTCCATCTGCATGATGCACTGGATGTGCTCTAGATGTGATAGTGTTGTTGCCCTCTTCTTCATCAATGTGTGTAGGAAACATCTCAACAATTGGATCCCTTTGTGAAAAATTGATCCCCATGCCCTCTTGTTCAAGAATATGAACTGGAAGTTTTGATTCTGACAATGTGTAATGCAAGACATTAGCTCCTCTCATGGTTTTTTGAAATGGAGTTTCATATATCACATGCAAGGGTTTTTTTTTCTCAAGTTTTCCTTGCTCGTGTGTCTTAGGAAAATTTTCACCAAAACTCTGCATAAATGTTTTTATGAATCTTGAAAAAGAGAGTATTGGCATTCTTTAAGGAATAAGATTAAAAAATCCACCATGCATGAGCCTTACCTCTGAAATGTAGCGCTGCAACTCTGATAGCTTCATCTCTGGAAATATGGTGCAACTGCAAATAGGAGTTTAGCTCCTTCACCCAAGTTCCAACTGAACATGTAGGTGATCTGGAAAAAGTAGATAGAAGAAATCTATATGCATCCTGTTGTTGGCTCTTCTCCATCTGGATCTTGCAAAACTCTTGAAAATCAGTATGATCTCTAAACCTCTCAGTTTGAGATTCATACTCCCGCAAAAAATCACTAAGAGTCATTCTCTTAGGCATTCTTCCTCCTCCCATCCATCTCAGGATAGCTCTAGGCATTTGAATGTGTTGTGCATCATGGATTGCAGCTACATGCTCACACTCACCATGTAAAAATCTAGATTCAGCTCTAGAATCAACCTCCCTTGGAGATTTCATCTCCAATCTTATTTTTCTTCAGCTCTCCTTGAAAGTTCTTCGTATTTTTCGGAAGAAGCTTTGCAATATTTTCTTCCTTTATTCTTTCACATACTAAATATTTCTGGATTTTTTCCATCTCTCCTTCTTCTGATAGCTGGATCTCACAGGCTGAGCCAGAGATCATGCTTTGATACCACTGTAATGTTCCTTTTTTAGGACTGCTCATGAATCATGCATTAAAATGAATTCCCAGCAACATATGCAATAAAATAGTGAAATAATCACTTGGATCCCATGTATACATCTATGTAGCATGTAAATACAAGAGGATATCAGAAATAAATGGAACTAGGTGGGTTAAACAGACCTCCCACACTAGTGTAGCTGAAAATGACTAAAAACCCCAAAACTGCATTTTACCAGAGTTGCTACATCAATGGACTATGCAGTCTAAAGAGGGTTTGAACATAAAAATATGGGAGAAAAATATATCTACTCATATATTAATGAATAATGCTAAAGTACAGAGATCTAGTCTCCTCATACAAAATACAAGAGAACCCCGCAAGGGTATCTTGTCAAACACTCTGCATACAAAATGTGATATTCAGAAAATAATTGAACCACCACTGCAACACTAAAGCACATGAGTGTACAAGGCTGAAATATGTATGATATGATGTAGATCCCTCAAGGGATTCCTCCCATGAAACGATGAACCTCTCAATCACAAGGAAACTTAGCAACGGAGCCACCAAACCATGCAATGAACACTACCTCCAAAATAACGCATTCCCTAGCAGAAAAAGTGTTGGGAATGTATGGGAAATGTGTGGTCATACCACAGGTCTGAAATAAGCTTTGGAGCTCTCCAAACAGATCTCTCAAGTGAAGGAAACCTTCCTCCAATGAGAAACTAGCTCAAAAGCCGAGATTCCAATCCCTTCCACTGCTGCACCCAACAACACTGCACAATCTCCAGAAAAGTTGTGATGATGAAGATGGATGAAGCTTGGCCTGAAAAAATTATGTGGAATGATGAATAAAAACTCTCCGAATGAGCTCCTCAAAGGAAAGAGGTGTGATTCCTGCCCAGGAACACCCAAAGCTAAACAACACTGCAACTTTTCTAAGAAACAAAGCAGCAACAATTCTTGGCAGCCAAGAATAATAATCTACAACATGATGGATAATGCTTCCATCCTCTTCCTTAAATAAGATATGAGTATTCTTTCCCTTTTCCCCACTCACTTAGGTTACTTCTAACCCAAGTTATATTTCCCTCCAAAATTGCGTTATCCATTCTAGGATTCCTCCTCCACTAAAACTGCGCTATTGACTTAGTCAAAGTAGCTCCAATTTAACCCTGTTCACACATGGAGGTGTCTTATTGAGCTAGAAAGAGTGTCTCCTTTCACACTTGGAGTGCTTTTATCCTCCTTAGGAGACCTATGGGCTTTCCTACCCATTTATTAATCGGCTACAACTGCTGCTAACTCTAATGTTCCATTTAGCTTGGACGCGAAAAATTTGGGAAAATTACATTAAACTTAACCTTAACATTAACCCTAACCTAGCTATTACCTTACCCTTAACCTTAACCTTGATCTTGACTATAACCTAACCCTAAATTTGACCAAACCCTTAACATTAACCTTAACCTTAACCTTTACTTATCCTTAATCTTGACCTTAACCTTAACATTAATTTTAACCTTAACCTTACCTTAATCTAACCTAACCTTAACCTTAACCTTACCCTTAACCTTAAAAGTAACCTTGAAATTAACTATAACCTAAACCCTAAACCCTTAACCTTAACCTTAACCTTAACCTTATCTTATCCTTAAACTTAACCTTAACCTAACCTTAACCTTAACTTTACCTCAACCTTGACTGTAACCTTACCTTAACATAACCTTAACCTTGACCTTGACCTTAACCTTAACCTTACCCTTAACCTTCACCTTAACCTAATCTTAACCTAACCTTAACATTAACCTTATCTTAACCTTACCCTTAACCTTATCTCAACCTAAACTTAACCTTAACCTTAACCTAACCATAACCTTAACTATAACCTAACGCTAACCTTAACCTTAACCTAACCTTAACCTTGACCTTAACTATAACCTAACCCTAACCTTGACCAAACCTTAACCTTAACCTTAACTTCACTGTTAACCTAATATTAACCTTGACTTTACCTTAACCTAACCTTAACCTTAACCTTCCCATAACCATAACCTTAACCTTGAATTTACCCTTAACATAACCTAAACCTTAACCTTAACCTTAACTTGACTAAACCGTAACCTTATCTTTGACCTTAAACTTAACCTAACCCTAAGCTTGAACAAACCTTAACCTTAACCTTAACCTTCCCATAACCTTAACCTTAACCATAACCTAACCTTAACCTTAACCTTACTAAAACTGTAACCTTAACATTAACCTTAACTTTACCCTTCACGTTGACCTTACCCTTAACCTTCACTATAACCTAACCTTAACCTTAACCTTAAATTTAACCTTAACCATAACTTTAACCTTAACCTAACCTTAACATTTAACCTTACCCTAACCTTAACCATAACCTTACCTTAACCTTAACCTTACCCCCTTAACCATAACCTTAACCTTAACCTTAACCTTAACCTTAACCTGACTAAACCCATAACCTTAACCTTACCTTAACCTAACTTTAACCTTAAACTTAACCTTACCCTTAACCTTAACCTTGAACTTAACTATGACCTAACCCTAACCTTGACCAAACCCTTAACATTAACCTTAGCCTTAAACTTTACTTAACCTTAACCTTGACCTTAACCTTAACCTTAACTGTAACCTTAACCTTACCTTAACCTAACCTAACCTTAACCTTAACCTTACCCTTAACCTTAAACTTAACCTTGACCTTAACTATAACCTAACCCTAACCTTGACCAAACCCTTAACCTTAACCTTACCCTAATCCTAACCTTAACTTTGACTTTATGCTTAACCTTAACCTTCACGTTAACCTTTACTTTACCTCTAACCTTAACCTTAACCTTAACATTAACCTTAACCTTAACCAAACCCTTAACATTAACCTTAACTTAACCTTAACCTTAACCTTAACCTTAACCTTAACCTAAGCTTAACATTGACCTTAACTATTGTTACACAACAATTTTTCACCGTCCCTACAATCCCTCGCCCCACATATTGGAGGGTCTTTCCCTTGACCTGTGAGTAGTGTCATACTCTGCAAATACTTTCTTTGCATCCTTCTGCATAAGGATATGATTTCTCCTATTGAACATTTCCTTAGGAAGAACCCAAAAACCCATGTTTTGGCATTGCCGTGGGTAGCCAGTTCATCCCTCGTGCCAATGGGGAAAATATACACTAGAGGTTTCACCAGTTGGCACTCTTTCCCTGTGTTGTACCCACGCCAACCTTTTTTGGAATGTTTTTTTAACAAATTGGAGGCGGAAGTTTCCTTTAACCACCTCGGGAATGACTCATTGCAAGTGGTTAAACTCGATAAAACATGGATCTCTACCTTTAGGAAATGGTTGATGGAACATTCTAAGAGGATAGGACTCCCCCCATGATTATAGGGATCCTAACTTCTCCTTCTCCCTCTATATAAACAAGCCTTCTCCCTTTACATCAGCTAGTTGAAACAGTAGCTGAGCATATAGCCAAGAAGCTATGCTTGGAGGAGAGACATTATAGCTGAGTAATTGTTATAGAGAAGGTCGAACCAAGGAGAATATCGTAGAGAGAGCCCCGTCTGAATTCCCGATGAGCTTGTGATACGTGCTCCACTGGAACCCTGCTGGAGGAGATCGCAACGTCGAAGCACCGGTTGTACTCTTTCTTCTTTAAATTAATATACTCGACTATGATATTGTTTCCATCTCTGTGTTATGTTTATTTAATGCATGTGATTTAGTCTTCTTTGACTGAATGATGGTTAGGAATGCGAAATATTATGTTGTGTATCATCTTCGTCCCTTGTGTATGTGCAGGTATCCGGGCATGAAAACGAGCGGATCGTGATCTGCCGAATTGGGAGCGGGAGGTAGCTATTCTTGCAGTTGACACAACAATGCAAGACCTAAGGTAGGTGATCTACCGAGTCTTTTTCCATTCTTAGATAGGAATTGATGTCATAGCATGTTTCATTTGTGGCTAGACCCACCCTAGGGCTGGTGGGATTGCCTCTATCTGTAGAGGGAATTTACCTCACCAACAAATTGACGACTCCACTTGGGATCAGTGCGAGTTTGACTTTTGTCTATTAGATCTTCTTCTTGGTCTTTTCTTACTTAGATTGCCTTTCTAGATTTTTTTTTTTGAGTCTCAGACCTCTGTTTAGCCCTAGAGGATCAGTTTTGACCTCTATTTTTCCAAATTTTCATCTTCTCATAGTTGGCTTGATTGGCGCAGTTTCCAGCGTGACAGTCTCACCCACTTGCCCAAATTTCTAGTTTATCACCCGCGCCATCTCCTATCTACCGCTGATTACAACCAGAAAGTCACACCAATTCATGTAGGTGCTATGGTTTTCCTTGTTTTGGGATTTTTTGGTCCATCCTGGTGTCTCTGGGTGTTTTCTTCACTTTTTTTGAGTGCTTTGGGTTTGTTTTTAACTGTGATCAGCCTTCTCCCTTCAGTTTTTCATCCATTTATTTCAGCATCTTGGATTTAGGGTTTTCTAGTAATTTGGTATGCTAAGCATCCTGTTGGAGTTCAGGTCTCTTGTTTCGCGGTCACTTTCGTTAGTTGCTTGGTTGCATTCAGCTCCCTGGGTCCGTTTTGAGTGGTTGCTTTTGGTGAAATCAGTCTTGAGTGAGTCTTGTATCTTTCATTTAGTTTCACTTCCTATCACTCCAAGCATAGCTCACATTGCTTGTATGGGTCCATTTTGACATATTTCTTCGATTTGAGAGATTGTGACATTGGTTTGAGTTTTTGTCTTGTTTTCTTTTGAGTTGTTTGAGTTGCCTTGTTTCAACTCTTGCATTGGCATTCTTGAACTAGTGTGAAGATTCATTTTTCATGTTATTTAGTACACTATTTGCTATATTACATTGAAAAACCAAAAAAATATATTTTTTCTTGCATTTGTTTTGTTTGCATTGTAGAATTGAGAAATATTTTGCATAAATAGCATTCGACATTCTAGGAAAGATTCTTCGTTCTCATTAGTTTGCATCAGGTTCTGTAGTGAATACTTCTGTGTGTTTTCATTGTTTGTTATCGCTTGAAATTCCTAACCTTCTTGTAGATAGCTCTTCATTGAATGAAATGGTATTTTATGGAATGTAGCTTGCATTCAGGAATTTGTGAGATTCAACATTCGGTAGGACCTTGGAATTGAAACATAAATACAAGATCAACTTAAAATTTATTCAATTAACCTAAGGCAACATTGAAACTTAACGAAACATTTAGTGGTCTAAGTTAGAGACATGTTCTGGTGTCTTAAAACCTAGTAGTTTCACTCGCCATCTGGCTTCAGACAGCGCTAGTACAAAATTGTGCTCCCTGTACCGTCGAGTATATAAAGGGAGACCCCTATAGGTTGCAATCCTTTTATCCATAGGAAGCCGAGTCTGCCACCTTGTAACCGTGATACACCAAACACAACATTCGGGGAGACTACCTGCTCGTACGTCAAGTCCTTGGTTGATTCTTCTTTCATTTTATAACCATGGTGTATATGGCAGTTCACGGGGACCTGGTACACCCTTTTACCTAGACTACCTGAGTAGTCATTTTTGATCTTTACTGACACCATAAACTTGAAAATATCATCGAGCACTTTTCCTTTCGCGCTCGCTAAAAACCGAAAGAGACTAGAGTCATCCTTGACTATTTCTTGACTCTTAAATCATGAAACAACAAACTTTTGTTTCAATGTGGTAAAATAAACTCTCTACGATTACATGCCCATTAAAGATTGATTATTTGGCCTATATATGTTTTCCTTGGTTTTGATCCAAGTGTCTTAATTTTAGATCTTTTTCCTTTTTCCGGTGTTCTACAGTCACAGTGATGAAACCATCAGTTTCGTCTACTGGCAGTCCTTTCTCTGATGATTCATCTGAAACTTCATAGATATTCGGGTTTGCTGAGCTTCAACAGCCTGTAATCCCGTCTGAGTATCCCTTTGGGGAAATAGTTGAGTTCCATTGGCATTTTTCCAATGCTTGGTTTGGATTTGGGGTTGGGAAAATTTCCCCCCTCTTACATCAGGATCACCATTTTGGTTGCTATCATACCTCCTAGCCCCTGTACTCTTTTACAAGATCTTATGGTGGATTCAGAAATGGATTCCTCTGGTCCTATGACAGTGAGGGCATTCTAGTTTCTGATGAAAAATACCAACTCTTCCTAGAATACATCCAAACAGAACCTGCTCAATCATCACCTTTGATGTCGCTTCCAGCCGAGTATAGGTTTTTGGTTGATATTATGGCTAGTATTTCCTCCATGGCAACATCAAATCCTTCAATGGGTCTAATCCTTCCATCCTTAGGTGTGTCACTGACGACACCTATCTCATCATTGACACATTTTGTCACGTCTGCTCCCACTAGGCCCATTGTCTGTGTGGCTGCTTCGGCACCAGTTGTCACTGCACAGTCGTCAGAAGTTTCAACTATGGTAGAGACTTCAATTGCCATGGAAATCCCTGACGGCCTTTTGCTTGAGGAGTATCGACTGGCTGTTCAGTAGCAGAACTCCCAGACTTATCAGTCCCCTTAGGATCCTTATAGGTCTTATTTTTATTGTTATGGAGTAGATGGTACTCCGATTTAATCACTTCCTTTTCAACATGACGAGCAGGGAAACCCTATCTACTTGCATACTCCTGATGCTTATCAGTTTCTTTCCGACATTATGCATCCCTCTAACCAACAAGGACAACCCTTTCAAGGACAACCTTCGATTCAGTAGGGGTATGCTCATGAACAACAAGGAAAACCCTTTCAGGGACAACCTTTGGTCCAAAAAGGGTATGCATGCGACCCACAAGGGAAACCCTTACAGGGACAACCTTCGGTCCAGCAAGGATTTTTTTACAGCCCGCAAAGGCAACCTTACAATCCTCAAGGTCAACCTTTGACAACCGAGCCTGTGATCCAACCAAGGCAACCTGAAGGACCAGGTAGGAAGCCGATTTATCAACCTAGACCTTCATAAGGTCCTGGGGGACAGATTCATCCATCTCAACCTTTGGTGCAACCTCAACAACCCTATCTTCCGATTAATCCAAATTTTTTCACAGCCAGGGCCCTCTTATGGTCCTGCTCCAGGCCAACCTATTTATCAGGCACAACCTGGTCCTTTGCAACCATCAGGCCAACCCGCTTAACTCGGGAAACCTGGTGGCCCTCAACCATGATGCCAACCTGCTCAACCGGGGCAACTTGGTGGCCCTCATCAGATAGTTCAACCTGCCTAGCTAGGCCAACCTGCACAGCCTATTCACCCTGCTCAGTCGTCGCTCCACTATATGCCGCAGCCAAATCAACCACTACGCCCGACGTATCTGGCTCAGCAGGGCCCCACTTATCAGTAGCTTGTTCAACCCTAAGGCGATTATTTTCCTCAAGGTCAATATTGACCAGTCTACAACCCACCTCAAGGTTCTGCTTATTACCCTCAACCACTAGGCTATAATTATACTCCACAATAGAATCCTTATGCTGCTCAATCGATACCCTCGTATACTCAGAATCAGTATCCTGGTTATCAACCCCCGTATCCTAGTTCTTAGCCACCATATCAACTAGCTTATACCCCTTATGGTAAAAATGCTTTGGGATAGAACCAATGGGTGCAGAGTTATACTCAACCAGAATGGAGTATGGGTACAGGTCCTTACCGAGGACCTACCATGCCGTTTAATCCTCAATTAACTTTCCTCGATACATTGGAGCTACCAGATGTGTCAAAATTGACAAATGATCCCATTATTCATAATGCATATTAGCCTCCGGTCCCGAAAAAGGTTCCTGGTGATTTTCCCAAGTTTTAGGGAAAGTCTGGAGAAGACCCCCAAGCTCATGTCATGACATACCATTTATGGTGTTCTTCCAATTCTTGGGTGGACGACTCTATTCAGCTCCGTCTCTTCCAGTGCACTCTTACTGGAGCTGCTGCTAAGTGGTATATTGAGCTACCTCATGGCATCTTTCAAGATTTCAATACCCTTGCTATGGCATTTCTGACTCATTTCCAGTTTCCGGTTCGTAATGAAGCCGGGACTCATCTCCTCACATCCTTGAAACAGGATCGAGCTAGCCATATCTCGGACCAAATTCATGAATGGAGACAAATTCATCGTTTGATCAAGTTTGAGATTCCTGATCAGCTTCTTACTCATCAGTTCACTACCTCTTTTGTCAATCATATTGTGAAAGACATCGCCATGGGGACATGTGTAACCGAGGAAAAAGCCACGCTTGTGCCCAGTACCTTGATTTAGTGTACTCTCAATCAGGCATTTTTTACGACATCTTGACTGAAGCTCCACATACTGGGGCCTCTAAAGCACCGGCTACTCCATCATTTGATGACATTATTGGTTTCGTATCTCAGACTTCACGCAAGTCTTCCAGTGGGAAGTAGAAATCAAATTCTTCCAATAATTATACTCCTCAGGCTTCCCCAGATTCTGGTAAAACCAGGGAGGTCAAGGCCAATCAGGCAAATCCTATGGAAAATAATTCCAAGGGAAAAAATAATGGAAAAGGAAAGGCTAAATCCGATGTCCCAAAACTGGAATCGTCTAAACCTCGTACTGATGATGGTTCGCAATGAAAGCCGAACTATCCCTATCTCATTTATGAAGAGGATCACTACACTAAGGATTTTCCTCGACGATCTGAGGTTATTCAACTACTCAAAGGTCTTAAGGAAACTCCATCGGTCCTTAAAGAACCTTTCCCATCTCATCAGACCGAGATGGTCTATCAATCAACACCATCTACATCGTTAGGCTCTCAAGTTTTCATGATGAACGGTTTTGCACCCATTACCATCGCTACTCGATTGAAGGATTATGCTAGATCATGCCAGGTAGTCGGGAAAGAGGTCGTTGATGGTCCTCCTCCCCCACCTACCTCTGATCCCCTTGAAATTGAGAAGCCCAGTGCTGAACCCGTCATTCGGCCACCTTCCAAAGGTGTTGTCTAGAAATATTCTTATAACCCTAAAACCCATGCTGCTCAGCATTACAGTATTGTTGAGGATTTGGATCAGGTGCCTTCTGCGATGTCCATGTTAGAAGTGCTCCAGATTTGTCCGTCTCAATGGAAAGCATTGTTATCCGTGATCAGTGGGTGTTTGGTCAATTTAGTGTGTCCTAAATTGCTAACATAAATTATCAACCAGGGATTCGTAAACTGACGAAGTGTGGCGCACTATATGTGCAAGATAACCTATCTCTTACTTTTTGTCATTTTTGGATTTTTATTGATCTTGGTTGGTTTCCTAATGTGAGATGGAAATTCTAAAAGACAAGTATGGTTATGAATATTCAAGGCAATGATGTCCTTTATAATGATTTACCAACTTGAAACTGAAAAAGGAATTTGAAGCATACAATGAAAAAACTTGAAAGGAAATGAAAATGTGCTACTGAAATGAAAAAGGTGCTGCTAATCTAATAAATCAAAATAGTGAACTAGTGAGCATGAAACCAAAATATTCTTGCTGCTGTCTAAACACAAAAGAAACTATGCTGAAAGAAATCCAAAAGTTGCAATAAAGTAAATCTAAATCAAATTACATCAACTTGTCTTCTGATCCCTCATCATTAGTCCAGCTATGATTTTCGGAAGTAACCATAAAAAACTTGAGTAACTGATATCTAACTTGCAGAAAGTAAACTAATATCAAACCACACATTCATAATTCAATCCCTCACCATCAGTCCAGCTGTGGCTTTCGGAGGTAACTGAAGATGTCATGCACAATTTAATATTTCTAACTTGCAGAAAGAAAACTAATATCAAACTACACATCCATAATTCAATCCCTCACCATCAGTCCAGCTGTGGCTTTCGGAGGCAACTGAAGATGTTATGAGCAATTTAATATATCTAACTTGCAGAAAGGAAACTAATATCAAACTACATATCCATAATTCAATCCCTCACCATCAGTCCAGCTGTGGCTTTCGGAGGCAACTGAAGATGTTATGAGCAGTTTAATATATCTAAATTTGCAGAAAGGAAACTAATATCAAACTACAAATTTCATAATACAATCCCTCACCATCAGTCCAGCTGTGGCTTTCGGAGGCAACTGAAGATGTTATGAGCAGTTTAATATATCTAAATTTGCAGAAAGGAAATTAATATCAAACTACACATTTCATAATACAATCCCTCACCATCAGTCCAGCTGTGGCTTTCGGAGGTAACTGAAAATGACATGAGCAATTTAATATATCTAAATCTAACAACTGAAGCAAATGTGCAAGACTGAAATAAACAAAGCAATACCGGAATTAAACAAAAACTAAGAAAAAATAAATTAACAGCAGAACAATATTGATTCCATGTCATTAGTCAAAAGATATGCAAATGCCTGGGCTGCCATGAAAAATTATGCTAAAAGCTATGATTTTAGAAAGCAATCTAAGTAAGGAAATATGACAAAACAGAATTGAAAACAACTTATCTAGAAAACATGTAAAAGCCTCCTTGGATAGCAGGGGCCTCTGCTACCAATTTGGTGAAGTCCTTCAGCTCCTTAAAGATAAGATCACAATAGCATCAAAGAACTAAGCTTCTTTATTCAAAAACTCATAAATCTACATCCCATTCCATCTTTGAACTTTGTTACAAATCTACTTCCTCATTACTTTCTCATTACTTATGATAGGAGAAAGCTTCTCCTATTTATACAAAATATGAGGATACATCTCATTAATGGGAGTCCATGAATCTCTCCCTCCATCTCTAGAGTTACAATCAAAATAGGAAATGATAAGACACATGTCTTTCTAGAGTTTTAACACAACTTGAGGAATGAGACACATATCTTCTTAGAGTTTCAATACAACAAGGAAGTGAGACACATATCCTCTTGATCCCATAATCTTCTCCAACCAAATTCGAATTTGGCTTTAGAGTGCCACATAAGGGTCTTCTAGAAGTCTCCTTTTGACCTACACATGTCATAAAACTCATAACACATATATAGATATATGAAACTATGTTAATTTTCTAGTTTCTAATCATAAATTCACTTAAAATACATAAAATAAATAACTTTGGAAAACAAGGATCCCAACCCATATATTTATGAAAATGGTTACTTGATGTAGGGTTTTAGGTCAAATGGCTATGAAATAAGAGCTAAATGGTTATGACATAATGGAAATATGTATGAATATGGAGAACATTTTTGAGACTCAACAGTGGGATCGATCCTACTAATTCTAGCCTTCTCTCCTTCGATCTAGAGAATTCCGTCCCCCAACATTCGCACCAGATTGCGCTTGTTATATAGGTCGATATCAATGGTCTCAACATCCATAGATACATAGTGGATGAAGGTGCATATACCTACATTATGTCATCTACTTGCTGGAAGGCTATTGGCTCTCTATCTCTTAATTTGTCACCCAATTCCCTTGAGGAATTCGAAGGAAGGGAATCAAAACCATTGGGTGTTCTCACTATCTTACCGATCACATTGCAAGGAAAGAATTTCAACGTTGAAGTAGAATTCATTGATGCCAAACTCAACTACAATCTTAGACGCATGCTATGTTGTGCCTTTCGTCCACCCTCCTTCGACTTCTGAAGTTTCCACATGAGGGAAAAATTATTACTGTTCATTAGTTATCATTCTTTACCTCATCTTCCGAGAAAAACGTGCCATACGTGGATTAGATTCCTAATCCCCCTGACAGCATAGGTCCGGGTATTTTCAAAGATCCCTCTCTCATGGGTATTTTTCCAATTCCACCACCAAATACCGTTCAAGTCAATATGGTCTCTCGGTCAGATGACCCTTGGATCATCCCTTCGACTGAACAGGTTGATTAATTTGGAGATTCAATGTTGCTTAGTCCCATCGAGATCAATTATTGTGAGCTAACAACTACATCTGATTCTCCCCCTCCTAAAGCTGCTTCTTTGAGCATGTCTCTTGATGTGTATTCTCAATCCCCCTGGCTCGGTGATGCGGATTCTCCCGATCCTCTGAAAGAAGTGTTTCCATCCGATGAGGCTATTTTTTGTGCTCAACCTAGTCTCCTAAATTGAGTTCATTAATTGTCAACCAGGGTTGGTAAACTGCTGAAGTGTGGTGCACTATATGTGCCTAGGTATTTGTTTCTCACTACATTGTGTCTAGTGTTTTATGATGTTTTTGGTTTTTTATGGTTTTATGCTCACAAGGTAAAGAATTAAATGTTGATGAAAAGAAGCTACTGGTTAAAAACAGAGTGAAGTCTAAATTATGGATGGAAAATGACAAATGCAAATACTAAAACAAAAAAAAGCCTAAACTAGGGCTAGCAAAATACAAAGCTTGATAATGACTTCAAGGAAATAAATCACAACATGAGCTTAAAATTGTCCAATTCATTCACTAAAGATTTTTTGGAAGAGCGTGAGAAATGGGCAAGTTAAGTATAAATGAAGTTCTCCTAACTAAACAATCAAACAATCAACTTACAATGTTACAACATCTCATCCATGATTAAAGGTCTATTGGAATATATTTGGAAAAGAAAATTTGTAGCACCATAAGATTTCTATTCTAAACTAGCTTCTAATTCTGTTCTACAACTCAATTTAACACCACTAGGCCTCACTCAGAAGTTATAGATTTCCTTTTTAGAATGGTCTTTTGAGAAAAGGCTTGTTTGTGAAATGGTAAAAAGGTTGCAAAATACTCTAGGTCTTAGACTGATACTAACTCCTGTCCAAATGATTGTATATTAATATAAGGTTGGAACAAAAGAAGGTTTTGTAAATAATGAAGACCATGGTATTTAAATTTAACAACTAATATAATTTAAAAATTCAATGGATGACAACTAAACTGGAGTGCTAATACAGTGAGCTAAAACTAAACTAAAGTGCCACTAGTCTATTTGAAGTACAGTTAACAATGTTAAACTGAAAAGCCATTATCAAACTGGAAATGAAATGAAAGAGTTGAACCACATGCATTCTACCTCTGGAGTGCTATAACTAAGTTAACATGCAACTAACCTAAGGAATTCTACAGCCCATCTCGTTCAGTATGAATGATATTTTGGAAGAGTTTGTGAGAACAAGTATGGCTATATTATTCAATGCAATTTAACATAAACACAAGAATGAAAGCAAATACAGCTAAAATCTAAGACACCACGGCTACCTTTTACTCATTGTTATGATATTTTGGAAGAGCTTTGTAAGAGTAAGACTGGCAATGCCACTTAGTGTAAACTAGCAACTAAAAACTACAATACCACAGTTATGCCTTATTCATCATAATGATATTTTGGAAGAGCTTATTAGAGTGAGTCCAACTATGATAATTAACGAAAGAAAATTCAATAAAAACCTACAATATCACAGCTATTCCTTATTCATCATAACGATATTTTGGAAGAGCTTATTAGAGTAAGTCCAACTATGATAATTAACGAAAACAAGTATGAACATAAACTTCAGAAACTTTCCTAAACTAGAAATAAAAAGAAGACTAAAATACATATCTACTGTATAAACAAGGCTGCTAAGGAGGCAGGGGCCCTCTACCACCAGAGTAGCATGAAATCTAGTTTAATATTGACTCAACATGTTCAAGGAAATGCTGCTTCTTTCATTAAAGAGGAATCACTTCAAAACAGAGAACTCTCGGACTTCAAATATCTAGCAGTCAACCATAAAATCTAACAAAAATCTAACCTCTTCTCTCGGTTTCCCGAGCTACATTTATAGCAAATTTACATAACAGAACTTGAGATAATACAGGGATTAATGTCTTTCCATATTAAAATCGAACTAGAACTCTAAAGGTGGCATTGTAATATGAAAAAGGACATCTGGACTGTCCTTGTCCTATTAGGAGTCTATCTCCTATTTTGAGTTCCCGCGTGCATAACAACGTACAGAATTCTGTTCGATCTTCATGGAGAGCAAAAAATGCTGAGGGCATGACGTGGAATACGACCATGTGTGGATTTCCTGAGAGGACATCTGGAACCTGCTTAAACATGAAGATGGCTGCAGAATTGGCAACTGGCTACAGAATGTCTACATTCTGTAGCTAGTTTCAGTTCAAAAAGTACTACAATGAAAAAATCATAAAAACATAGCAAGTTAGCCATGATATTCATTCTTAAAGAAATTTTAACTAATTTCATTGATAATTTGAGCCTGGGATTAATAATGGTCAAAATAAATGGAGTGGAATGTGGTGGAAGAAAGAACATTTTTGGAGCTCAACATGCCCCCACTGCTAGATTCTTGCATGTCCTCATGCAACTATTCCATGAACTCATAGACCTCTGCAAGAACATCCAACCCTCTTCTTCTACTCTGCCTGGTAGTTAAAGGCCTTCTGGGCTTCCTGATGACTAACTTGAACCTTAAATTGATAAGTGCCCTGATTAACTTTTTGTTCCTCTTTTTCAACTTTTCATTGGCCTTTTCCACTTTGTCCATTTGTAGAGACAGGGTTGAGTTCATATTGGTTTTTAGTTTAACTTGCTCCCTCAGAATATCATTCTCAGTCCTGATATGTCTATTAAGTACTTCTAGCTTGTACTTATCTCTTCTTAGCACATCTATTTCGGACAGTGGAGGACTAGGGGTTCTGTCTCTACTCTCTGAAGCTTTTCTCTCCAATGTTTCAACATAGTTGTAAATTTCTTGCTGTGCAGGATAAATTTCTAGAACTTCTTCATCAAAATCCTCCTTAATAGGTGTTTCTTCGTCTTCTATGTTTATAACTCCAGTTTGTTTAACTTTTTTTTTCTTTAGTATGCCCCTAAGTCTGTGGCTCCTCCTCGGTTGAGATGGCCCTTCTCCTTTTTCTCTGGCAAATCTTCTTATGATCCTCTCTTTCTTAAGCTGCTTCTTAATCTAAACTAATTTTTCAGAGATCATTTCTTCACTACTTTCTTGTATTGTTCTACCAGTTTCAGTTTTGGAGGATTTCCATCTTCTGCTTATTTTTGTAGGTTGATGTTCAGGTGAAGGTTATTTTGGTTCCTCAAAGTGATTTCTCACCAAGAATTATTTCCAATTATCCCCTATTTTTCTCAAATGATGTTCAATAAAAATCTTGACTAAACCATGGTGGTATAAGGTTGTCTCCAGAAATTGAATTCTCTTTTGAACACTTGACGTCATTTTCTTTAAACTTTGAAGCAAGAAATAGGGAAAATTAAGTTCTTCTTCTAGGAAATGCATTATCAACCTAATATGGTAAACATAGAAAGTACCATATCTACCTTCACAAGTGATGAATTTTTTTAGGATAAGCAACATGTTTCTCCATTTGTTATTTAATGCAGAACTAGGGATACCCTTTTTAAAAACAGTGACATCCATACCCGGTGACTTGAGTATCTATTTCCATGCTTCGTTATGGAATTCTCTGTTCTTAAACCACCTTTCTCCTTGTCTAGGTAGTCATGTTGCTTCTGCAATAAAAGCCTTTGTGACAGTGAATTTAATATCTCCAACTTCAACCTTGGCCCCATTAAAAGATCTTGCAAAAGTTTTAGTAACTTCTTTGTGGAAGCCACTGAATTTTTCAAGGAATTGCAACCATCTTGCTTGTTTTAAGATTTCTCAGATTTGGGGATAGCCTTCCAAGTATTTAGTACCAACTGATTCTGTTCTCACGATAAGGCCCATAACTCTTCTTCAATCTTCAATTCACCAGCCTTCTGCTCACGGTGAGAATGGTCGTTAACAAGTTGTTTTTGCTCCCCAAATGTTTCCTCTGTTTCACGGTGACAATGGTTGTTACAAAATGAAATGGTTAAGAGTTGGCCGCGAGAATGAGTGATATGGAATGGTTATGGAATGAATTAATGAGGTGAGGTGAAGAAAACGAATCAATGAGTGAAAAGACCGCGGAGATATTTTGTAACTAATTCAAAAATCACCATTAATGCTTAGTGACGTGACCAATCCAATCACTTTAGCACTTTAACCGTTTAGATTTTGAAATGATGATCGATTATGGGTTTTGAAGTGGTGGAATCATAAGGAGTTTTATCCAAATTTTTTGCAGGAGATTTGTTAGGCAAGATCAACAAAATTAATTAAAACACTTTTTGAATAATATACAACTAAACTACACTAAAAATTTTCATGATATGTCATTATAACCACTTCATACCTTTGCCTTTGCTTTGATTTTCTTGTGATCTTCATATGCTTTGTTTTCTCCTGAAAATCATTAATTTTTTGAGTCTTCATAACCTTCTTAATCTTGGCTTGTTCATGGATATGCAGGATCATTTTTTTGCAAATAAAATGATTGTTGGTCAGTGCCTTCAGGATCTGTAGCTACAGAATGTCTATCTAGCTGTAGAAGTCCGATAAGCTACAGAATGTACCTATAGAGAACTTGAAACATGGAATGGAATGGTTTGGAATATAAGTGGAATGTTGTATGGAATGAGTGAATATGGATGATGAAACATGGTATAATGGGATATGTATGAAGTGAATGATGGAGTGGGATGGATCACAACTTATGAAATGGAGTGAAAAAGTACCCTGCAATTTCTGCTGTGGATTATTCAATTGCAGAAAGAAGATCAAAATTAAAGATCTGAAATGGAAATGAAGTGGACCATGAAGTGAAATAAATGAAGTGTGGATAAATGAATGGAATAAGATATGATATGAATGAATGGAATGAAAAGAAGTGAAATGAGATGGATCATAAGTGAAATGGATCTGCACTTATGATTTTGTAACAGCTGCTTGCAAAAAAAACAAAATGGAAAAGTTAGAGTGTCAGAAAGATTCTGATTTTCACTCCATCTTTTTTGTATAAACATGCCAATCAATGATTGGTTTTCATGTCTATACTTTATTTTATATATATATATATATATATTTTCAATAAGTCTGACTTCAGAAAATTTAATTAAGTTGATGAAGAAGAAAGATTCTTCTTCATTAACTTCACATCACTGTTTTCCTGGAACTTCTTGACAAATTCTTCTCTTGAGAGTGGTTTTTGATACAGCTTCAATCTATGACCATTCACAAGAAAAGTAACCTCTTCTTCATCTATTGTCTTGATTTTTATTGCTCCATTGTCAAAAATTCTCACAATTTCATATGGCCCAAGCCAATGTGTTTGAAATTTACCTTGAAAATCCTTGAACTTTGAATCAAACAAGGGAGCCCAGTCACCTTCTTTGAACTTCTTTTACTTGATGTACTTGTCATGCCATCTAGCCCTTTGTTGTTGGACTATACTGGTTTTCTGAACTGCATCTTGTCTGATCTCATCCAATTCATTAATCTACTCCAATCTATGCTTTTGTGCCTCTGATAGATTAAGTCCTAGCTGAACTTCCATTTTGAAAGTTTGAATCTGGAACTCTATGGGAAAAAAAACTTGCTTTCCATAAACAAGTTCATAAGGAGTATGGTTTGTTGTGCTTCTCCATGTAGTTCTATAGGCCCACAAGGCTTTAGGAAGCCTATCTACCCAATATTTTCTATGTAAATGGATAGTCTTTGTTAGGATCCCTTCAATAACCTTATTAGTAGATTCCACTTGACCATTTGCTTGTGGATGATAGGGAGTAGATTTTCTGTGTCTGATTTTGTACCTCTCCATCATTTGTTCCACTAGCCTTGATGTGAATTGAGCTCCTTGATCTGTAACAATTTCCCTTAGGACACCAAAACGAGTAAAAATATCCTCAAAAAGAAAATTAACTACAGATGCTTCAGTAGAAAAAAGTAATGGCTTGGCCTCTACCCATTTGGTAACATAATCAGTGAAAACTAATATATATTTCTTTTGTCTTGATGGAGGAATAATAGGTCCTACAAAATCCAAAGCCCATTTTTCAAAAGGTTCAATGTGTACCTGAGGTTGTAATGGCATCTCACCTGAAGGAGAAGGTTTCCCTACCCTTTGGCAACTATCACACCTTTTGACATACTCTTTAGCATCTTTAAACAAGGATGGCCAATAATATCCTAAATTAAGGATCTTATAGGTTGTCCTCTTATCAACAAAGTGTCTGCCACAAGGTTCATCATGACATGCTTTGAGAATCTCAGGCATCTCATCTTCCCGAACACATCTCCTAATGATAAAATTTGGACCTGTCCTGTACAACTCATTAGCAACCCATGAATATTTTGCACTGTCATAAATGATTTTTCTTTTCTCTCTTGCATTCATTATTGAAGGAAATTTTCCTGAAACTAAATAATTAGCAATGTCAGCAAACCAAGGAGTCTGAGTAGAAATTGCAAAAAGATATTCATCAGGAAATTGATCTTCAACTGGAGTGTCATATTTAATGTTTTGGAGTCTAGATAGGAAATCAGCTACTGTGTTTTGTTTTCCAGGCCTATCTAGAATGGTAATGTTGAATTCTTGTAAAAGAAATAACCATCTTATAACTCTACCATTAGTAATTGATTTGTTCATTAAGTATCTAATTGTAGAATGATCTGTGTGAACAAAAGTTTCATAGCCTATTATATAGTGTCTGAATTTTTTTATGGCATGAACAACAGCTAAAAACTCTTTTTCAGTTACAGTATAGTTTAACTCTGCAGGAGTCAAATTTTTACTGGTATAGTAGATGGCATAAGGAATCAGGTCTTTTTGTCCCAATACTGCTCCTAGAGCTGTATCTGAGGCATCTGTTGAAATATGAAAATGTAACTTCCAGTTAGGTCCCCTTAAAATAGGTGCTTCAGAAATTTTTGTTTTCAGGGTCTCAAAGGCTAACTGGCAATCAGAATTCCATTTGAATTCACAGTCTTTGGTAAGAAATTTAAAGAGTGGAGATGCTATCTTGGTGAAGTTTTCTATAAACCTCCAATAATATCCTGTAAATCCTAGAAAACTCCTAACATATTTTTGACAACTTGGAATAGATAAGTTAGAGATGACTTCAACTTTTGACTCATCAACTCTAATCCCATCCCCTGAAATGTGATGCCCCAAAAAAATACCTTCAGTAAACATCATGAAACATTTCTCATGACTAAGTGAAATATTTTCTTCTTGACATCTCTTTAAAACTTTTTCCAAGTTTGCTAAGGCTTCTTCAAATGTGTTTCCATAAACTGTGAAATCATCCATGTATACCTCTACACAATCATGTATTAGATCTGAAAAAATTCCTAATACTGCCCTTTGGAATGTTGCAGGTGCATTGCATAATCCAAATGGAAATACTCGGTAAGCATAGGTACCCCAAGGACAGGTAAATGTGGTTTTGTCTTGATCTTCAAGTGCTACTTGGATTTGGTTGTAACCACTAAACCCATCTAGAAATGAAAAGTACTTTTTGCCAGCTAATGTATCTAACACTTGATCTATGAAAGGTAAGGGAAAATGGTCTTTAAGAGTAGCTTTGTTTAATTCTTGGTAGTCAATACATACCCTCCATTTACCATTTTTCTTTGGCACAATTACCAAAGGAGAAACCCACTGACTATCTAAAATAGGATAGATAAAGTTGACATTCAACAATTTCTGCAATTCTTCTTTAACAATCTCCCTAAGATTTGGATTCATCCTTCTTTGAGGTTGTCTGATTGGTTTAAAATTTTCCTCTATGTAGATGTGATGAGTGAAAGTCTTAGGAATTATCCCTTTCATATCAGTGTACTCCCATGCATATGCAGAAGAATGTGTATGTAATATCTTGACTAACTCTTCTTGTTGAGATTTTTTTAGGTTCTTGTTTATGTTTAAAGTTTTGCCTGGAAATATCTCACTTGTAGAGATGCCAAATTTATCCATAGAATGAAGAGACATCTGTCTTGATGACAAAAACTCAATGTTGGATTCTTCTTGAAATTGGTCATGTTTATCTTCTGAAGAGGATTCAAAGTTTTCTAAAGTATTCAGAATTTGACTATCTTCACTATTTCTGAAATTGTGAAGAGAGGTTGTAAGTCTTCTTCATCCTCTATCCATTGAGTATCATCTAAATCTGTAATTATCCTTGCTGGAGGATACAAAGTGAATTTCTTAGTTGAAATACCATCCGATATGTACATATCACCGGATCTACAACTAATGAAACCATCAGCTGTAGCTAACCAAGGTCTTCCTAATATAATAGGGTGTCCTCCTAGATTATTCTTAGGAGTTAGGATCATGAAATCCACAGGGTACTCCCAAGAATCTAGGGACACTGGAATGTCTTCTATTACCCCATCAGGTTTAATCACAGATCTGTCTGCTAATTGTAATAATGTCGGTGTAAAGAGAAGATTAGGAAGTTTCAGTTTATCCATGATTTGTCTACTCATGATATGGATTACTGCTCCTAAATTAATGAGTGTGTTTTGGATCTCAATTCCATTGATGTGAATTTTAACAACTGGATTTCCTAGGTCTAGATAATTTGGAATAGCAATCTTACCCATCATAATGTCTGCTATTTTTCCTTCCAGTTGAATTTTCTTTGTCTCTCTTATTCTTTTTCTTTTTTTCTTCATGCTCAACTCCTTTATTGTCTTTGCTTAAATTGGGATTTCCTTGATGGCTTGTAATAATGGAATCTTAATGCAAACATTTCTTAGCTCATCTAGGAAATCATAATTAGGCACCATAATTTTTTTTTCTACACCTCTATCAATTTGTAATCTTTCTGGAAAGGGAGGTGTAGGAATTAATGTTGATGGCTGCTCTAATACAGGAATTGAAATTATTGGTTCTTTTTGTTTTGATTTTTCAATGTTTGGGTCCTGAAAAGATGTGTCTTCTTCAAGACTTTTATTTTCTCGTAGAGAATTTTCCTTAGAGTTGTCTTGTTCTTGTATAATCACAGAAGGTTTCCTCTTTCAAGTATTCTTCCAGACCTAAGTTGAACATCACTAAGATCTAGAGGAGTAATTAAATAAGTTGGAAACTGTTGGCCTTATATCATATATGTATTCTGAGGATTTTTATTGTTGGGGTTTGGTATGGGTTGAGCATGCAACTGATTTTATTTTTGAGGAAATGGTAATGGAAGTGGTTGATTTTGATGTTGTGGATTTTGAGGATTTTGTTAAGGATTTTGATGTTGAGGAAAATGTGGATATGGTGGATAAGATGGTGGATACTGATAGTACTGAGAGTATCTTCCATAGGGATTTTGGGCCCCAAGCTTGAGATTGATTTTGAAATTGGGGCCAGGGTTGCTGCCAAGAATTCCAATTTGGTGGAGGTTGATTGTACATTTGATCATGAAATCCTTGTATTTGAGGTCCTTGCCAAGGCCTTCTAGAGACAAAATTGAGAGATTCTGTGGAACTTGTAGGAATTTCTTCTTGAAAGATAGCTTTAAGACTAGGAAGTGAAGGACAACTCTTGGTCTCATTTTTTTCTGAACAAATGACACAGGTCTCTACAAATTTTGCATCCAAAGGACATTCTCTCAGGGCATGCTTCTTTCTACATCTGGGACAAAATATTGCTAAGGCATCAGATTCATATTTTTTCTTGTTTTGTAACTTAAGGTGTCTATTTGTTCACTAAGAATCCCTAAGATGTCAGATTTGAATTCATCAAGCATATGCCCTATCTTTTCCCTACTTACTATCCCAGAAGCAGACTTGCTTACCCTTGCAAGAGCAGGATCTCTTGGACCTTTTACAGTTTTAGATTTCCCTCTTGAAAGTTTGATACATAACTCAACTATTTTAGGTAATGTGAGCTGAGATATATCCCCTTTTCCCATCATGTTAAGGATATCCAACCATTCATCCCTAATTTTTTTCAACAAGAGAGCTTTTAAGGTGTCTTGATCTAAGTTTTCCATTTTTGCTCTTTTGATGTTGTAATGAAATCTCTCCAACAAATCTTCCAAGTTTTCATCTTCTTTTCGTAAAATCTTAAACACTTCCTCCTTATGATTGAATGGCATACAATAATCCAAATACCTCTCTAGAAATTCTTGTTTCATGTCTTCCCATGTCCTAATAGAACTGTTGATCAAACTCATAAACCACTTCAATGCTGCTCCTTTCAATGTTGAAGGAAATAGTTTAAGTTTTTGAGCATCTTGTAAGTATTCCTAAGTTATACATAGGACTTCAAATTCAAATACGAAGGTTTCAGGATCTTCAGTTTTAATTCCATAGAAGTTTGGAAGGACAGAGGGTGAAATGTTTTTAATGGTTGTATTGGTTTCTTCATCTACTATAGGAAACCCAAAAGAGCTTCCCATTTCTCTTCTACCTCTTCCTCTACCTCGTTCTCCTTCTGCACCTCTACCTCCTTCTCCTCTACCTTTACCTCTACCCCCTCCAAATAATGTGTGTTCTCCATTAAAGACTCCTCCTCCTCCTTCTTCTGCCATAGTTGATTCCTTTGTGGAAGTGGAAAAGTTTGTGTCTCTAACAGAGGTCCTTGAATCTTCTTCTAAGGCAGGTTCAGTGGAAGGTCTTTCTAATGAAATATCTGATCTTAAGTCCTCTGGGAGTCTAGGATCAGTAAAGTATGGATTGAGGGTCTGAGTTGGAGGTGTACTGGCTCTTGGTCTAGATGAAACAAGTGGTGTTCTAGGGATCAAGCTTCTGCTGCTACTTCTTATGAATCTACCCATTGAGTCTCTCTCTCTACGCATATAATTGTTTTTAGGAGTTAAGAAACAAGGTTACCTAGTTACACTTCCCCGGCAACGGTGCCAAAATGTTTGTGCTCAACCTAGCCTCCTAAATTGAGTTCATTAATTGTCAACCAGGGTTGTTAAACTGCTGAAGTGTGGTGCACTATATGTGCCTAGGTATTTGTTTCTCACTACGTTGTGTCTAGTGTTTTATGACGTTTTTGGTTTTTTATGGTTTTATGCTCACAAGGGAAAGAATTAAATGCTCATGAAAAGAAGCTACTAGTTAAAAACAGAGTGAAGTCTAAATTATGGATGGCAAATGACAAATGCAAATACTAAAACAAAACAAAGCCTAAACTAGGGCTAGCAAAATACAAAGCTTGATAATGACTTCAAGGAAATAAATCACAACATGAGCTTAAACTTGTCCAATTCATTCATTAAAGATGTTTTGGAAGAGCTTGAGAAATGGGCAAGTTAAGTATAAATGAAGTTCTCCTAACTAAACAATCAAACAATCAACTTACAATGTTACAACATCTCATCCATGATTAAATGTCTATTGGAATATATTTGGAAAAGAACATTTGTAGCACCATAAGATTTATATTCTAAACTAGCTTCTAATTCTGTTCTGCAACTCAATTTAACAACACTAAGCCTCACTCAGAAGTTATAGATTTCCTTTTTAGAATGGTCTTTTGAGAAAAGGCTTGTTTGTGAAATGGTAAAAAGGTTGCAAAATACTCTAGGTCTTAGACTGATACTAACTCCTATCCAAATGATTGTATATTAATATAAGGTTGGAACAAAAGAAGTTTTTGTAAATAATGAAGACCTTGGTATTTAAATTTAACAACTAATATAATTTAAAAATGCAATGGATGACAACTAAACTGGAGTGCTAATACAGTGAGCTAAAACTAAACTAAAGTGCCACTAGTCTATTTGAATTACAGTGAACAATGTTAAACTGAAAAGCCATTATCAAATTGGAAATGAAATGACAGAGTTGAACCACATGCATTCTACCTCTGGAGTGCTATAACTAAGTTAACATGCAACTAACCTAAGGAATTCTACAGCCCATCTCGTTCAGTATGAATGATATTTTGGAAGAGTTTGTGAGAACAAGTATGGCTATATTATTCAATGCAATTGAACATAAACACAAGACTGACAGAAAATACAACTAAAATCTAAGACACCACGGCTACCTCTTACTCATTGTTATGATATTTTGGAAGAGCTTTGTAAGAGTAAGACTGGCTATGCCACTTAGTGTAAACTAGCAACTAAAACCTACAATACCACAGTTATGCCTTATTCATCATAATGATATTTTGGAAGAGCTTATTAGAGTAAGTCCAACTGTGATAATTAACGAAAACAAGTATGAACATAAACTTCAGAAACTTTCCTAAACTAGAAATAAAAACAAGACTAAAATACTTATCTAATGTATAAACAAGGCCGCTCAGGAGGTAGGGGCCCTCTACCAACAGAGTAGCATGAAATCTAGTTTAATATCGACTCAACGTGTTCAAGGAAATGCTACTTCTTTCATTAAAGAGGAATCACTTCAAAACAGAGTATTCTCGGACTTCAAAGATCTAGTAGTCAACCATAAAATCTAACAAAAATATAACATCTTCTCTCGGTTTCCCAAGCTACATTTATAGCAAATTTACATAACAGAACTTGAGATAATACAGGGATTACTGTCTTTCCATATTAAAATCGAACTAGAACTCTAAAGGTGGCATCGTAATATGAAAAAGGACATCTGGACTGTCTTTGTCCTATTAAGAGTCTATCTCCTATTTTGAGTTCCCGCGTGCATAACCACGTACAGAATTCTGTTCGATCTTCATGGAGAGAAAAAAATGCTGAGGGCATGACATGGAATATGACCATGTGTGGATTTCCCTGAGAGGACATCTAGAACCTGCTTAAACATGAAGATAGCTGCAGAATTGGCAACTGGCTACAGAATGTCTACATTCTGTAGCTAGTTTCAGTTCAAAAAGTACTACAATGAAAAAATCATAAAAACATAGCAAGTTAGCCATGATATTCATTCTTAAAGAAATTTTAACTAATTTCAGTGATCATTTTAGCTTGGGATTAATAATGGTCAAAATAAATGGAGTGGAATGTGGTGGAAGAAAGAAATTTTTTGGAGCTCAACAGCTATCATGGAAACAATGTCTCTCGAGGATCTACCGTGGAGTGATGGTCATCATCGTTTCTCATTTATGCCTTGCCTTGGGGCCATGTCTAACTATCTTGAGCACTTTGCATCCCAAGTTCCTTCTCTGCCACTTCAGCACCCATTTTGACTAATGAAATATTTTTCGAAGGTAACTTGGGGAACATTACTCAAAAAATGCCTATCGACATCTCCGTTAAACCGAGGATCGTCAAGAACATCCATGTGGGAGTCACTTGCTCTTCCGAAGAGGTCCAAGTGTACACTAGTTTCTTTCATGAATTCCACAATTTTTTCGCCTTGTCTCATCAAGAAATGCCTGAAATCGACCCTAGCATCGTGGTGCACGAGATTTCCACCTACCTAGGTGCGAAGCCTGTTCGCTCACGTGTTCATCCTGTGCATCCTCGAAAAGCCGCCGCTATCAAAGCTAAAGTTGAGAAACTTCTTAAAGTGGGTTTCATTTATTTGATTCCCCTGACTGAATGGGTTTCTAATATATTTCATGTAGATAAGAAGCAGGGTGCCATTATTTTTTGTGTTGATTATCGTGATATCAATCGAGCATGTCCTAAGGATAATTATCCCACCCTGTTTATCAATCAGATCATGGACGATTGTGCAGAAAGTGAAATTTTCTCCCTTGTGGATGGTTTCTATGGCTATAACCAGATTAAAATTATCATGTCGGATCAACACAAGACCTCTTTTATTTTCCCATGGGGAATGTTCACATATAAGAAACTCCCGTTCGGCTTGAAGAATGTTGGGGCTACATTCCAATGTGCAATTTCCTATTCTTTTCATGATATTCAACATATTGTCCAACCATACCTGGATGACCTTCTGGCTCATTCAGCTATGAGGAAAGACCAACCAGAACATCTTTGTCAAATCTTTCTTCATTGTAGATGCTACAATATTAGGCTCAACCTGCATAAATGCATCTTTTGCATCGACTCCAGTAGACTATTATGGTTTATTTTATCTAAAAATGGAATTTTCCTTGACCCTATTAAGGTTGAGGCTATTTTCAATCTCCCCTTCCCGTCCTCGTTACATCAACTCTAGAGTCTCCAAGGGAAAGAAAATTTCCAACGTCGTTTCATCCCGAACTACGCCGAAGTAGCCAAAGGATTTACACCACTTCTAAAGTCGGATGTCCCTTTATGTTGGGATCATATTTCCCAGCAATATTTTGATAGATTTAAGATGTTTCTTGTCAACACTCCTCTATTGCGTCCTCCAAATTACCATCGTGATTTCACCCTCTACCTAGTTTCCACCTTAAGCATGATCGCCATGGTATTGGTCCAAGATGATGATGACGGTAATGAACATGTCATTTACTACCTGTCTCAGAACCTGCTCGACCCTGAAACGCATTACATACATGTCAGGAAGTTAGTGTTGGCTGCGGTCCAGGCCGTCCAACGTTTTTTTCATTACATTCTTTTATGCATGGTGATCATGATTTCTGACTGTAACCCCATGAGTTATATTCTGTCACAGTAGTTGCTAAGGGGAAAATACTCAAATTGGATTTTCATCCCCAAGAGTTTGATTTTGATTTCACTACGGCCAAATCAAAGAAATCACTTTTGTTCGTTGATTTGATTTGTTCTCTCCCTGCCGACTCTGCTCCTTCTTCCTCTAAATATCATATACTGGACGAAACTCTCTTCCTGATCAGCACCCTTAACCCATGGTACAGTGATATCATTGTGTACCTCAAAATGTCTACTTTTAGGTCTGAGCTAACAAAATATGCCTAACGTCGCATTCGGCATCAATCGCCACCTTATCGCATCGTTGGAGATACCCTCTATCGTGTCGGAGTCGATTATATGCTCCGCCAATGTTTGACCCTCCAAGAAGCGGAGAAGGTTTTAAATGAATACCACAGTGGCACCTGTGGTGGTAACATGTCTGGTTATGCCACTACACAGAAGATCCTTCGTGTTGGCTACTTCTAGTCGTCTAGTTTTAAAGACTGCATCATTGCAGTACGTAAATGCCATGTGTGCCAGATTTATAAATGCAAGATGCATGCACCGCCTATTCCACTAAATCCTATCATTACCATTGGCCCTTCTTCCAAATGAGGCATATATTTTATGATGTGTAACCCTCGTTCAGCCAGGGGGCATGCCTATATCATCGTTGTCGTTGATTACTTTACGAAATGGGCCAAAGCAATGCCTACATTGGCTGCGGACGTTAATACTGCGGCACAGTTCATATTCAATCACATTATTGCTCAATGCGGTGTCCCTCAAGCCATTGTCACTGATCATGGTTCCCATTTTCGAGATTATATGATGGCAGAGCTGATATCTAAGTTGGGTCTGCGTCACAACAGCTCAACGCCTTACTATCCCCAAGCTAATGGCCAAGTTGAATCTGTAAACAAGGTCCTTGTCACCATGCTTCAACAAAAAATCAGGATCCACAAATCAAACTGGAATCTCATGTTGTTCTCAGCTCTATGGGCTTACCGAACATCGATAAAAAATGCAACCGAGTTTACCCCATTTCAATTGGTATATGTTATGGAAGCCACACTTTCGATTGAATGTGAAATCCATTCACTTAAGTTAGCTGTGGAATTACTGCCTGATACTTCGCCTGAAGAAGAACATCTCCTCTATTTAGAGATATTATACGAAACTTGTTGCTTAGCTGCCTTGGTCATCGAAGCACAAAAAAACCGAGTCAAAGCCCATTTTGACCAATCAGTTTCTCGTCATTCTTTCATCGAAGGCGATCTCATTCTTCTATATGACCAAGCTCATGATAAACTGGGGGTAGGAAAATTCCAACCAATGTGGCATGGGCCCTACATCGTTAAACGTGTGTTATAGTATTGGGCCTATGAGCTCATTGACTATGAAGGGTGTCCTTTATCGCAGCCCAGAAATGGGTTGTATCTGAAAAAATATTATGCCTGAATTATTCACGCGTGATATGTGTACATAGGTGATTGTTTTCATTTTGTGAGCATGCTTTGGTGTGATGTGCTTTATGAGATTTTTTTTGCTTATTTGGGTCTTGTTTTCTATGCAGATGTCTATTTCCCCTTATGTCAGTTTCACGGATGGTGCCTCCCGCAGTACCAAGAACTTGTATTCGATAGCCTGGGTAATTTATGATCTTGATGGTGAGTTGATTAACTTACAAGGTGTTTTTCTGGGGCCATCTACAAACAATGTCGCTGAATATAGTGCAGTTTTTGAACTATTAACCGAGGCAGTCAACCTCGGCATATGCACATTTCTTGTTAAGTTGGATTTGCAACTTGTTGTTCTTCAACTGCATGGTCATTATTCAGTTCGAAACCAATGCATTTTGATATTGTATTTGCATATTCGTTTACTTGAACGACATTTTAATTTCATTACTTATCAACATATACCAAGACGAATGAATACATTAACAGATGCAATAGCTAACATTGTGCTAGATAGACATTTGCACAATTTATAAAAAAACATTATCATATGTAAATAGACCCATGTAGAAAATAGATGTATATATATATATATATATCATTTGTTTACAAGTCGTGTGCATCATAAAACCCACAAAAAATAATATATGTTTGTTTTGGTTACATCATGAGACAACATGTCTCTCCAAAATGTGCAGAAATAAAGCCTAATTTCTAGTTGGCGTGGTGCTCATGATATCACGTCATCGTCCGTACCAACTGCCTCAACAAGCGGTGGATACCGCTTGGCACTCCTACAATGTGCCTCTAATAAGCTCTAGGTAATTCATCAAAATGGGCATAATCTGGGACCCCACGGGTGATTCCCTCCAGGTTCTGCACTAACTCCTCGTCAATGCCCTCACCCTGAGGATCAAAGTCACAAGGAGTCTGCCTCGCTATTGGAGACATGCCGGTGTGACCCTCTAGGCCAACATCTACATCCATATGAGATTAAATGTTAGAACACGCATATATACTAAAAAATCATAAAACTCATAAAAATAAAAATGAGTCTTACCAAGTTCTTCGTCCCAATCCTCTCCCTCCGGGAGCGGGAGGTCTAGGTCTTCGGTAAAAACTGTGCCAGCGTAGGGCCAATCCTCCATGACAATCAGCTGTCGTTGGAGTTAATAAAAAAAATATGGCCTCCAGGACATCTGTTGGCTGCCCCATGCTCTAGGCATCAGTGCCACCTATCGAGCCATCCGTGGCTCTCTCAGTGGTGGTTACGGGACTATAGCCTCCTGGCGCTGAAATATGGGTAATCGTTCCAAGAAGAACGATACCAGAATCGACCATACCCAAACTAATTTAGTTTTCTCTTCTTGCATTTGGTGAGTTGCCATTTTATGTTCATGGTTATGGCCTCGACCCAGTCAAAGATGGTCGGGTTCATACACTCTGAAGCAAGAAGTAATTGCGTATTCGTGGACTCGTGCAATGCCTGGGATCCCGCAACCTGCATAATGGTGTGTAGCACTACTCTTAGTTCTATATTAGGGATGGTCTATATGTCTATTTACCACTCCCTATTCCCTTTCATGCCCCTGGGCACACCATGTTCATGACCATTGCCATGCTTTCCCCAGTGGAGTCACCAATTTGTTGGTGAGGTAAATCCCCTCTACGGAAAAAGGCGATCCCACAGGACCTAAGGTAGGTGATCTACTGAGTCTTTGTCCATTCTTTGCTAGGAATTTATGTCATAGCGTGTTTCATTTGTGGCTAGACCCACCCTAAGGCTAGTGGGATTTCCTTTGTCTGGAGAGGGGATTTACCTCACCAAAAACTATAACCTAACCCTAACCTTGACCAAACCCTTAACCATAACCTAACCTTAACCTTGACTTTACCCTTAACCTAACCTTAACCTTAACTTTACCATAACCTTAAATTTACCCTTAACCTAACCTTAACCTTAACCTTAACCTTAGCCTTATCTTAACCTTAACCTAACCTTAACCTTAACCTTAACCTTAACCTAATTATAACATTACCTTAACCTAACTTAACCTTAACCTTGACCTTAACTTTAACCTTAACTTTAACTTTACCCTAACATTAAGGGTTTAGTTAATTTAAGGTTAGTCAGGTTAAGGTTAAGGTAAGGTTAAGGTTAAGACCCGTAACCTTAAACCTTAACCTTAACCTAACCTTAAACTTAACCTTATCTCAACCTTAACCTTAACTTTAACTTAACTATAACCTTACCTTAACCTAACCTTAACATTTAGCTAACCTTAACCTTAACATTAACCTTAACCTAACTAACCCTTAACCCTAACCTTAACCTTAACCTTACCCTTAAATTTAACCTTATCCTTAACCTAACCTAACCTTAAGGTTAACCTTGACCTTCACATAACCATAACCTTAACATTAAGCTTAACTATACCCTAACCCTAACCTTGACCAAATCCTTAACCTTAACCTTAACCTTAACCAAAACCTTAACCTTAACCTTCCCATAACCATAACCTTAACCTTAACCTTGACCTTACCCTTAACCTAACCATAACCTTAACGTAACCTTAACCTTATCTTAACCTTAACCTAACCTTAACCTTAACCTTAACCACAACCTTAACCTTGAATTTACCTTTAACCTAACCTTAACCTTAGGGTTAAGGTTAGGGGGAGGTTAAGGTTAAGGTTAAGGTTAAGGTTACATTAAGGGTAAAGTTAAGGTTAAGGTTAGGTTAAGGTTAAGGTTAATTTTAAGGTTAAGGGTAAGGTTAAGGTTACAGGTTTAGTCAGGTTAAGGTTAAGGGTAAGGGTAAGGGTAAGTTTAAGGTCAAGGTGAAGGTTAGGTAAAGGTTAGGGTTAGGTTATACTTAAGTTCAAGGTTATTTTTAAGGTTAAGGTTAAGGTTAAGGTTAGGTTAAGGTTAAGGTTAAGGTTAAGGTTAGGTTAAGGTTAAGGTTAAGTTAAGGGTAAAATCAAGGTTAAGGTAAAGGTTAACCTTAATTTTAATGGTAAGGTTAAGGTCAAGGCTAAAGTTACGTTAAGGGTAAAGTCAAGGTTAAGGTTACGTTAAGAGTTTGGTCAAGGTTATGGTTTGGTTAAGGTTAGGTTTAGGTTATAGTTAAGGTCAAGGTTAAGTTTAGGGGTAAGGTTAAGTTTAAGATAAGGTTAAGGGTAAGGTTAAGGTTAAGGTTAGTTAAGCTTAAGGTTAGGGTTAACCTTAAGGGTTTGGTCAAGGTTAGGGTTAGGTTAAGGTTAAGGGTGAAGGTTAAGGGTAAGGTTAAGGTTAAGGTTAAGGTCAAGGTTAAGGTTAAGTTTATGGTTAAGTTCAAGGTTACAGTTAACCTAACCTTAACCTTAACCTTAACCTTAACCAAACCTTACCCTTAACCATATCTTAACCTTAACCTTAACCTTAACCTTACCCCATAACCTTAACCTTAACCTTAACCTTACCCATAACTTTGACCTTAACCTTAACCTTAACCTTAACCTTAACCTGACTAAACCGCTAAGCTTAAACTTAACCTTAACCTAACCTTACCCTTCACCTTAACGTTAAGGTTAATGTTAAGGGTTTGGTCAAGGTTAGGGTTAGGTTATAGTTAAGTTCAAGGTTAAGGTTAGGTTGAGGTTAAGGTTACAGGTTTAGTCAGGTTAAGGTTAAGGTTACGGTTAAGGTTAAAGTCAACTATAACATTAAGGTTTGGGTTAGGTTAAGGTTAGGGTTAAGGTTCAGGTTACCCTTAACGTTAACCTTACCCTTAACCTTCACCTTAACCTTAACCTTGACTTAACCCTTAACCTAAACTTAACCTTAACTATAACCTAACCGTAACCTTGACCTTAACTTTACCCTTAACCTTGAACTTAACCTTAACCTTGACCTTGACCCTTAACCTAACCTTAACCTTAACTATAACATAACCCTCACCTTAACCTAAACTTAACCTTAACCTTAACCTTAACCTAACCTTAACCTTCCCCTAACCTTAACCCTAACCTATACCCTAAACTTAACCTTAACTTTACCCTTAACCTAACCTTAACCAAAGCCTTAACCTTGAATTTAACCTTAATCGTAACCTTAAACTTCACTTAACTAAGCTCGTAACATTAACCTTAACTTGACTAAACTCGTAACCTTAACCTTAACCTTAACCTAACCCTAACCTTGACAAAACCCTTAACCTTAACTTTACCCTTAGCCTAACCTTAACCTTAAATTTACCCTTAACCTAATCCTAACCTTGACCAAACCCTTAACATCGACCTTAACCTTAACCTTTACCTAACCTTAAGGGTTTGGTCAAGGTTAGGGTTAGGTTATAGTTAAGGTCAAGGTTAAGGTTAGGTTAAGGTTAATGTTAAGGTTAAGGTAAGATTAAGGTTAAGGTTAAGGTTAAGGCTAAGGTCAAGGTTAAGGTTAGGTTAAAGTTAAGGTTAAGGTTAGGTTAAGGGTAAAGTTAAGGTTAAGGTTAAGGTTAAGGTCAAGGTGAAGGTTACGGTTAAGGTTAAGGTTTAGTTAAGGTTAATGTTAAGGGTTTGCTTAAGGTTAAGGTTAAGGTTTGGTCAGGTTAAGGTGAAGGTGAAGGTGAAGGTGAAGGTTAAGGTTAAGGTTAAGGTTAGGTTAAGGTTAAGGGTTTGGTAAAGTTAATGTTAAGGTTAAGGTTAACCTTGACTATAAACTTAACCTTAACCTGACTAAACCCATAACCTTGACCTTGACCTTAACCTGACTAAAGTTGTAACCTTAACCTTAACCTTGACTTAAATTTAAGGGTAACCAAACCCCTAACCTTAACCTTAACCTTGACTTTACCCTTAACCTTATCTTAACCTTAACCTAACCTTAACCTTAACCTTGACCTTAACCTTAACCATAACCTTAACCAACCTTGACTTTAACATTAAACTTAACCCTAAACTTACCCTAACCATAACCTTAACCTTACCCTAACAATAAGCTTAACTTTACCCTAAACCTAACCTTACCCTAACCTTAACCCTAACCTATAACCTAACCCTAACCTTGACCAAACCTTACCTTTAAGGTCAAGGTTAAGGTTAGGTTAAGGTTAAGGTTATGGTTAAGGTTAAGGTTAAGGATAGGTAAATGTTAAGGTTAATGTTAATGTTAAGGTTATGGTTATGAGAAGATTAATGTTAAGGTTAAGGTTAGGTTAACGGTTTGGTCAAGGTTAGGGTTAGGTTATAGTGAAAGTTAAGATTAAGTTAAGGGTAAAGTCAAGGTTAAGGTTAAGGTTAAGGTTAACGGTAAAGTTAAGGTTAAGGTTGTGTAAAGGTTAAGGTTAGGGTTAAGGGTAAGGTTAGGGTTAAGGTTAGGGTAAGGTTAATATTAGGTTAAGGGCAAGGTTAAGGGTAAGGTTAAGGTTAAGGGTAAAGTCAAGGTTAAGGTTACGTTAAGGGTAAAGTCAAGGTTAAGGTTAGGGTTAGGTTATAGTTAAGATCAAGGTTAAGGTTAAGGTTAAGTTAAGGTTAAGGTTAGGGTTAAGGTTAAGGTTAAGGATAAGGTTTTTGTTAGGTTAAGGTTATGTTAAGGTTAAGGGTTTGGTCAAGGTTAGGGTTAGGTTATAGTGAAGGTTAAGGTTACGTTAAGGGTAATGTCAAGGTTAAGGTTAGGGTAAGGTCAAGGTTAAGGGTAAAGTCAAGGTTAAGGTTACGTTAAGGATAAAGTTAAGGTTAGGTTAAGGGTAAAGTCAAGGTTAAGGTTATGGTTATGGGAAGGTTAAGGTTAAGTTCAAGGTCAACGTTAAGGTTAAGTTTAGGTTAAGGGTTTGGTCAAGGTTAAGGTTAAGTTAGGTTAAGGTAAGGTTAAGGTTATGGTTAGGTTAATGTTAAGGTTAGGTTAAGTTAAGGTTAAAGTTAAGTTTAAGGTTACGAGTTTAGTAAGGTTAATGTTAAGGTTAAGTGTAAGGTTAAGTTTAAGGTTAAGGTTAAGGGTAAGGTTAAGGTTAAGGTTAAAGGTTTGGTGAAGCTTAGGGTTAGGTTATATTGAAGGTTAAGGTTAAGTTAAGGGTAAAGTCAAGGTAAGGGTTAAATTTAAGGTTAAGGTTAAGGGTAAGGTCAAGGTTAAGGTTATGGGTCTTAACCTTAACATTCACTATAACCTAACCTTAACCTTAACCTTAAACTTAACCTTAACTTTAACTATAACCTAACCCTAGCTTTGACCAAACCCTAACCTTAACGTAACCTTAACCATAACCTTAACCTAACTTAACCTTAACCTTAACCTAACTTAACCTTAACCTTAACATAACCTTAACTTTAACTTTACTCTAACCTTAAGGGTTTATTCCTATTAAACTTAAGGTTAAGGGTGTGGTCACGGGTTTAGTCAGGTTAAGGTTAAGGTTAAGGTTACGGTTAAGTTAAGGTTAAGGTTAAGGTTAGGTTAAGGTTATGGTTAGGGTAAGGTTAGGTTTAGGTTATAGTTAAGGTTAAGGTCAATGTTAAGGGTAAATTTAAGGTCAAGGTTAGGGTTAGGTTATAGTTAAGGTTAAGGTCAAGTTAAGGGTAAAGTCAAGGTTAAGGTTAAGGTGAAGGTTACGAGTTTAGTAAGGTTAAGATAAGGTTAAGTTTAAGGGTTTGGTCAAGGTTAGGGTTGGGTTATAGTTAAGGTTAAGGTTAAGGTTAAGGTTAGGTTAAGTTAAGGTTAAGGTCAAGGTTAAGGGTAAGGTTGAGGTTAGGTTAAGGTTAAGATTAAGGGTTTGGTTAAGGTGAAGGGTAAGGTTAAGGTTAAGGTAAAGGTAAGGTTAAGGTTAAGGTCAAGGTTAGGTTATGGTTAAGGTCAAGGGTAAGGTTATGTTATAGTGAAGGTTAAGGTTATGGTTAAGGTGAAGGTTGAGGGTAACGTTAAGGTTAAGGGTGAACGTTAAGGTTACGGGTCTTAACCTTAACCTTAACCTTCAACCTTAACCTTAACCTTCATTATAACCTAACCTAACCTTGACCTTAATTATAACCTAACCTTGGCCTTAACCTTAACCTTACCTTTAACTTAACCTTAACCTTAACCTTAACCTTACCCTTAAGCTTAACCAAACCCTTAATATTAACCTTAACCTAACCTTAGCCTTAGCCTTAACCTTGACCTTAACCTTAACTTAACCTAACATTAATCTTAACCTTAACTATAACCTAACCCTAACCTTGACCAAACCCTTAACCTTAACCTTATCTTAATATTACTAAACCCGTAACCTTCACCTTAACCTTAACCTTGAATTTACCCTTAACCTAGCCTTAAATTTAATTATAACCGAACCCTAACCTTGACCTTAACTTTACCCTTAACCTTGACCTTAACCTTAACTATAACCTAACCCTCACCTTACCCTAACCATAACCTTAACTTAACCTTAACCTAACCTTAACCTTAACCTTAACCTAACTTTAACCTTAACTTAACCGTAACCTTAACCTTAACCTTAACCTAACTAAACTCGTGACCAAACCCTTAACCTTAACTTTAACTGAACTAAACCCTTAAGGTTGGGGTAAAGTTAAAGTTAAGGTTAAGGTTAAGTTAGGTTAAGGTATGGTTAAGGTTACAGTTAGGTCAAGGTTAAGGTTTTAGTCAGGTTAAGTTTAAGGTTAAGGTTTTGGTCAAGGTTACGGTTAGGTTAAGGTTAATATTAAGGTTTTGGTCAAGGTTACAGTTAGGTTAAGGTTAAGGGTAAAGTTAAGGTTAAGGTTAGGTTAAATTTAGGGTTAGGTTATAGTTAAGGTTAAGGGTAAAGTTCAGGTTAATGTTAAGGTTAGGTTAAGGTTAAGGTTAAGGTTACGGGTTTAGTCAGGTGAAGGTTAAGGTTAAGGTTACGGGTTTAGTCAGGTTAAGGTTAAGGGTAAAATTAATTGGGGTAAGGTTAAGGTTAAGGACAAGGGTAAGGTAAATGTTAAGGGTAAGGTCAAGGTTAAGGTTAAGTTTAAGGGCATAGGGTTAAGGTTAAGGCTAAGGGAAAGGTCAAGGTTAATGTTAGGTCTCTATATTACTAGTATAGTCTATTATTATTGTTAGTGTAACCCTCTTATTGTTATAATTGTACCCCTGTAACCCCCATATTGTTATTATTGTGCCCTTAAATTATTATTGTTAGGTCGGCTAGGATTACATTGTGGCCCCATGGACTCCTATATATATAAAGGAGGTTTTGTAATTTGTATCATCGAAGAATTGTTCATTCATGTAATGTACTAGAGGTTGCCCCCTCGAAGTGGCTTATTTCTAAGGCATTGATATCTCTTTCCTTCTCTTTTGGGAGATGGTTTCACAACATTTGGTATCAGAGCTTTGGATTCTAGGGTTTCGATGCTCCAAACAAGTCATTGTGGAATTTTCGCTATAAATTGTTTTCTATGAAGTTTCAGAAGCTAAAATTTTTAGGGTGTGAAGCAGAAATCCTAAAGAACATCTTTGAAAAATTTCAGACTTTGATTCTCAATATTTTTGGAGATATCATCTGTGGAATTTAGGTCTTTTTGCAAGCTCCTCAATTTAATCTAAACAGGTCATCGTGGAATGTGAACTATAACTTGTTTTCTATGAAGGTTCAGAATTTGAAATTTTTAGGGCATGAAGCTGAAATCCTAAGAAATTTTTTTGAAAAATTTCAAAGCTTGGTTCACAATATTTTCGGAGATATGATCCGTGGAAGGTAGTGCTTGTTCAGGCTCCTAAATTTCATCTCAAAGAGGTGATCATGGGAAAATATTCATAAATATCTCTCTGAGCATCGAATTAGAGTGTCGTAAAAAGTGATTGCACATACACGGACTGTAGTTTCTTTTCTATCAATTTTAGAGCTAAAATATGAAACAGTGACACATGGCAAGTCGTACAAGTTCGCACTACTGAACTAGTCCATAATTAGTGTTTGTGCTCAACCTAGTCTCCTAAATTGGGTTCATTTAATTGTCAACCAGGGTTGGTAAACTGCTTAAGTGAGGTGCACTGTATGTGCCTAGGTGTTTGTTTCTTACTGCATTGTGTTTAGTGTTTTATGATGTTTTTGGTCTTTTTATGGTTTTATGTTCACAAGGGAAAGAACTAAATGCTGGTGGAAAGAAGCTACTGGTTAAAAACAGAGTGAAGCCTAATTTGTTGATGACAAATGACAAATGCAAATACTGGGACAGAACCAAACCTAAACTATGACTTAGCAAAATACAAAGCTTGATAATGACTTCAAGAAAACAAATCACAACATGAACTTAACTTGTCCAATTCTTTCCATTAAAGATATTTTGGAAGAGCTTGAGAAATGGGCAGCTAAGTGTAAAAATTCTCCTAACTAAAAAATTAAACAATCAACTTATAATGATACAACATCTCATCCATGATTAAAGGTTTGTTGAAACATATTTGGAAAAGAACATTTGTAACATCATAAGATCTCTACTCTAAAACTAACTCCTAATTTTGTTCTGCAACTTAGTTTAACACCACTAAACCTCACTCAAAAGTTATAGATTTCCTTTTAGAATAGTTTTTTTCTTTTGAGGAAAGGTTTGTTTGTGAAATGGTAAAAAGGTTGTAAAAGTACTCCAGGCCTTAGACTGATACTATCTTCTGTCCAGATGATTATAAGTTAATATAGGTTTGGAACAAAATAAGTTTTGTAAATAATGAAGATCGTGGTATTTAAGTCTAACAACTAATGCAAATCAAAATGAAGTGGATGGCAACTAATCTTGGAATGTAAATACAGTGAGCTAAGTTGGAACTGAACTAAGGTGCTACTAGTCTACAATGAAGAGTGCTAAACTAAAAATCCATTATCAAACTTGAAACGAAATAACAAAGCATGAATTAAATGCAATTTGCCTCCGGAGTGCCCTAACTAAGTTATCATGCCATTAATCTATGGGATTCTACAGCCTATTTCGTTCATCATGAATGGTATTTTGGAAGAGCTTGTTAGAAAAATCCTGGTTGTACAATTCAATGCAGTTGAATACAATCATGAAAGCTGAAAGCAAATACAATTAAAAACTAAGACATCACAGCTATTTCCTACTCATTGTTATGATGTTTTGGAAGAGCTTTTTAAGAGTAAGATCAGCTATGCTACTTAGTGTAAACAAGCTACTGAAACCTAAAGTATCACAGTTAATCCTTAGTCCTCATGATGATATTTTGGAAGAGTTTACTAGAGTAAGTTTTAACTGTGATAATGAACGAAGGAAATTGCAAACAAAATCTATAACACTACAACCATTTCTTATTCATTGTAATGATCTTTTGGAAGAGTTTTTTAGAAAAAGTATAGCTATAATGTTTAATGAAATTAACTATGAACGTAAACTTCAAAAATTGGAAAGAAAACTAATATAATTATCCAAATTGCAAAAGTAAAGCCGCTCAGGAGGCAGGGGCCCTCTACCACCAGAGTAGCACGAAATCTAGCTCAAAATCAACTCAACGCGTTCAAGGAAATGATGTCTTCTTCATTAAAGGAAAATAACTTAAAACAGAGTATTCTCGGTCTTCATAAATACAGTAGTCAATCCACGAAATCTAATCAAAATCCAGAACTTGTCTCTCAGTTTCCCGAGTTACATTTATAGCAAATCTACATAATAGAACTTGAGATACTATGGGGATCATTGTAGTTTCCTATAAAAATCGTACTAGAACTCTAAATATGGTAGCGTAAAGTGGCAAAGGACATATGGACTGTCCTTGTCCTATTAGGAGTCTACCTCCTTGTGTGAGTTCCCACGTACAAAACCACATCCAGAATTCTGTTCATTCTTCATGGTGAGCAACAAACGTTGAGGACATGATGTGGAATATACCCATGTGTGGCTTTTCCTGAGAGGACACCTAGAACATGCTTGAACGTGAAGACATCTGAAGAATTGGTAACTAGCTACGGAATGTATGCATTCTGTAGCTAGTTTCAGTTCAAAATGTATTACAATGACAAAATCACAAAAATTAGCAAGTTAGCCATGATATTCATTCTTAAAGAAATTTTAACTAATTTCATTGATCATTTGAGCCTGGGATAACAATGGACAAAAGAAAATGGAGTGAAGTATGATGGAAGAAAGAACAATCTTGGGGCTCAACATACCCCCACTGCTGACTTCTTGCATGTCCTCATGCAACTTATTCCATAGACTTAGAGACTTCTGCAAGAACATCCAACCCTCTTCTTCTTCTTTTCTTGGAAGTTAAAGGCCTTCTCGGCTTCCTGATGACTAACTTGAACCTTAAATTGGTAATTTCCCTGATTAACTTCTTGTTCCTTTTTTTCAACTTATCATTAGCCTTTTCCACTTTGTCCATTTGTAGAGACAAGGTTGAGTTCATACTGGTTTTTAGTTTAACTTGTTCCTTCAGAATATCATTCTCAGTCCTGATATGTCTATTAAGTACTTTCAGCTCGTACCTATCTCTTCTTAACACATATATTTCGGACAGTGGAGGACTAGGGGTTCTGTCTCTACTCTCTGAAGCTTTCCTTTCCAATGTTTCAACATAGTTATAAATTTCTTGCTGTGCAGGGTCAATTTCAGGGGCTTCTTCATCAAAATCTTCTTCAACATTTTCTTCAATAGATGTTTCCTCATATTTTATGTTTATCACCCAAGTTTGTTTGATCTGTGTTTTCCTTAGTTTCCCCCTGAGTCTATAGCTCCTTCTCAGCTGGGATGGTCCATCTCCTTTTTCTGTAGCAAATTTTCTGATTACCCCCTCTTTCTTAAGCTGCCTCTTAATCTGAGTCAGCTTCTCAGAGATTATTTCTTCACTGCTATCTTGAATTGCTTTATCAGTTTCAATTTTAGAGGCTCTCCATTTTCTGCTTCTCTTTGTAGGCTGATGTTCAGGTGAAGACTCTTTTGGTTCCTCGAAGTGATTTCTCACCAAGAAATTATCCCAAGTATCTTTTGTTTTGGCTAAATGGTGTTCAATTAGAATCTTAACCAAGCCATGATGGTATAGAGTTGTTTCTAGGAATTGGACTCTCCTTTGAACACTTGAAGCCATCTTTTTTAAACTTTGAAGCAACAAATAAGGAAAATTAAGCTCTTCTTCTAGGAAATGCATTATCAACCTAATATGGTAAACATAGAAAGTACCATATCTACCTTCACAAGTGATAAATTTTTGTAGGATAAGTAACATGTTTCTCCATTTATTCTTTAATGCAGAGCTTGGAATTCCCTTTTTAAACACAGTGACATCCATACCTGGTGATTTGAGGATTTGCTTCCATGATTCATTATGGAATTCTCTGTTCTTAAACCATCTTTCTCCTTGTCTAAGAAATCTTGTTGCTTCTGTAATAAAAACCTCTGTGACAGTGAATTTAATATCTCCAACTTCAACCTCGGCTCCTTTGAATGACCTTGCAAACGTTTTAGTAACTTCTTTGTGGAAGCCATTAAATTTTTCAAGGAATTGCAGCCATCCTGCTTGTTGCAACATTTCTCTGCTTTGAGGGTATCCTTCCAGGTATTTTCTGCCCACTGGTTTAGTTCTCACGATGAGGCCCATAATTTCTTCTTCAATCTTCAGATTAGTGCTCTTTCTGCTCACGGAGACAATGACTTCAACCTTCAAATTAATACTCCTTTGCTTCACGGTGACAGTGCTTCAATCTTCAAACTGTTATACCTCTGCCTCACGGTGACAATGGCTTCAAATTTCAACTGATATACCTCTACTCACGGTGACAGTGGCTTCAACTTTCAAACTAATATACCTCTGCTCACAGTGATAGAGATACCTCTGTTTTGCAGAATGAAATGATGAAGGGTTGGCTACAGGATGGAGAAATAAGGAGTGGTTACGGAACGAGTTAATGAAGTGAAGTGAAGAAAACAAATCAATAAGTGAAAAGACCGCGGAGATATTTTGCAACGGATTCATCATTAAATGATTTGGCTAGGTGACGTGAGAAAATCAATCACTTCAGCATTTTAACTGCTTAAATTTTTAAATGATGATCGAGTATAGGATTTGAAATGAAGGATTTTTATCCAAAGTTTTGCGGAGGGTATATTTGGCATGATCAATAAAAATAATCAAAACAACTTTTCGAATGATTCATAACTGGACTATACTAAAGTTTTTCATGATATGCCATTATAATCAGAAATTTTTTACCTTTGTCTTTCATCTGTCTTTATATGATTTGTTCTCCTCTGGAAATCATTACTTTGTGAGTCTTCATAATCCTTCTTGAGTTTACTTGTTCATGGATATACAGGATCATCTTGTTTCAATTCAAATTTCTGCTGATCAGTTCCTTAAGGATCTATAGCTGCAGAATGACTGTCTGGCTGCGGAAAGTCTGATTAGCTGTAGAATATCTGTTTAGCTACAGAATGTAACTGTAGAGAACTTTAATCATGGAATGGAGTGGTTTGGAATATAAGTGGAATATTATATGGCATGAATGAAGATGGATGATGAAATATGATATAATGGAGTATGTATGAAGTGAATGATGGAGTGGGATGGATTATAATCTATGAAATGGAGTGGAAAAGTATAAGAAATGGCCTGCAATTCATGACATGTGTTATTCAATTGCAGAAAGACATCAAACTTTAAATTTTGATATGAAAATGAGGTGGATAAAGTATGGAATGAGATGAATGAAATATGGAATGAAGTGAAGTATGAATGAAATGAATGGAATGGAGTATGGATGGATAAGTAAATGGAATGAAATGAAATGAGATGGATCATAAGTGCAATGGATCTAAACTTATGATTTTGTAACAGCTGCTTGCAGAAACAAAATGGAAAAGTTAGAGTGTCAGCAAGACTCTGATTTTCACCCTATCTTTTATATATAAACATGCCAATCAGTGATTGGTTTTCATGTTTATACTTTATTTTATTTTTTTCAAAGAAATGACTTCAGAAAATTTAATCAAGTTGATGAAGAAGAAAGATTCTTCTTCATTAACTTCACATCACTGTTTTCCTGGAACTTCTTGACAAATTCTTCTCTTGAGAGTGGTTTGTGATACAGCTTCAATCTATGACCATTCACAAGAAAAGTGACCTCTTCTTTATCTATTGTCTTGATTTTTACTGCTCCATTGTAAAATAATTTAACAATTTCATATGGCCCAAGCCAATGTGTTTGAAATTTACCTTGAAAATCCTTGAATTTTGAATCAAACAAGAAAGCCCAGTCACCTTCTTTGAAGTTCTTCTCTTTGATGTACTTGTCATGCCATCTAGTCCTTTGCTGTTGGACTAGACTTGTTTTCTAAACTGCATCTTGTCTGATCTCATCCAATTCATTAATCTGCTCCAATCTATGTTTTTGTGCCTCCGTTAAATCAATTCCTAGCTGAACTGTCATTTTGAAAGTTTGAATCTGGAACTCTATGGGAAACAAAACTTTCTTTCCATAAACAAGTTCATAAGGAGTATGGCTTGTTGTGTTTCTCCATGTAGTTCTATAGGCCCACAAGGCTTCAGGAAGCCTATCTACCCAATCTTTTCTATGTAAATGAATAGTCTTTGTTAGGATTTCTTCAATGACCTTATTAGTAGATTCCACTTGACCATTTGCTTCTGGATGATAAGGAGTAGATTTTCTATGCCTGATTTTGTACCTCTCCATCATTTGTTCCACTAGCCTTGATGTAAATTGAGCTCCTTGATCTGTAACAATTTCTCTTGGGACACCAAAAAGAGTAAAAATATCCTCAAAGAGAAAATTAACTACATATGCTTCATTAGCAAAAAGTAATGGCTTGGCCTCTACCCATTTGGTAACATAATCAGTGCAAAATAATATATATCTCTTTTGTCTTGATGGAGGACTAATAGGTCCTACAAAATCCAAAGCCCATTTTTCAAAAGGTTCAATATGTACCTGAGGTTGTAATGGCATCTCACCTGAAGGAGAAGGTTTCCCTACCCTTTGGCAATTGTCACACCTTTTGACATAC